>CM060595.1:57988617-58391117 GCA_030578255.1 Tiaroga cobitis | reverse complement strand
TATTCTGGGTTAATGCGTGCAGAGGTTTTTTGTCCAATAATTAGTAGGAAATTACAATTCATCAATTTTTATATCAAGTATGCATTCCGTAAATTTTGCGAATCTTTTTGTTTCGCCAGGGAGCAAAAAAAAAAATAGAGCTGAGGATCATCCGTGTAACAGTGAAAACTAATGCCATGCTTCCTAATGATATCTCCCAAGGGTAGCATGTGCAGGATGAAAAGCAACGGCCCTAGTACTGAGCCTTGCTGTACTCCATACTGAACTTGTGATCGATATGACATCTCTTCATTTACTGCTACAAATTGATAACGGTCAGATAAGTATGATTTGAACCATGTCAATGCAATTCCACTAATGTCAATTTAATTTGAGTCTATTCAAAAGGATTTTGTGGTTGATAGTATCAAATGAAGCAGTAAGATCGAGTAACACTAATAGAGAGATACAACCACGATCATACGATAAGAGCAAATCATTTGTAACTCTAATGAGTGCAGCTTTAGTACTATGAAATGGTCAAAATACTGACTGGAAATCATTGCAGATTTCATTTCTTTCTAAAAAGAAACATAGTTGTGAGGACACTGCTTTTTCTAGTATTTTTTGACAGAAAAGGGAGATTCGAGATAAGTCTGTAGTTAACTAGTTCTCTAGGATCAAGTTGCATTTTTTAATAAGAGATTTAATAACAGCCAGCTTAAAAGATTTTTGTACGTATCCTAAATGTAATTTTTCCTCTGGAGTGTCTATAGCACGGCCTCTGATGCGATACTGTAGTAGACTGTTGCATGGTTATAATTTTCTCATCTGATAGTATCAAACTTGCAAGTAAAGACATTCATAAAGAAATTACTGCTGTTCTGTTTGTAAATGTCCTAACCCAGGTCTAGCAGTTTTTTGTTTAGGCCTTTCTGTATGCAGTAACACTGTCCTTCCACGAAATGCGAAATACCTCCAGTTTTGTTTTCTTCCAGCTGCGCTCCATTTTTTCCCCAGGCTGTTCCCTTGTGGGTGCGAGTGTGCTTGTTATACCACGGCATCTGACTGTTTTCCTTTATCTTCTTTAAGAAGGTTTCAGTAGTTTCTGTTGTGACATTGAGTTCTTCTAAGCAGAGTTTCCCGCTAGAAAAAAATGGTGCCGGTCAAAGTGACTGGTTTCGTTCGGTATCATCCAAATGTTCGTTTTACGGACATTTGGATGATATGCCGGTCAAATATCGCCTCTTAATTAGTCAAGTTGAGGAAAACTGGAGGCAGGCTATGTAACGTAAAAAATGACATAATCAGGCCGTATAGAATGCAACATGTTATTATTAGCCTAACTTTCAAATAGACGGAAAAAACATGAACGTCCGATTGGCGTCAATCAACACCAATTGTTTTTTACTATGGTTTCACACACATTTTTTAATTATCATTAAAACAAAACAAAAAAACATTTACATTAAAGGTACAATCTGTATTTTATTCGCCGCCAGAGGTCGCATTTTCAAAACAATAATAAAGACAAAGCTTGATGACGCTATGAAGGAGAGTGGAACGATGGGAGATGTCGTTTTCACCATGCAGAGATGTGTGGAATTCATGAATCATATAAATATCAGCTAATAAATTAGTTTTTGTTTTACCTGAACGTTTGCTCACACTATTTTATGTCATCGTAATGAATGAGCTTCAAGGTACGTGAAATGTAACGCTATATTAGCCTGTTACTCATTTGGTGGGTTAATGCTGCGCAGTTTTACACTAAAAACAATCGTACTAAAAGTACATTTGAACAAACCCCCAGTATTTGCAAGAAGGCTAAATGGCTAAATATTTTTGTGCAACACATACTGTAATTAATTTCACTGTCATAGACTTGGTCACTTGATAAAAAGCGTTACTGAAGTACAAACAAAATGCAATATAACTGTATGTGTACAATAAATAATATATATTTGCCTTCCTGTCTATTAAAACACATGCAAGAGCGAATTCTCTGTGGACAGATCAAGTCCAAAATCCTTGTTTTATTTCTCCGTTTGTCCCAAAGCCTGCTTGCCTAAGTTGATCTACATTACGTTTTTTTTTTTCTTCTGTACTCTCAATCAATAATCGTGAACCAACAGGGGTGTGTGAGATATTGTATCATAGATATTTGGCGGCTTGCGTATTGCGGCCCATTGAAACGGCAGCTAATGGGGCATCTATGTATATATTTCTATGGTTTCTGCAAGCGGAAACAGAGGATAGCGCGGATATTACCTAATTGAGATGCGACAATGACAAGGGATGAGCCATTATTTAAAACTGGAATTTCTCTGGATTTACAAATCCTTGGGAACTTTGAGAATAATGTACATTTACATTTATTCATTTAGCAGACGCTTTTATCCAAAGTAAGTACACAACTGCATGAAATATATTAAGTGGTAATATTTTATTACAAAAATCTTACATATTGTACCTTTAATTAAAATTATGTTAATAAAATAAAATTATATAGAAACTATTATTTATTATAATTGATTTCATTTAAGATTTTTGTCTAATATTTGTATTTGATTTGATTTCCACTTTACTTCAATTATGTAAAATGATTATTAGAGTTTCTTCAATGACGTGTGACAGAAATTCAAAACTGAAACTGCAGATTCATTGTTCTGGTGGACATGCTGGGTCTTGGGCATTTGCCACAGCTTCACTTGTGGTCAAATTATGATATGCATCATGATCATGAGAATTTGTATCGTACTGTGAGGTAGTTGTTGGGACCCATCCAGACATTTTTAATTTTTGCCACTGAAAATATTGCCAGGGCAAGTAAAGATCAGAAAAAATCCATGCTGTGTTCAAAATCACCCCCTATGCCTTCATTCACTATTCCCTACATTACTCCACTAATATAGTCCACTTGAAGGAATGAAGGAATTTTGCATAGTTTGTGCTTGCCGTTTAATAATTATTTGAAATTGGTCAAACTGGCAGCTCCAGTAGTAATGAAAAGATTTATCTTAAACTCTTTCATGGAAACTAGCATGTATAAACCTTAATTAAACAATTTAATAATCAATAAAAAAAGATATTTATACCTGCATCATGATATTACTCTGTAGCCACATTGGAACAGCGGTTTGGAAAATGTATAAAAATCAGTTGTACACTCATTATTGCGGTGCATTGTGGGATTGAATGAGTGCACTCGATAACGTGCACTATGGTTTCGGACACCACTACAAATAGTGCCGTATTTAAGGGTATGGGGGACGCAGCCCCAGTGATGCAAATTTCAGCAATTGAAACATATACCTCCGAAACATCAAAAAGCATACAGAGTTCAATTAACCTAATGAAAACACAAGTTTTGGTAAATGCGGTGCATCCCTAAAAAGCCCTTATCTGTGTTGTGTGTCAAGTCAAGTCATCTTCATTTATATAGCGCTTTTAACAATGGATTGTTCCAAAGCAGCTTTACGGAGATAAACATATAATTTAAGGTAACAGAGATTGTTTTGGCTTTATAGCGGTTCTTGAATAATGTTATTTCCAGCTAAAGTTAGTTTTAATTGATTCACCTCCATTGAAATGATCATTTGTTATTAAATTAGGGGCCACTAAGACGACGCCGTTCTCTCTAAACAGACTTTAAACGCGAACCTGTGATTGACGCTGACGGCGTTCACATGCGTTCACATGCGCATTAAGTATTGATTCTATAGTTATGTACTTTTGAAAATATGTGCGCAGGTTTACAATTCCATACAACCCATGCCTAAACAAACTACTTGTCTTGCCTACAAATTTTGATACAGAATTTAGTTTTATTTTATCACTTCGGGGTACGCGAGCCGGATTTTCAACAACGCTTTATCTGTAGAGTGGGAAAGGGATCCTCCATAGGGAGAGGATAGTGGGCACTTCAGCACTGCATTGTCATCGGGTCCAGGCGGATCTCCTTAGTCAGATCTGGATACGGCCTGGATCCGGCAGGCTGCGGGAAAACCTCGGGATAAACAAAGACACTAATATTAGCGTAGATGCCATTCTTCTTATGATGTAGCGAGTACATCAAGATTTAAGGGAAGTGTTCCCAGTTCCGGCTGACCTAATCTATGCAGCCTAACATTGAATTATAGAAGTCTATAGTGTGTTATGTGTATGCTAGGTCAAAGAGATGTGTTTTTAGTCTAGCTTTGAACTGACAGAGTGTGTCTGCTTCCCGGACAATGGTAGGAAGACTGTTCCAAAGTTTTGGTGCTAAATAGGAAAAGGATCTACCGCTGTGTGTCATTTATTAACACCAGATCGGCGAGTAATTGTGTGATGCTTGATTTGTGTGCAGGAGAGACGGTGGACCTCAGTGAGAACGAGACCGTCGCTCTGGCTGAGCCTGTGATTCGTCCGCTGAGAGAGAAGATGGTCTACATGTCTGTGGGAGACGGTCATCATGCACAGACTGATGGTGAGAGACTCGTACTGCTTATCTGACGCATCTTTGACGTTTGCAGTATGACTGTGTATACAATGCAACAGTAGAAATGTGGCATCAGGTCTGACGTTTATACCGAGGCAGATATAATTGCAAGCATTGAATATATGAGGCGTTGTTAAGCTCAACACAAAGTTTTGTTGTTTATGGTTGTGGAGCAAAATCATTACTTGGCATGTTAATAAAACAATTAATGGACATGCTTACAACAGGCTATTTTACTAGTTTATTTATTTAAAAAATATTTTTTTGTCTTATTTAGTTCTTATTTTTATTTCAGTTTTAGTAATTCAACAAACTGAAACAAAAAAAAGTGCCTAGATTACTAACTGACATAATTTTTTTTCTTCCAGTTAACAGTTTATTATTTCAGTATTTTTTTCACTGGATTATCCAAAAATAGGCATTCATACATGATTATTTGATACAATTTTGTATTAACATCTATTTTATTTAAAGGTACACTATGTAGGAATTCCGTTTTTGTCAAACAGCGACCCCTAGAGTCGCTGTGGAGTACTTGTACTGTCGTCAAATAACGAGTGGAAATAAGGTGTGGCCCCTTTAAGAGCTGTGCGTGCCGGGTTATTTCTGTTTGATGCTCATTCTTATCCTATTTTAAGTGAAAGCCTGACCGAGTGAGACTCGTGTACGGTTTTCTCACGCGGTCAGTTTCTCGTTTTCTTTTCCTTGACTCTTCCGAGCCTGTGGTCACGTGACGGTCGTCAAGCGATACGTTCTCCAGGCATTCTCCAGGTCACATGACCTGGCCAAAGACGGTCCGTCTTCTCCAAACTTACATAAGCGGTATTTCAAGAGGGAAGCCCCGCTCGGAGCATTGATAGTGTCAAGCGCTGTATACTGGCCTGAGGAATCATTTAAAATAACTCGTATGCGTCAACTCTTTTGGCCAAAAGTTACAGGGTGTGCCTTTAATATTTTAAGTACTTAAATTTCCAGCATAAATAACTATATTGTGATGTATAGCATTACTGGTAGAAAGTAATTCACACTGTGCTTTAAGGTTTTAGCTATGCCGTCCGTCTCTTCATAACACGTTTGCTTGATATTGGCTGCAAAAGCTCAAATAGCCTCTCCGTTTCGTCTCAAAGCGCTTCGTTCTTTCTGTTCTGCAAATGTCAAATTATGTAACTTTCTGGGAACTTGTCGAACCAGTTATTATTGTCCCAAACGTACTCCTGTTTGATTTACTAAGCTACAAATTCAATATGTTTTCAAAGATGAAACTTTGATTTGAAGGATTGAATTGGCGTGAAACATGCTACTTGTGTGGATGATGTCATTGCCAACATGATGATTTATTTTTCGACACTGTTATTGAATATTTCGGTGTGTTTTTGTTTGGTTCTATGTGTGTGTTGTGTGTGCAGGAGGCTCTAAGCTCTCGGATGAGGTGTACATGGAGGTGGTGGTTGGAGGCGAGGAGCCGGTTCCTCATGACAGGCCGTATGATGGCACCGCCCTGAGCAAGGACTTCATGCCTGTGGCGTGGGCAGCTGCATACGGTCAGGACACTCGAAACGCTTCCTCGTTTCACAAACCCAGATCATGCAGGAAAACGGGAACTTAAACAAGCTAGTGTCTATTGACTACAAACAACACCATGCATGCACACAGGAATTATGAAATGTAGGGCTGGGTATTGACTCATGATTTGTTTCATTCTCAATTTGAATATATATCAGGTACAGTACATGTCAATTTTTCTCCACGGAAAATAATCTCAACTAATGCTGTAAACTATACAGGGAACCCTGTCATTTGGTATAATTCTATAATATTAAAGTTTAAAATGAACACCTCAAAAGTCCAAACTACTAAATTCAATTGCCATTTATTTTTAGATATAAAGATATTTAGATATTTTTAGTCAAATAAAAACTGGTTTGTATACAAACATTTAAATTGCATATTTACAACAGTATTTATAATGTCTTTATAATAATAACTTTTTTAGGATATATTCTACTGCCAATTCATTTTTTTTTAAATATAAACATTGACTGTCATGACGGATTTATTCAAACATACATTGAATAAAGAAGATATTAAACGGGTAAAGTGTCACACCACCAAAAAAACGACATTTATTGTTTGAATTTTGCAATAAAACTGACGGAATTTGCAATACTTTTTTCATATCAACAAAGCAAAAAGTATATTTTTGGATTAATTGGATGGCAGGCGCTTACAAATAATGTTTAGGGAAGTTATGTTCACGCATCAGCTGAAAACAGCATAGAATTAAAAGATCGATTCTTGGAATATCAATTCATCAAAACTCAGCCAATTAAAATCGGGAAATTGATATTGTCAACCCAGCAGTGATGAAATGTCAAAATACCCTTTATTTTATGTGCGTCCACAATCACAAGAAAAATTCATGTCAAATGTGATGTAAGTGCTAGTTAATCTGAGTTTAATTATGCATATCTTTTTTTCTGGCATTTAAAGCTTTTCATGTTTGGATGTAGAAACTGTGTTGCAGAAACATACACTTACTGTGCTCTCATGTTGTGTTTGATTATAGTGGTTGACTGATTTGAGCATTTAGAAGGACAGTAACGTTGTGATCTTGGATTCATTAGGATGTTTCTTCTAGTCATAAATCATTCTTGAATATGCTGATGTGTTTGTCATAAGCAGGTGCGGACGAGGGCTGTGAGAACCGTAACGGTGCCGCGAGCGCGTTACTGCACATCGACGAGTCGGATGCACTGGACAAACTCAACCGGCAACACGGCAAGAAGAGACGAGCTGAACCCCGACAGGTCCAGACAGGTATTAGCACACACACACACACACACTCACCTGCCACTGACTGCTTACAGGAGTACTTCACTTCAGAATTATTAATGTACTCGCCCTCACGTCATCCAAGATGTTCATGTCCTTCTTTCTTCAGTCGAAAAGAAATTAAGGTTTATGAGGAAAACATTCCAGGTTTTTCTCCATTTAGTGACTTCAATGGGGTCCAACGGGTCGAAGGTCCAAATGTGAGTTTCAGTGCAGCTTTAAAGACTCGACACGATCCCAGCCGAGGAATAAGAGTCTGATCTAGACAAACCAGCGGCCATTTTCTAAAAAAATAAAAATAAATATACTTTTTAACCACAAATGCTTGTCTTGCACGTCCATGACTTCACGTAATCACGTTTAAAGGTCATGCGTGTTCTCGTTCAAAAATATAGGGTTGGGCGAAAAACTCCGTCTCATTTTCTCCTCCAACTTTAAAATCATCCTGTATTACCTTTTATTTTGTTTTATTTTATTTAATTCTAAAGGGTATTTACGTTCACTTTGTAATCAAAGTTCGGTACTTCCGCCTACGTCACGCGTGACCTTTCAACGTGATTACGTAATGTGTGGCGCATCACAGCTAGTGCACGACGATTATTTGTGATTTAAAGTATGCAAATGTTTGTTTGTTTTTTTGAAAATGAGCGATGGTTTGTCTAGATAAGACTCTAATTCCTCAGCTGGGATCGTGTATGGACTTTAAAGCTGCACTGAAACTCATTTGGACCTTCAACCCCACTGAAGTCACTATACGCAGAAAAATCTAAGCTTTTTAGTTGCTGTTTTGATTTAGTAGCCTGACTTCGTCATACTCATATTCTAGTCA
Organism: Tiaroga cobitis; assembly: GCA_030578255.1. Lineage (NCBI taxonomy): Eukaryota > Metazoa > Chordata > Actinopteri > Cypriniformes > Leuciscidae > Tiaroga > Tiaroga cobitis. The sequence continues at coordinate 58,382,997 of CM060595.1, read as the reverse complement.
GAGTGTGAGTCTGATACGGCTCCATAGGGCTTTGATTATGAGGCGTGGAACCGAACCAGGAAAAAACAACAACCCTGCACTCAATTGGATAGACCTACAACCAATCAGAGCAACGCAGTAAGTGACTAGGGGTGTAAATCGGACAGTTAATCACGATACGATACGATATCGATTCTCTCAGCCAGCGATACGATATTTGCCGATACCTCAAAAAATTCTACGACACGATTACGATTCGATTCGATTCAGGGCTATATCGATCGATTAATCGATATTTAGATATTATGTGCCAAGTGTACACAACCAGTCACATTTATTAAGTCACAATACATTAAAAAATATATTACATGAAAGTTTAATTAAACTCTGAAAATTGCACACCCTCTCCCAATTGGGACATTTACAAGTTGTTTGTTACAAGTTTAAAAAAAAACATGATGAAAAGGAACAAGAACGGGGTTATCTGTTTTTGCAAATGAACTCTTCTGTTATATTAAAGTTCATTTAAAGGATTTTCATATATGTGGTAAAAGCAGATAACTCTACATTTCATGTTTCAGAGTTAAACAAAGCCAAGTAATTGCTAAAATACATAATAAAACACTTGGTTAATCTGTAACGTTAATCTCCTCAGTTGACATAATTTCGATGCCTGTCAAACTTTGTTGTTGTGATTAACGTACACGCAATACAGAGAGCTTTTCACTCACCACTAAACGTGCTGTTTTAGCAAGAGTCCGTGAAAAACTTTCGCCTTTTATTTTCTTTTTACGAGCCGAAGAAGATATCACGGGTTCATGAAGTTTCTTGAAATCCATCCTCGATCACTTACAGTCAGCTTTGATGAAACTCCTCTCAGTAGCGCGTCTTTTCAACGTGACAAGCAGCCTCGTCACCTGACCTGAATACTGCGCACTGATTTGCTAAAACAGACTTTTCGGGGCTTGTCGTTTTTTGCTGTAAAACATAAACTCGTGATGCGATGCCTTTACAGTGGAAAATACCAGCTTTTGTGACAAAGGTTTCAGTCAATCTTGTCAGGCGTCTATTTCAGCGGAGAAAAGTTACGTGAGGATATGGAGTGTGTCAAAATAAAGGTACCGTACATCGATATTTTATGTGTGGTATCGATGCATCGTATCGTTAGACATTTGATCGATGCATCGATCCATATCGCTGTATTGTTTCACCCCTATAAGTGACGTATAGTTGTCAACAGAACTCAACTGCACGCACTCTGGAAGAAGAAGTGAAATGATGAGTGTTGCTTCTTTTACTTGGTCCTCCATGAGTGCGACCGAAGGAGAAACCACAACGACCGCAGGGCTTTCATTGCGTCCCGTCTTCTTAGCGACCATCGGAGAGGGCTGATAAATTAAACTTTTGCCGAATCCCGTAGGAAGGACGACAAACGCATCTTTCCGATCGACAAATGCCTTGATTGCAGTTCTCTGTTCGTCTTTTAAAATGAATGCGCTTTCGATTTCTTTTACAACAGACGCGATCTACACATCTCAGTTCTCCAGCGGCGGCCATCTCTGAGGGAAACCAGTTCAACCCAAGCGCTCTGTGATAACGTGATGATTACGTAACCGCAGATCATCTGTCCATCAGCGTATAAAGCCCGCACTGGCAATTTGATTGGCCCGACGATTTCTGAACCGATCATAATTACTCCTCAATGGATCGAGTCCAGACCGAACTTCCCGACCAAAAAATGTTGTGGGCTGGCATCCAGGCTAATGATTTAGGGCTGCCAAATTAAAATTCGAATTTCGAATATTTGTCAAATGTCAAATAAAAATCCACATTCATATGCAAACACGGTGCGTTTGAACTTTAGTTGTGCATCAGCTTATCAAAGGAGCGTGAGATGCGATGATGTTGCAAGAGTCATTGTTGTTTTAATGTTTTTGTTTGCCTGTCCAGTTGAACCCATTAGATGTGGCGCTGATGCGTCGTTCATTCAAAACATTGCAGAGATAGAGAAGCTCAATGCAGAGAAGATCTTGGTTACGTCGAAACCAGAACTAACCGTTCACACAGAACACATTTTCTGCACCACTTTTCCACTGTTTTCTATGTAAACAAGCGCTAGATCAGCGCTTTGGCTTTTTGTATTAAAATATGCTGTTTTGTTCATAATTATTTATGCAATTTACTAAATTATAATTCATTTATAAACATTAGCTTAAATGCTATGCACTTTTTACAGACAGCCATATTATTTAATTGCTTTAAATAAACAATTTAATGTGGTGCATTAATATTTTGCTCATTGTGGCCTCAGGAGACGAGCCAAAAGCTTTTTTCCCCCTAACTGAAATATTGCCTATATTCAAGTTACATTTGAATTTAAAAAGCATAATATAAGTAAAAAAAAAAAAAATCTTATTTAGTTTTTCAGCCTGTTTGACAGCCTTCTGTGATTCTGATTAGTAGTCAACAGATTTTTTTAGTGTCTGATCATTAAAGATGATTTAATAATAGAGAACAAGAATTCTCTATTCATTTAATAAAGTTCATTTAAATGTTTACTTATAATGTAAATAAAAGAGTTTCACATTTTATATAATGTGGTTTTATATATATATATATATATATATATATATATATACATACACATACATACATAGATACATACATACACACACACACACACACACACCTGTATGATACTGTCTGATATGATTACCAGTGTTATCAGCCATTAACTGTCTTTTTCACCTAATTAACAGTTATATTTCAGCTTTTTTAGTCAAGCAGTTCAAAATCTTCCTGAGGTGTTGTCAATAGTAAACATCATTCATAAATAAATAAATATTTTGTGCGCATGGAGCATATGAGAGTCTTAACAGTGTGTCAAAATCGTTCAATACCTGAAATATCTTATAGTGTGATGCACTGAAACTCTTTGAAAAGCATTTTTTCAAGTTTTTTTAATTATTACTAAACATTCAGTTTTTGTTGAGGTTAAGTAAGAGATTACATGGGATGTTTATACTTTTATCTATTGCACTGCAGGACCTTTAAAATGATCTTGTGAAATCAAAATGATGATGAAAAACTAAAAGAAATGTGGCCAGTCACAGCAGGATTATACATTTAGCCTGTGTAAAAATATATGAATTTTTACCATGATGTTGAAAAAATAAGACCATTTGTAAATAACATGTTTTCAAAGGTTTCTAGTGGAATTAAATAAATAAAGTAAATGATTGCCATCATTAATTTGAATGTTGTATTTAGTGTTATTTTACTACTATTTATTTATATATATTCAGTTTTCATTTTCATATGTGGTTTTGTTGTTTTTATATATATATATAACCGTTTAATTTATTAATATTTTATTTATTAGTGTTTTTATTTATTTCCAGTTTCCAGTTAGTAATTTTAGTTCTCCAACTAAAGGCAACATTTTTGTTCAGTATGTATTTCATCTAATGCATATATCAATGAGCTCATTGTTTCTGCCTTAAAATTCTTACATTGTTTAAATTAAAACATTTTTAGCTAACTGTGATTTGTATATGTACATTTCGAAAATACATAACTTAGACAGTTTCCTCTGATAACAGATCACTCTTAATTATAATGTGGACCATTTTATGTAAAGCTGCTTTGAAACTGTGTATTGTGAAAAGCGCTATACAAATAAATGTGAATTTAATTGAATTGAATATATTTGATTTCAAATTTATTTCAATGAACATAAATGCTTCTTTTAATAGTTTTAGTTCTATCTGCATAATATCAGCTATAAAACTGATTTTCCTTCATCCTCTCACTGTCCGTATCTCTCATTCCTCCCCAGCGATCATCATCGGCCCGTACGGACAGCCTCTGACGGTCTACCCCTGCATGCTGTGCGGTAAGAAGTTCAAATCCCGCGGCTTCCTGAAGCGACACACTCGCAACCACCACCAGGACGTGTTGAGTCGCAAAAAGTACCAGTGCACGGACTGCGACTTCACCACCAACAAAAAAGCCAGTTTGCACAACCACATGGAGGTCCACGCGCTCAGCAACAAAGCGCCGTTCGAATGCGAGACCTGCGGTAAAGAGTTTCACCAGCAGGCGGCGCTGTTCTCGCACCGTCTCCAGCACCACCACCGCGAACAGAAAACGCCCACGGCAGTCGCGTCGCCCTCTCCTCCTGCCGCCACGGCGAAGACGCACAAATGCAAGTTTTGCGATTACGAGACTGCCGAGCAAGGGCTGCTCAATCGCCACCTGCTGGCCGTTCACAGTAAGAGCTTCCCGCACATATGCGTGGAATGCGGGAAAGGTTTCCGCCACCCGTCGGAGCTAAAAAAACACATGCGCACGCACACCGGCGAGAAGCCGTACTCGTGCATGTACTGCGATTACAAATCCGCCGATTCGTCTAACCTAAAAACGCACGTGAAAACGAAGCACAGCCGCGAGCTTACGTTTCGCTGCGAACGCTGCGGTCAAACGTTCGCCGAGGAGGACGAGCTAACGCAACACGCCACGACACACGAGGACGCACGCGGACACCAGTGCAACCACTGCGACCATCGCAGCTCCAACTCTAGCGACCTGAAACGGCACGTCATTTCCGTGCACACTAAAGACTACCCGCACAAGTGCGCCATCTGCGGGAAAGGCTTCCACCGGCCGTCCGAGCTTAAGAAACACTCCGCGTCGCACAAAGCCAAGAAACTGCACCAGTGCCGCCACTGCAACTTTAAGATAGCAGACCCGTTCGTACTCAGCCGGCACATCTTATCCGTTCACACGAAGGAGCAACAGCAACAGCAGACGTCGCAACAACCGACTCCGCCCACTTCCGAGTCGTCGCCACCACAAGCCCCGCCCACAGAAAAGAGCGCCCCCAAGAGGACTATAGGGGCGGCGCAGTTAGCGGCGCCCTCGGTAAAGAAAGCCATTGGCTCCAAGGGTCCGCGGGAAAGGCGTGTGTATCAGTGTCAGTATTGCGACTACAGCACGGGAGACGCGTCTGGCTTCAAAAGACACGTTATTTCCATCCATACTAAAGACTATCCTCACCGCTGTCAGTACTGCTCGAAGGGCTTCCGGAGGCCTTCGGAGAAAAACCAGCACATTATGAGACATCATAAAGACATAGTGCCGGGAGAATGAACACCTTGGTTTTCTTCCTCCGCTCACTTCCATAAAGACACTAAACAACCATTGATTTGAAATCCCTCATGCTAGAAACTCTTACAAAGACCTTTCATGCATAGCAGCACGCGCACGTGTGTGTGTGTGTGTGTGTTGTGTCTGTATGCGAGAGCGTGCATATGAACATGCTTTATGCTTAATGATCACATGGTCTGCAGTCTTAAAGGAACAGTTCACCCGAAAATTTAAGGGGTCGTCATTCACTCGCCCTCATGTTTAATACCTTCGTGACTTTCTTTCTACCAAGGAAAGAAAAAAAAGAGAATATCCTGGTTAATCTTTTTTGCATTATTATATTGGCTTAATTTTTCATTTAATACATTATTATTCTAATGTATTATAAAAATATTAAACGTTTCGTTGACGCTTTACAAAAAGGTTCATTAGTTAATGTATTAACTAACATGAACTAACCATGCGCAATACATTTGTTACTATATTTATTAATCTTTATTAATGTTATTTATTAAAAATACAGCATGTTAGTTCACAGTGCATTAACTATTGTTAACAAGATTTTAATAAAGTGTTAGTAAATGTTGAAATTAACATTAACAAAGATTAATAAATTCTGTTAAAGTGCAGTTCATGCTATCTAACGCAGTTAATGTTAACTAGTGAACCTTATTGTAAAGTGTTACCAATGTTTCTTATCATAAATGCTCTAAAAAGCACCATAGTAATAGTCTTTATGACTTTATGCACTATATTCCAGATCTTCTCAAGGCGTTATACATTTTTGTGAGGACAACCCCAAATTTAAGGTGTTATACACTGAAATGTTCCTCTCTTCTCTAGGAAATAAAACCGCATACGACATGAGGGTGAGTAAATAATGACATTTTTGTTTTGGGTGGACTATTCCTTTAACTTTAGAAGCTTTACGTTTGGTTGTGTACCTTAACAGATGAAGCTAATATGTACATCCAGGCTCTGGGATCAGGTGCATATTCCTGAAGCATTTTTGAGTCTTGCGTTCACACTGTCATCAAGCTAAAATCGTCTGAGCGCATAAACTCTCTGAAATGCTCTTTGAATATAGGACCATGTGATGGATTTCTCACTCAATCTTGCACTTTACTAGCATGTCCGTCTGCTTGATACCTGCTTAAAAACGTGGACGTTGTCAGATGACACCAGGAAATGTTTTTAATGTTCAGAGAAACGTTGGAAATTACCAGGCTGTTTTCCATAGGCACTAAAAACTCAGTCTTATTTTGCAATGTTAGTATGATGAGGACAGGGTAATGGGGAATGTGTGGTCTCTCAAATCTGTAATGATAGCAGGAAGCGTTTATCATGACTGATCTGTTGAAGAATCAAACAACTACATCTTCTGTAACAACTAATATATTTGAAAGGAATAGTTCACCCTGAAAGTGAAAAAGTCATTTACTCACAATTACATTCATGTTTTTTCCCATTAAGCTTCTGTTTTCCTTCATAGTGACGGGAAAGCTCATAAAAAGACCAAAAAAATCCATAATAGTAGTTCATGTGGTCATACGATTAGTCAGTATTTGCTAAAAATTGAGGCTTTCATGTGATTTAAAGCGACCGTTTAAATATAAAAATTGTCGTCATTTACTAAAGTTGTTCCAAACCTGCATTTAGTTCTTTTTTCTATTGAACATAAAAGATGGTATTTTGAAGAATGTTGGTGACAAAGTGGTTTCTGGTCCCCAGTGACTTCTCTAGTATAGAAAAAAAATACAATGGAAGTCAATGGGGACCAAAAAAAATGTCTTTTTGTGTTATTAATACAGAAGTTAATACAGGTTTGGAACAAGTTGAGAGTGAGTAAATGACAGTATTTTAGTTTTTTATGAACTATCCCTTTAACTTTTGCTCTGTTTCTTAGAAGTCAGAAGATTTGGACAACATAAAAGTCATTTTTACTACTTTTATTGCTTTTTTTTTGTCCGTGTTGGAGCTTTTCAGTCACTATATTATATTATATTCTATATAATATATATATATATATGGTATGAAAAACAGACTTTTGGACATTTTACTAAAAATCTCTTTGAAAATACACGATGATAGAATTTTTCTTTAGGTGAACTATTCCTTTAAGGTTTATGCAGAACTAGTTGTCTACTGCTGCATTTCTTTTTAATTTAGTTTCAACTTGCTGGATCAAGTCCATTCACCTCCAGAACAAAGTTGTTTTAAACACAGTTCTCTGCCTTCACTTTCCTATCATTGTTGGTCATTTTGAGTGCATGCTGAACCCACGTCAGGACATTCGTAGAATAGCTCAATGAGACTGCAGCAATGCATTTTGGGTATGTTAGACCAGATGCTCCCTTTTTCGTTTTAAGAAAGCTTGAATTCTGTGGTAACAGAGGACAGATTTTAATCATGCAAGGGTAAATGTTTTCTCATGTTGTGAGTTGATTTAAATGCATTTCATTTGGATGTATGGGACCACAGAACTTACTAAACATGTTGACTAAATGGTTAATTGTCATGTCAAGAGCCCGCCTGGGTCATTTTTAACCCAACAATCAAGAGAGATAAACAAAAACATAATGGTAGTATTTTTTGTTCTGATTTGTTTAAATTAGCATAAAAGTATTGTATTTCAGTAAGTATTTTTAGATTACAGTAATGATATCACCATTGGAAATGAATCGTAATCATAGGAATTAAATAAGAATAAAAAATAGCACCTGTTCATTTTGAAACGGTGTTTTCATTACTGTAAATTAAAATATAAAATTATTTTACTGCAATACCAGTATTGGTATTTATATTTTTACTACCGTTATATAAAAAAAATTTGTAAAAATTATTTTCAGTATCACAATGCAAAACTTATAGATTCAAAATATAATTGATTATTTTAATCTCTTGTTTTTGGGGTGAAATTTGACTTGAGAATTTTGGTGTATTTTACAATTTTTTTTATTTTTTGAGAGATTCAGCCATATGAATTCTAATCACTATATTAGATTCAGTTTGCCAATCATGTCTTGCAAAAGCATTTTTGATGACCCTATTTGACAGTATCAGGCCAAGCGTTCCTCTCGACAATGTGCAGTGTGAGTTTTTATTTAAAAAGTCTAACTACAAAAAGATGTGTATGTGTATGATAGAGGGATAGCAGAGTTTCCTGGTTTATTCTCAAAGCAATGCATCAGTAATGTTTGCCGTTGCCAATAACCTCTCACCTTTAACCCTTCGAGTGACCGTTCAAAGTGTGGCCGTGTTCATGTGCGGTCAATGCAAACACACACAGAATAGCCTCCGGATACCTACTAATTGTCTTAATAGTCGACGTCAGACCTTTCTCAAGCTGGCATCCCTTACAGTTACCAAGACAAACTAAAAACTGGAATTGACAAGGCAAATCATGTTGGAAATGCTCTGTTTTGTGTGTGTATGTGACGCTAATTGAATCAATTTGGATCAAAATTCCTCTAACCTGTGATGGATGATGTCATACCCAGCTTTGCATGTGATTGGCTAGAGGTTTCCAAAGGAACTTGAAAAAGCCTCTGTTTGTGTCCGAACAGCACCATTAGTAATGAGGGCCGCGCGTTCTTCTCGCTCAAACGATGCCATTGGTCGGGAAGGGAGTCGGTCACTGCGCTCGCTGACCGAAGCACTTCCTCCTAACGTTCCTCTTCCTCTCCCTGTGATCATTTTTATACTGCAGATATTTATTTGGTCACCGTTTAAACTTTGTTGTATAGTTAAATGTAAGTAGGAATCTATGGGACTATAACTTATTGTTTTGTACACAGATCTGTAAAGAGAGAGAGTGTAGATGTAAACACTTTGGAAAGAGGAGTTCAGAACTTTGTGTTGTCATGGATGTATCTTCACATTTGTTTAAAAATGATAAAAAAGGAAATAAAAGGCAAAGTATTTTCCTGCATTCTCTGTTCATTATGGAAGTGTGGTTCAAGGTCTTTTTATTTACATTTATTCATGTGGGAGATGCTTTTAGCCAAAGCTATTTACTGTGAAGTGATTTATTATTTATGCATTAATATGAATTCGGTACCAGTCAAATATTTTGGACACACCTGACTGAAATTGTTTCTCATGAAGAGACTGAGAACGAGCCGTGCTGGACTAGACGACTTTAAAAAGCAAAAATGATTTGAATTTTTGTTCATTGCATAATTTTCATGCTTCCACGTGTTACTTCATTTTTTCAGTATTTCGTTCAATTTGAACGAGTAGAATCAGGCTGGTCTTGTTTGTGATCTACTCTACCTTTTTTTCCTTCAATTTATGCATCAATATTTTTGAGAGCAACCGTAAAGTGGTACTGTGCAACTGCAATTCCTTATATAATCAATAAGTTATGACAGCATGTTTTTACATTGCTTTAACTTTTAAGCTATATAAGATTCAACTAATTTTTAAGTCAGTTTAATGTCATTTAATTTGAAATGACTTAAACATCCAAGTTGATTGTACTTAATTTAAGGCAACTTTTTTTTTCTTTTTTTTTACAGTGTAACTGATTTATAAAGTAATCATAAATCACACGCTCTTAAAAATAAAGGTTCCAAGTGGGTGTTTTTAATTTTCATACTTCCACGTGTTACTTCATTTTTTCAGTATTTCATTCAGTTTGAACGAGTAGCTCGAATCAGGCTGGTCTTGTTTATGATCTTCTCTACCTTTTTTTCTTCAATTTATGCATCAATATTTTTGAGAGCAACCGTACATATGACGGTTGGTACTGTGCCACTGCAAATCCTTTTATAATCAATGTTATGACAAAGTATGTTTTTACATTGCTTTAACTCAAGATTCAACAAAATTTTTAGTCAGTTTAATGTCATTTAATTTGAAATGACTTAAACATCCAAGTTGATTGTACTTAAATTAAGGCAACTTAATTTTCTTTTTTTTTTCTTTTTTTACAGTGTAACTGATTTTAAAAGTAATCATAATATCACACGCTCTTAAAAATAAAGGTTCCAAGTGGGTGTTTTTTCGCAGTGATTCCATAGAAGCATTTTAGCCTCCAATAAAGAACCTTTTATAGTGAATTTTCTTAAAACAACCATTTTTTCTTAGTGCGAAGAACATAAAGATCATTAAAAAAAGCCACATAACAGATTCAAAAACTCAAAAAGATAGCACTTAAAAAGACAAAAACTTAAAAAGATTTTATTGGTTCAAACTCATGAAGAAATTATGAAAAGACCTTTAGGAGGGATAAAGGGACTGGTATGAGTATCACACTAGGACACACTAAATGTTTCACTACAGTCATGAGTCAGGATTCAGAGAGGATCTTCAACTCGGCAGATCAAGGGCACTCGTCTAGAGAGAAAAGATGGTCAGGTCAGGTCAGGTCTGAAGAGGTTATTCATCTGATACTTGCTTTCTAAACACACAATGTTTTACCATTCTTAGGCAGGAGGGCGATGTTCTCCGGCAGAATGCCTTGCTCCAGAGAAAACGCAGTGAACTTGTCCAAGACATCCTGGCTCAGGTCGGGTGTTCGGCCTACAAAAAACAGTACAAGCAAGTTTCAAGTTTGTATTTATTTATATAGCATATTTAAAAACAGCAAACAGGGCTGACCAAAGTGCTGAACAATACACAAGATAAAGAGCAAGGACAAACCACACATTCAAGACAAAAAGTCGAAAATGCACATCGAAATGTCAAAAACTATTCTAACTAAATCCAGAATCAATGTAAACCTTAGTAAATATTTTCATTATTTGATCTTGTTTTTTACAGTAGCCTACACATTACAGGCTGAAATTTAAGTTAGATTAGAAAGGGCATTCATAATTCATACTTCCGTAACATGATGTTCAACAAGACATTTTACAATAAGGTTCACATGAACTAACAATGATAAATACTTTTAATGCATTTATTAATCTTAGTTCATGTTCATTTCAGTATTTACTAATACATTAAAATCAAGTTATACCTGAGCTAACATGAACTAACAAAAAATAACAACTAAATGTTAACAAAGATATGAAATAAGCCTGTAACAAATTCGTTGTTAGTTAATGCATTATGATGGGACCTTGTTTTAAAGTGCTACTAGGAAGTCATTTCAGAGTTATTACATTTTTAATAAATTGATGAAAGAATAACATGACCAATTGACAGTAGAGGAACGAGGAAGTAAAAAGATTCAGTTTGGATTTCATGTTTACTGCAAGTGTGTTCCTCAAGGGCACAATGGTTCAGGAAATGCATTTTTACTTCTGTACACCACACGAGTTACAACGCCTGGTTTCACAGACAGGGCTTAGATTAAGCCAGGAGTAGGCCTTAGTTCAATTAGGACATTTAAGTAGATTTTATAAACATGGTGTGCTTCTTGAGACAAAACAATGGCACTAACATAAGATCTGTCAGAGCAAGTTGCTTTCGGTTAAAACAGCTCAAACATGCATTTATATCAGAAGGGCTTTTCACACTTGACCCAGTTAACCCTGGCCTGGGTCATTGTAAACCACATGTAAACAGGGTTATCTATCTTGCTTCTCATTTCACACTGCTCATAATTTACCCAGTGTTAACAATTCATCATGGGTATTAATACGGTGACGTTTCACTCTGTACAATCATAAACCCTGGGTTACCGTCCTCATTTGCGCGTTTTCAGTCAGTGTCATTGATTGGACGAAAGCGCGCGCGACCTGCACTGACAATGCGCGTTCTCATATCATATTATTACACGCTTTGCCGGTCAAGTGTTTTTTCTGAATGGACTTTTAGGACTACAAACGTAAGAACAAAACGGTCTGTTCGTGTTTTCCGCCACCGTTTTAAATTTACCCCTTCAAACGCTGATACGATACATTATTCGCCAGAGAAACAAGCGCGCAGACATCTTTAGTATTTTGTGTTTGAACTTCCGTTTTTGCGGTAGCTCTGGATATTTGTATGGCATCGCCGTCAAAGAGTAATTTGCTGGAGTGGATTTACTTATTAAGTCAACGAAAGATATAATGAGCATTGCAGGCTACAGTTTGAAGTGGATGTCATATTAAATGTCTGTAGACCGGGAAGATTTAAAACCGAGCGGTTCATTCATATTCACACGACGAGTGCAGCGATGAAAAGGGGCGGGGCTACATGTCTACTGTGTTTTTCAGTGACTGTCCAAAGCAAAGCACGTGAATATGATCATATCGCACTGCACACATTTGGCATTGAGATACAGGGTTAACACTACAAAAGCGACATAAACCTGGGGTTTTATAAACAGAACGGGGTTTCATAAACTCCGGGAGGGGTTACATTAACAATCTTTTACCCAAGGTTTAAAGTGGGGTTCAGAACTGCGATGATAACCCGAGGTTAAGCGCAGTGTGAAAAGCCCTAGAGTTATTTCCATGCAAAACAAAGCTGAACCAGACCAAGTGCAAACAATAAATTAACCAATCTGAATTCACAGCCTGCAACATATTCAAGTTAATGTGAATGTGTGTTACCGTAGAGTTTGTCGAGCACTGTGGAGGAGCCGGCCTTGGTCTTCACAGTGTGGATCAAAGCAAACTCATCATACTTCACATCAACAATGGACATGTGATTATCAGTCTCCCAGCCTGTGGAATGAATATCATTTCTCATTTGAGTCCTGTAGAAACCACTACACTGTATTTCATCATGTCTATCATTTCTTCCTTACGGTCACTGTGGAAGCTGAATATTCCAGGAACAGCAGACTTCTGAGCGAGATGGTTCATCTTCCAGCATGTGCCATCAGATCTGGGAAGACAGGACAGATGGGTAAAATATTTACATGTGCAAGCATGAGAAAGTTTTGTTCATAGTTTCTTATTTTTAGTGATCAGTTCGTCTTACTTGAGACTGGAATAAGCCATCTCCAGATCTCCTTCATCGGTCGGTGTAAGCATGGCAATGCCCATCTTCATGTGTGCCTTACGGGTGACAAACCACTCGGCATTGGTGGCGAAACCGATCAGGTACCATTTCCCAGCCACCTATATGAAGGACACACACATCAACAACATTTCCCCTCTGGTGCTCTTCGGTCAACAATTTTTTTTCTTTTTTTTTTCTTCATCGAAATGGTACAAAACTTGGTAAAGGTTTTGGCACTTGCTATGTGAACACACACACACACACACACACACACACACACACACACACACACACACACACACACACACACACTCAAATCATGATTTGACCAGGTTAAATGGTCCTGAAAAAAAAAGTCACCCTTGTGACTCCTCACGGTCAAAAATATCATGCTCAAATTTGGAAAACAACTTGGATTTTCTCACAGTTTTAGGGTAAAACATGTTTTTGAAAAAATATATTTCATATAAACATTTAAAATAGTATTTTATCACATTTTTCATATTTTTTTAAGTTCCCTTTTTAAAACTTGTTTCACTTCAGCAATAATCTGCCAAGTGTCATCTTTGGAAAAAAGATCAAACTTAAGTCTGTGCTCTAAACATTCAAGATTTACGAGTTTAAGTTGGAAATTAAATTTTCAGGTATATGCTCAAAAAGTGAATTAATGGATTATAAATACATCGTAAATATAATTTAGTACCACAAAATTTCCCCAAAATACCAAATATTAAATAAAAAAACATTATGGAACTAAAATATAGCACATTAATTCCATTGAAATAAAAAAATTAATTCCGGTCATTTTGACCGACATGCAAAGAGCATCAGAGGGTTAATGATATTCTGGTCTCTAAATATGTCCCTGAATCATTACAAATCTGCGGGAAACATATGTTCTAGATACATTCCTCCTCTCATCACCGTATTGCAGTCTTACCCCCTTGATGTCGAAGTCTGTCTGTGGTGTGACCTCAGAACTAACGGCAAGGGCACAGAGCAAAACTCCCAGCAATCCCAGTACGGTGGTTGGCATGGCTACGGCAGAGCTCAGTCGGAGTGTGTGTGTGAATCTGGGCCGAGGGGCGAATTCTGAGCGGAGTCCCTCGACACACTCTTATATAGCGCAGCCCCCCGTTACATAAACTCACACCCCTTACACACACACACACTTTGTGGGGACTCTCCAAACTGTATATTCTGTCCCCTTACACTAACCCGACCCATAAACACACACAACTTTCTGCGTTTTTACATAAAAAAAACTCATTCTGTGTGACTTATAAGTTTGTTTCCTCAGTTTAGGTCCACAGTGACACGAGTCCCCATGAGTCTGTGTGCATTCAGGTTTAAGTCCCCACCGGGATAGAAAACATGTGTACACACACACACACACACACACACACACCAGAATGCACTTCAAAATATAGTACGTAATACACACATCTAAATGAGCACATACCCTTTTATATCAAGTTCATTGATATTATTTGTCTCCAGAGTACAGATATGTAGACCCACATACACAAAGCTCTAATACACTTGTATGTCTGTGCCGTTCCCCGATACTCGGCACACACACATAAATCTCAATGTCATCCATTCAGTTCTCACTTTTCAGTACACACACACACACACACACACACACACACACACACACAGAGGCATATATAATGTTGAGTTTAGGGCCCTTTCTCATAAACAGACACACACACACACACACACACACGCACACACACACACACACACACACACACACACAGAGGCATATATAATGTTGCGTTTAGGGCCCCTTCTCTTTTAACAGCTTTGTTATATAACAGTTGGCACAGAGGTTTGCAAGGGTGTGTGCTACTTTCTTTCTTAACCAGAGGCTACACACACACACACACACACACACACACACGTATATGCATAGATATGTAGCTATACTGGGTCCAAATGTTAGAGATTACTATTGGAAATCTTTCTTTTCTTTCTTTCTATCCTGATGATCAGGTTCTCCGGCATATTTTGGGATGTTTCAAAGCATCTTCAGTGTCAATAGAAGAATGTCGGACCTTCTGTGCAGAGAGTCACATGATTCAGATGATACATTTTTTCAGGATTATTTGATGAATAGAACATTCAAAAGAACAGCATTTATTTGAAATGAAATTTTTATCAAGCTCTTAAAAAAAATAGTTGTCTTTTAATATGTTCCATGTGTGGTTCAAAGGTAGAAAAGAGCCACCAATAATTAGAAAGAAAAAAAACCCATCACAGCAAAACACAAACAGGGTGATAAAACACAAAGAGCTGCTGTATCTCTCTCTCTCTCTCTCTCTCTCTCTTGCTCTGGGCCGTTCTGGAACCTGGAACAGGGAACAATGTCAGCATTTTACATTGAAAACACAATGTTTACAGTGTAAACCTCTCAGTCACTCACATGCACGACAAAAACACACATTTAAACACACACTATCAACTCTATCAGATGCAAAAGCATTTGGACTGTTGTTTTTGCTCTCCATTTTGAGATTTTTGCAGTAATTATGAAGTTAATAGTGCAATTATTGTGAGTTTTAAATGAATGGTATTTACATCCTTAACTATGAAAATCCCAGCAGGACACTTTATAGGTTTACCCCATATAAAGAGACCTAGGGAATTTGTTCTTTACAGCTGTTTCTTATTATAGACGCGAGATACGCCTATACGTTTAGCCTATAGGAGACGGAAACGCCTTCGGTACAAACTATCACAACATTTTTCTAAGAAACTGCAATAACCAAACAGTGCGTGTCTGTAACTGTTTTTAATATACTGACACATTTAACTTGAGATGCAGATAAACCAGAACAAGTATGACTGTTTGTTTGCGGGTTTTAAAGGGTTAGTTCACTCCAAAAATGAAAATGATGTCATTAAAGGGATAGTTCGGCCAAAAATGATATTTAACCCATGCATTACTCACCCTCAAGCCGTTCGAGATGCATCTGTCAATCTTGTTTCAGCCTTCCGGCAACGATCGACGCGCGTTCACGGGTGATGGAAGTCGGCGTACGAGGTAGGACGTAGGGTAGGAACCGTCGTGACGTAGAACGAACGCGCCAGCGCAGCCAGAGAGCAGAGCAAAACAAAACTCCACTCAGGATTTCCATCACCCGTGAACGATATCGTGAACGAGTCAGATATTTTCATTTATAAAGTTTTAAATATGTATATTTTTAGGACAAAACCGCACGGATTACCCTCAGAAGGCCTTCGTTTATCCCCCTGGAGCCGGATGGATTACTTTTGTGAAGGATGTATGCACATTTTGGGACTTGAAGGAGGTGGACTCCATTGCTTCACATTATATCCACTGAAGGGTCTAAGACACTTTCTAAAATAACTAAAAATGTGTTCGTCTGAAACAAGATTGACATATGCATCTCGAACGGCTTGAGGGTGAGTAATGCATGGGTTAAATATCATTTTTGGCCGAACTATCCCTTTAATGACTCTCCCTCAAGCCCGTAAGACCTCCGTTCATCTTCAGAACACAGTTTAAGATATTTTAGATTTAGTCCGAGAGCTTTCTGTCCCTCCATTGGAAATGTGTGTACGGTATACTGTCCTTGTCCAGAAAGGAAATAAAGACATCATCAAAGTAGTCCATGTGACATCAGTGGGTTAGTTAGAATGTTTTGAAGCATCGGAAATACATTTTGCTCCAAAAATATCAAAAACTCCGACTTTATTCAGCATTGTATTGTCTTCCGGTTCTGTTGTGGATCCGCGTTCAGTGACGCTGCTGACGTGTGTCTGGTGCGCCCGAGCTTCGTTTAAAGTCGTTTACATTTATTGGTAACACTTAACAATGAGGCTCCATTTGTTAACTGCATTATGAAATCTTTTATTATTTTAATTTAAAGCTGCAGTCCGTAACTTTTTTGGGTTAAAAATGATCCAAAAATGATCGGCTATATTGCGTGTGAGGATGTTGGAGCGCATATTACTGCAATGCTTTTTTCCCCTTAGTCGGTCAGAACAAAAGTGGATGTTAGTTACTTGTTCAGATGACATTTTCCGGTGAAAATTGTTATGTTGGTCATACTTCCAAAAATAATAATCTGTGCTTGTGAATGCCAGTATCCACACCGGCGCGACTGACAGCCACACACTCTCCTCAAACGTTGTGTTCATCCGCGCTGTTCCGTGCCGAAGTACAACTCACGTAAAGATGATAATTCCACGAATGACTGCAATTGCAGATTTCGAACAGAGAGAGCGACTACGGACTGCAGCTTTAATGTTAATTTGAACATTTACTAATACATTTTTTAAATCAAAAGTTGGATCAGTTACACTTGATGTATAATGCATTATAAAGGTATTAATAATGCAAGTTAAAATGCATTATTTATTTCTAGGGCTGTTTTCGACGAAGGATTTTCATAGTCGAATCTGATTCGTTAGATTTTGCCGTAGTCGACTGATAGTCGAACCTTTTTTTTAATTAATTTTTTTAGATAGCAGCTAGACGTTCGGTTGAATAACTGTTCGTCTCTTATAGGACAACTCGCTCTACGTTTAAAATGAACAGCAAGACAACTAGAAGTGAATGTGCTTTCCATTAAATGAATCCTTAACAACAACAAAAAAAGCTTTGTTTTAAATAAATCACACACAGTAAACAAAACCTTAACAAAAAAACTTTGCAATGAACTTTGCAATTTAGACGCGCAAACTGGGTGCCGGTGCGGTGAGACGTACATGCCCGAGCAGATTCGGCTTGAAGCCGTTCATCCTCGGATGCGGTGTCGCGCGCGCTGTTACAAAAAAAGCCGTGCACACAGCCAAGCGAAATGGGGTCTTGCCGGTCTTGCACACACAACGCGTCATTTTTTGCCATGCGCACCTTCGCGCTCGTGCGGACGCGTCTGGTATAAACAAGGCTTTCTCCGTGTCAGCGCGCGTTCTGATCGGTGAAGGTGCACAGACCTCTCCCGAATGATCTCCAGCACTCCGCCTCCGTTTCCCTCGTAAGCTGATATTAGTATTTAAACATTCTCTATGATAAAATTTTTTTGTAAAAAATATTTTAATAGCACGGTTTTGGCGGTTATGGAGTTCTAATGACACTGTCGGTCTCATGGTTATATGATAACCGTCACACCCCTATTGGTTACATAACACTTCCCTACTGTTCGACTATGAGGTTCATAGTCGAATCAGACCTCTCCGAATCGAATCGTCGAATCCTCGACTATTAGAAGTCAGCCCTATTTATTTCCATAAATAATTGTAACCAAAGTTAAAATGCACTATAGTATTTGCTTCCTTACATCTGAAAATAGTTGTGTGTCATGTGTTTTAATGCATATGTTCTATGTAGCAAGACCATGCATTATGAGGCATAATTAATGCATTAAAATACTTTTATAATACATTATATATAGGCTATAAAGGCTTTAAGTAAAGTTTTATCAATATTGAATGGATTTGAGCTGACATGCACTAACAATGAAGAATATCTGTACTTTTATTAACTAACCTTAAGAAAGATGAATGAATACTGTAGCAAATGTAGCCTATTGCTCATTGTTAGTTCATGTTAGCGCATGTGTATAGTTTTCAGTATTTAAATTTCACATGGGGTCCTGTTTTTATTAAACTAAAAAGTGCTTGTGTCTTTAAAACCGTCCTGTTGGCTTTCCAGATTACCAAAGGAAAGGTCAGATGTTAGTGTTGGTAGTTTGCATGAGACTGGCTCCTGACGGCATGCATGCATATATATCACAGTCCACTGACACACAATGAAATGTGACACTCAAATAAACATGATTTATTTGAATACATTCCATTGTTAAAAGCGCTATATAAATGAAGATGACAATGAAAGCCAGAGCTTCCCACAGCCTCGAGACTATGACGCTGGTACTAGTACATGTATAGCCTTTCAGATCATTTAGAGAGAAAGAACATACCAGATTTTTCGGTAACACTTTATATTACGACCCGCAAACAACTGCGTAAGTAAACCGAAATTACAGTGTACATTTCTGTAATTATAGTGTACTTCCGTGTAGGTATAAGGGAACAATATGTTAAGTTTTGGGTAATAAAGGGGTACAACCAGATATAATTTTTTTGGCTTAACGTTAAGTAGTTTAGTAAGAAAAGTCAATAAATTCAATATTTATCATACTGTGCTTACATACAGCCATATATATATATATATATATATATATATGTTTAATTTACAACCCACAGATGTCGAAATTACCCTGCAACTACATTGCACAAGAACATATTTTGCCAGAAATGTGATGATAACTTTTATATACAACAGAATTTTTGCCTGGAATATATTAACAGAATAGGTACCTGTTAGTTTAAAAATAATTATAAATAATTTGCTTACATATCTGGTTGTACCCCTTTATTACCCAAAACTTAACATATTTTTCCCTTATACACGGAAGTACACTATAATTACAGAAACGTACACCGTAATTTCGGTTTACTTACGCAGTTGTTTGCGGGTCGTAATATAAAGTGTTACCGATTTTTCCACTAACTTGTTTCAAAAATCATTTCATTACCCCATAATATAGGCCTACACGTATATATTCCTTAAATAACATGTTAACTATAACGGGATAATCCACAGCAAGTGCATTAAACAATTATAATGCATGAGGTGGAGGCAGCCCAGATAGCAAGAACTTTTGGGCCAAATGTTGCAGATAGCTGACACATCTGGCCTGACATGGCATGGCTGAACACATGTGGGCCAAAATTTCACCATAGGCTACATGTTTCACCAGACCTGCGCGATACCATGCAGAGTGCATTAAAATCGCTTTTTTATACCATGCCAGCATTGACAAATGACAAGTTACAAGCTGTTAATGATGTTTGCTGCTCTATATGTGACCGAAGTAAAATTCATGGTTATTTTTGTCGGTTAAATCCAGCATTCTGCCCGCTTTGAATCAAACCCAGAGATAAAATAGTGTATAAGATTACATTTATTTGAATGAATGAATTATAGCATTTATTTGAATACATTCAAATTCTCTATAAACGATGAAGCTGTAAGTTTAATTCAAAACCAGTGATGTGACCCCCTCATTACTGAGAAATATAATGCATCACTGATCTATGTGTGCGAATGACATGTGTGTGTGTGTGTGTGTCTGTGTGTGCGCTTCTATAAAATCAGTGCATTAATATTGAACGGTGATCAAACTGGCTGGGACTACCTGCGCATTAAACACATTTATTGGGCCTTTCAGCCAATCAGAATTAAGTATTCAGACAGACCATGGTAAAAAACATAATAATAAATACATTTATGGAATAAATATTTAGTTATTAAATCATTTTTTGACATCTTAACAGTTAAACATTTGCACATAATTGATCAAACAGGCTTTGAATAAATACTGTTACTGTAGAGCGACACCTATTGATCAAATACAGTGGTCCACAAATGTGTGGATGAGATTATATACAAAGGTTTTCGGAGCATTGTGATGTCATCTATTTAATCAAATGAAACTGGATTAAACACTTAATGTGACAGACTCAGCATTCTGTGCAGTGGTCACTCATTGTGAGTTGGGAGCTCGTGTTAGATGGTCTGCTTTGTCTATCCGTAGACTAAAACACTGGCATGTTTTTATCTATAAAACTCTCCTGGCACTGCTTCCTTTATATCTTCAGACATATATCTGTAAAACAAACTGTAGGTGTAGTTATAGCCTTCGGTCTCAGGATATTTTCTTATTTGTGGGTTACAGTGGTGCGGACTGAACTGGGAAAAAACATGTTAATTCGCAGCTTCTTCTGCTGGAATAATCTGCAAAATAAATTGAATCTCACAGAGTTGGTTTCATTGGACATTTTTAAAGTGATTTAAAAAAATATTGGAGACAGAAACATCTGTTTTTAGATTTTTCCTGACTTATGTATTGATTTACCTATTTTATTTTTTACATTTGCCCGTGTGTTTTCTATATACATGTATTATAATGGAGTATTGGTATAAAAAGTTATAGAAGATTTTCACAAAATGGGTCAAACTCCCACACTGCATTAATTATAATAACCGGATTATAATACACAAAAAATGAACAGAATGGAAATAAAACACCAAAAATATAAAACTTATACAACAAATTTTTCAACTCTAATTTTGTAAAGAAAATTTAGTACAGATAATATACCTGAGGACCTGGACTTATCGTTCTCCAAAAACTATTACAGAACAATGTTATATTTCCTAACACTCATAATTAATGCATTATGTTAAATTGTTTCGAGTGTGATTAATCAAGATTTTCTTTTAGACAGATGGCAGCTCATGTTCCTTTTTGTTTTATGCTTAATATGCATTATGGTTTCAAGCTGTGCCAGGTTTTTTGTTGTTGTTGTTGTTGCCATCTAGTCATCATTGCCATCATTTTCTCTCAGAATTTGTGCAACTATATCACAAATATCTTTATGCAAAGGTTTTAAAAATATTCATTATCTGAGACTTTCAAGAAATCACTTCGGGTTAGGGTTACCATATATTATCAAAACGTATTTTAGTCCCAAAATACCAGGAATAACCAAAAATTTAAGGAAAACTCCTTTTGGCTTTAAAAAAATGTAACATAATAGTAAAACATGTAAAA
The DNA here is from genome assembly GCA_030578255.1 of Tiaroga cobitis. Lineage (NCBI taxonomy): Eukaryota > Metazoa > Chordata > Actinopteri > Cypriniformes > Leuciscidae > Tiaroga > Tiaroga cobitis. The sequence goes on along the minus strand of CM060595.1, from coordinate 58,361,335 downwards.
GTTTAGATGTGGTGTAATGTGACGTGTGACTCAGTGTGTGTGTGTTTTTTTAACACATGAAGTAATACTTCATGTGTGATTAATCATGTGTCTTTCAGAAGCTCCCGTGACAATGTTCCTGTTGCTTTTATGCTTAATAAAAAGCATTTGATAGTTTCTACAGCTGAATGCAAACTTAACATAGATAGATAGAACGACAGAACGAAATAGATAGATGGCTAGAAAGAAAGAATGATAGATAGAACGAAAATAACGTACTCCATTATAATTTATGCAGCTGTATTGCAAAGTTTTTAATTGTGATTATTATTTGAGATTAATATTCCAGCTGATATTTCAGGAATAGACACACAAAACTGTCTGTTTGTTTGCTTTGAAGACTCAAAGATTAAATAAATAATTACAAATGAACTAAGTCTGATTTTCTAGCTTCTCCAAATATATATATATATATATGTATATATAGACACTATAATCAAAAGTTAAGAGCTTTTTATATAGCGAACCGTTTGCATGTAACACATCAGTGAATTTGACTGAGGATGAGAAACAGGATATGAGAAAGAGAGACATGTGACACTCAAAACCTCAGTTTTAAATAGAATCCTGTTTTTTTTTCTTTTGTCTGACCAGGTTAATGGTTGAGATTTTCAGGATGTTGATAACTAGTTTGCTAAAGAAACCTACATGAACTGGTTTTAGTGGTCAGTTGGTCGTGATTGGCTTGAACATTGTCATGTTGTAGTTAATTTGCAAGTGCAACTGTTCAGATTTAGTTATGATGATTAGCTATATTTTGTGCAAATTTTCATCTCATCTTGAAACAAACAGTTATTATATTTAACTGCAACAGCTCACTAGTTCTTATTTTGTTGCACACGTTCAGATCTTAGAACAGATAACGGGTTCACTCGTTTGATCAGAATACACTGTAAAAGTTATAGCCTATACACTAAATTTGTACGAATTTTTCTTCATATGACATTTAAAATGTGTTTATGTACCCAGGTTAGTTTATTAATAGTAATTCATATGTTTGAGTTTAGTAATAACAGTTAATGTACTGGTGATGTTATTATTACTGGCACAATCTTTGGGAGGGAGTAAATGAAACAAAGACTTGAAATGTGAAATTTATTTCCCTTTATCTCAGAAGCAGCATCTTTTATAAAAACAGATCTGGAATGATGACTCGTATTCATGTGCAATTCTTTCACCTCAATACAACTTTTGTAAAAGTGGACAAAGATCGTATAAAACTCGTCCTCATAAAATAAGGCACGGTATTGGGTTCATTTTAATGATGTACATTTGGATAAAAGTTTTGTAACAGCATTGAGCAGATCACATATTTTAACCTATACAGTATGGAAGTGTATAGTATGTGAAGAGAGGGAATGAGACACCGATAGGTTTAAAAGTATTCAATGGGATCCTGCTGAGATTTTGAGGTCTGAATCCCGTGCAGCTGTAGTTTTTCTCCAGCGTGAGGCAGTGATTTATGAACCCTCAGATGAACGAAGTCTCCTCCTACATCCACCTGAAGAGGGTGATAGGACACTTTAAATACACTTTCAGCACGTATATCATTCACACAACATGCAGAAACATGGCAAAACCAGTTTACCTTGATAAAATAGTTGATCCCGGCCACAACCTGTGTGGTGAAAGATTTGGCAGTGAAAACGGAAAACTTCTTTCCAGCCTTATTTTCTGAAGCCGACTTGACCTGAAGCAAAAGATGCAGAATTCATATTTAATGCAAATGTGGTTCATCTAAATCTGGTCCGAAAATTGGCTTCATTTTTAATAAAGAAATAATAATTTCCTGTTTTTTTTCTCTTCTCTTTTGATCCAGACATGCTTGTGATACTCAATTATTACCATTAAATGGTGTTATTTAAAAATAGAAGTAAAAACCAAATGAAAAGGCCTTTCACACAGATTAGAAAATTAACAGATTAGTAGTTGAATTGTGTTTGGGTGTGAATATAGAGATTCTCAAGAGTCTAGACTATTACATATAAAGTAGTACATGGCTAGATTTTTGTTAACTTTGCACTATACTATTGTCACTTCATTTTTTATAAAATATAATTTCTTGTTTTTTCCCCCTCTTTTGATCCATGGACATGCTCTTAACATGCTTGTGATATTCACTCTTGCATTATATATTCTAATGCTACATTGATTAAAACAAAAAAGAAAAAGTAGTAAAAACTAACTGAAAAAGCCTCTTTCACACAGAGTATGTGATGGACCGTGCCACACCCATCTCAAACCAACACCTACTGAGGATTAGTCATTCATTCAGTGCTGAATCAGTATTTATTGTGTTTGGGTGAGTATAGAGATTCTCATAGTCTAGACTATGGCATGTATAGTAATACATACATTTGTATTAACTTTGCACTATGTACAGTTCATTTTCATAAAAATATATTAACTTTTAGCAAAATATATTTTGTTTTTTCCCCCTCGTTTGATCCAGACATGCTCTTGACATGCTTGTGATATTCACTCTTCCATTATAATTTATTCTTCTTAATCTACATCTATAAAAAAGTAGCAAAAACCAGCTGAAAAAGCCTCTTTCACACAGTATTTGATGAATTACCGTGTCACACCCATCTCAAACCAACACCTATTGAAGATTTTAGTGGTGCTGAATCAGTATTTATTGTGTTTGGGTGGGAATATAGAGATTCTCATGAGTCTAGAGACTGAGTATATAAACTAATACATTAATTTTTGTTAACTTTGCACTATTGTCACCGTATATCAGGTTTAGGCAAAATTGAGAGTTTAATAATTGTCTCTGACGACTAGCTATTAAATTAAAGCATTCTTCCATAATACAATCACACAATGCAAGTTAATTTAATATAATATAGGCCTATAAATTAAATATTAAAGGTGGTTGACTGTATACATGGTTGTATATTATTTATTTTTTTAAATATTTCATTTACATATAGCATAATACAAACTTCTGAATACTAATAAATAGCTAATACTATCTAATAAATAAACATCACGTGCACTCCCACGTCGACTGATTTACACCATCAAAACAGAAGTAAAAAAAAAAATCCGTCTCACCTCATCACAGATCTTCTGCACTTCTGGAGTGGCTTTCTTCTCCTCGGAAGGCCCTCCAACAACCGTTCTGGTGGCCATTGCAATAATGTGTCGTTGATCGGTGTCGAGATGTAAAAAAATGCGAGTTTAGACAGTCCAAATTCGCAGAAATCACTGACACTGCTACAGTATTTATGCTGCTTAGATCATATGACTATTAGTCAGCCATCATCACCGGAATATACCATGTGTTCAGAAGAGGCGGGGGGAGGATAAAAAAAAACTATTTTATAAAATTAGGCTAAAACCGTAACATGATATATAGCTAAATCATATATTAAGCTAATATGGTTAGTTTTTAAAGTTAAATATATTTATGAAATATAACATTGGATCTCTAATGTTTCTTTCCTCTTTTCTTTTTAGTTTAATCTGAGGGAGGACGATCACAAAAATGAGCAGAAAAAAAACAATTGGGGGCGGGACTTAGTAGCCCAGGCGTTCGCTCTGATTGGTCAAGTCCAATGGAATTTACAACTTTAACCATTTTAATTACACAATGTAAACTTTCCTGTTTGACATGCTATTAAAATTCCTTAGCGCCATTATTAAAGAGTTAAATATTTGTCCAGACCAGTGCAGAAGAAGAAATATAAGCGACAGAGTCACGAGGTAAGTGTTGCAAATCTCAGCGCTTTTCAGATTCAAAACCGACCACAGTCGATTGTGATTAGCCTACTACATAAGGATTTGTTTTAAATTGCATTTACGGTTGAATGAATGGTTTTGGACAAGTTTCGTGGTTTTTACAGATATTGCTCATTTTAATTAATAGGTTTAAACGATTATAGTGAAACATCTCCAGTAAATCATAAAACGCCCACATAAATAAAAGCGGCTTTTGAGCCACTGAGTGCCACCTGTAGGAAAACTTGCTTCATGTTTCACAATAAACGCTGTCAGTGACACTCAGATCCGTGTATTCGCCTCAGTCGTAGATGATACATGGTCAAACCAATACGCTGCTTTAGTCCACGCTTTTTAGACTTAATTCTATCTGTGCACGAGCACGCATCGATCTTCTCTTAGACAAGATAGACATGAATACAGTAATGCGCGTGAGTTCAGGTGTGCGCGCTCTCGTGGCGCTCCTGCTTCTGTCTGTGTCAGCCAATCAGTGTGATAACGGAGCTGACAACTGCGATAAATGGACTGAAACATCTAACAACCAACCTCTAAATAGAGGTAAAGTATTGAGTTTTCTGAGTTAGTATTGAGTTAATAATCACTGGCCTATATCCGAAACAAAATCATTTTGTGATTATAACATAACATCATGCACAGTAGGATACAGCATGCGAGTTCGCACGTAGGGTCAGTGACTCATGGGTCACCAATAAAGGTTTAATGTTGCATCATGCAATAACAAGTCTGATCTATGCTACCACATTAGAAAAAAGTCATGCTTTAGTAAATCATAATTGTGACTTCTAGAAATTATGGATCTTTGTATCCATGGAAATTTGTATCTCATCACTTTTTAAATGTCGTAATTATAATTTACCAATGCATGATTTTTCTTTTCTTAAGTGGAAGAAAAGGGCTTTCTTTATAAGGTCAGAGTGATTCAATCATTTTGCATTAAATATACATCGAGAATTCCAGATAGTTGCACATTAAAGTTCATGCACTTGTAGGCTTTTAAGAGGGATATAGAATATAAATGCTCTGAAGTTTATACAAACGCTTTAAACTGGTATTTCAGCAGGTACTGTTGGCAACATGAAGTAATAACATGCCAATTAAATAGCCTATACATCTGCATTTATTTGAAAGTAAATAATTAATTATCAGAACAATGTCTAAAAATAATAATAGTCATAATAATAATATAATAATATTAGTCTTAAATGTTATTTATTCCGATCCAGGCGTGTTCTTGGCAGGTTTGTGATATTCATAATAACTATCATTAATACGCAAGGTTTATTTTTGGTGAAAACAAATTGGTAGTAAAAAACAACTTAATCCCATTTGATGAATTACTGCGACACACGTGAAGATAACGGATTCAAGTCACTGAATCAGCATTTATTGTGTGTGGAAATCTAGAGTCTCATGAGTTTACACACACTTTTTGATAACTCTGCACAGTTTGCACAGTTTATCAGGGTCGGGGGGTAAAATAAGGAATTGACTCCTTGAAGACTGGGGAGTCACAATATTGATTTAAATATAACAAAGCAATATAAGGTAAACAGATTAAATTTAAAAATGAACATTTCTATAGGAGGCCCAACCCTCTTTTTAGCGTTGTCATATACATATCCTTTCTCTTTATTTTTTTAAATGAGCTGAATTTTCTTTTTTCTAGGACATTATTTGACATTCACACTCACAATGGCCTGAATGATAAACCATCACCACTAGAATCAAGTTTAGATCTAAATAAAGCGCTCCCATAAAGTATTTAGATACAACACACACTGCCATTCAAAAGTTTTGGGTTCAGCAAGAGATTTTGTTTTAATAACATTTTAAAGAAATTAATACCTTTAAGAAAGCATTAAATTGATCAAAAGTGACAATAAAAGAGACGTTTAAAAGATTTCTATTTTAAATAGGTTAAATAGTTATTTTAAACTTTCTATTAATCAATGAATCCTAAAAAAAATTTTAAAAAATTATATATATATAGCACAGTTTCCAGACAAATATCAAACAGCACAACTGTTTTTATCACTGATAATAATAATCATACATGTTTCTTGAGCATCAAATCATCATATTAGAGTGATTTCTGAAGGATCATGTGACACTGAAGACTGGAGTAATGATGCTGAAAATACAGCTTTCATCACAGGAATAAATTAAGTAGAAAATAAATTGCAATAATATATCATAATATTCGTTTTTACAGTGTTTTTGATCAAATGAATACAGGTTTGGTGAAAAAGAGGCTTCTTTCAAAACCAATCACCCACCAAAAAATTGTGTTATGTTTGAAATAGATATAGTTTTGGCAAATCACTTGAACCTTTTTAGAGCTGCTGTAATTCGTATATCTGGATTTATCAATAACCAAAATATCAGATATCCAGTGATGAGTGTGTAATGACATATACAATAGATAGAACAGACTGGATATGAATTATCAGCAGTAGATTGGACACTCACGCGTCGTGTGTTTCAGATGGTGTGGTGACGTACGAGCAGCTGAAGCTCATGATGTCCACTGGAAGCGTCCAGCTCGTCGATGTCCGCGAGCCGCATGAGCTGGAAGCAGGTTTTATTCCAGGAGCAACCAATATTCTTTGTAAGTCACACAGTTCAGCTCTATACACACACACACACACTTTATGAGTGACAGTACTTTTGTTGATGTAGTGAGCGAGGTGGAGCAGGCCCTCAGACTGAGCCCAGATCAGTTTAGAGAGCGCTACGGCATCACAAAGCCTCACAAAGAAGACTCAGACTTTGTGCTGTACTGTATGAGAGGGGTACGCAGCCTCACCGCGCTGGAGACCGCACGATCTCTGGGATACACAAGGTACACACACGTTTACTTAGCTATCTAAATGGGGACATTCCATAGATGTAATGTTTTTATACTGTACAAACTGTATATTCCCTCCCTTTACACTAACCTAACCCCTTAACCTACCCATCACACAACTTTCTGCATAAAAAAAAAAAAAAACTTGAATTACTTTATTTTTATACCAGATTCACAAATGAGGACGTCCTTAAAGGGAGGTTTTGGTCAGTTCTGGGTACAAATTTGCCCCCCAAAATATAGTTAAACAGGCAGGCACACACACACACACACACACACACACACACACACACATTTTAAACTTGGAACAATTTGTTGAACCTTTAGACAAAAAAACAAAAACAAACTAAAAATAGTTTGCAAAGCTTTTTGGATCATATTTGATACATCAGGCTTTTATTGCTAATTGTTGCGCCCCGTCTGGGGAAAAGGGTGCAACATGAAAGATATGACAAAGCCAAAATAACTAATGAAACGTTCTTAGTTTTATCACCCTTTCCTAAATCTAACAAAAAGAAAAAACAATGCACCAACACAATGGTCTTAGTAATGGGAGAAACAAAACTTTTTGAAACTTTGAATCAATTTTAAATCGCTACACACTGGCGTCCCCTGCTGGTCACAACGGTGTAAATGCAGTGAAAACTCAACATGAAAACAAAAAACACCTTTTAGGCTACAAAACAATTGCAGATGTTTTATTGAAGGTAATCTATTAGATGCAACAATCATCATATACCATTAAATATGAAGTGTCTTTATAATACGTGTCATTTCATTGAATTGTTGGGCTTGTTTTATGGAGAGTTTGGTTAATAAGTATCAGTAATCAATAAGAGACCTTTAACTACAACGGAGTTTACAGAGATTATGGAAATTTCTAAAATTATGACGTAATGAAGACTCGTTAACTGAAATCATGTGATTTTGGCAGTTTGATTCACTGGTTCAAAACATATGATTCGCAAAGTTTTTAAATCTTCATGAAGCGCGTTTCATAAGTGCCCGTCACTAAACCGCATCGCCAGAAAAGTTCACAATAAACCAATGCCACTCCTTACTTTCCAATCCTTAATATTTACAATATATTTAAAAAGCCAAGTGTTAATGACTAATTGAGAGGGCAATCTGAAATCAGTGTCAGAAAATAAGCAAAAGTCCAAATACTCCAAACACAAACAATCAGTAGCTACTCACAGTCTCTAAAACTCTCTTCACACACATACAAACTCTGCCTCCAATGCAACTCTCCCTGCTCACAACACAAGCTGTCTCTACAGGAAGTGATGATGTGCATTTTAAAGTACTGTGCACCAATCAGGACACAGCATCAATCAGCCTGCAGGAGCCAATCAGACGACGTTCCTACAAAGAAAACAAAACACACAAACAAACCATAGGGTCATAACACTCATGATGTAGTGAGAATATTGATCTCACACTTCAGGAGGAAAAAAACACATACATTTAGCATTTGCTGCTGAAATTCCCATTTTGCTGCAGATGCTGATTATTTATAAGGCCAAAAAGTAAGATTTGTATGCTAATTAGTAAGAAAGTAAGAATTTCTGATGCTTGTAATGTAAATCAGTGAGATCTTCATAACAGTACAGCAGATACTTACATAAAATGCATATAAACATCAGTTCTGTCAATAATATGTCTTAGTAAGATGATATTTAAATGCTTCTTTAAAAGTTTTATGATCAAAGCTCTGTAGTTTTAAAACACATAATTCAAAGATGACTGAGAGATGAACAAATAAACTTTCCTTAAAAGCCTAATGATCATATTTGAGTGTGAGACTCACATTTTAACAGGATTTTTCTAATATCGAATGGATTATCAAGTTAACCTAAACTACTACAGTGCAGTAATTGTTCATCTTCAAATATTACTAACAATATCAAAGTTATTATTGATATATTTTGTACAATTTTACTAAAAGGACTTTTAATGGCTCAAAATAATAAACTATCAATCAGACCACAGAAGGAATGTAGTAGATCGAGTTTTGATTATGTTGTTATATTTTGCATATTCAAATTTGATATTATAGGGTTTCCCTCTATGATATGGTGTCCCTCAATTTTTTATTGTATAATGGTTGTATGAATATAATGCATTTGAACAATTATGACTTGTGTTTGTTTTTCTTCATTTGATCATTGAAAACCTGGCTATATCAGGGAATTACAAAAATGTCAGGCCTGGAAATGATCAATGGCCTGATTAATTATGCTTTGCTTTTAAATTATTTAATTGGCTAGAATATGCTCTGTAAATATTGCAATCAATACTTTTTTATGATTTAAATCCTCATCCGGTAATCAGAAAAACCTAAGCAAGTCATGTTCATTCATTGGATTCATCCTCACTGACTCACAAACGGCAAAAATCAGGCATCCGTGTCTCTGTGTGTCTCTCAGGGCCCGTCATTACGCCGGAGGATTCAGCGAGTGGCTTCAGCGGGAAGATCTGTGAACAGAAAGAGTCAAACACAAAACTTTCTAGAGGAATGAAGCTTATTTCAGCTCCGTCAAGGACCTACAAGACTATGGTTATGAGTATACGGCACTTGACTGTTAAAATTACAGCACAGACCAAAAATGTATTCATCAAATCTAACAGATGTGTCTATATATTTCACAAAGACTCAATATTGTTTTAAAGCCATATATGATTTTGTCACCATAAATGGATCCAGCGACACATGATTTGTTGCTCATGTTTGTTTTTCCAACTAACTGAAACACACTCTGAAATAGACGATGAATTCCTGATCGGGCATTGACCACACTGAAGAAGAGATGTATAGAAGAGTAGAAGAAGAGTATAATAACAGGGATTCACAAAATAAGCTAATGTGAAATGCAGAATGCGGTTTCTGCAACTTTATGGTCTGCAACCAATTAAAATTCATAAAAAAAATCTTCATTTCAATAATATAAAATGAATGTGCATGTCATATGTTGTGAGAATTGGTGAAAAGCTATTTTTTCAGCACATTTCATCAAAAATAACCAAAGCAGAGGTTCTCAAACTTTCGAACTTGGCGACATTCAGCAACTGAGACATTCATTGTGTTGACTCGTTCTTCATCGAGCTAAGATTTGCGAGTATTGCGAGTTTGTTTGATAGCATCTTGCAGTTGAATTGAATCACATATTCCTTGTAAATTAAAAATTAAAAGCCAGATGACTTTTTAACTTATTAACTATTTGGAAACATATTTTGATGTCTTGGATTAGTGATGTCACCCTCTCTAAAAAGCTGGCATAATTTTTTTTTCTACAAAGTTTTTGTTGGTTAAATTTTTATCATTGAAATGTTTATTATTTTGATTAATGTAACACAACCTAATGTTAGGACATGCACTATTTTTAGGTGATGAATGAAATGTAATTACATTTCATTCATCACCTAAAAATAGTGCATGTCCTGTAAATGAGTGTCTTTACTCATGTGACTCTGCACAGAAGGTCAGACATTCTTCTAGTTATGCTGAAGATGCTTTGGAACATCCCAATATGCTGAAAGAACCTTTTTTGCGCAAAAAAAGAAAGAAAAGATTTTCAATTGTAATCTCTGACATTTGGACCCCTGTGTGTGTGTGTGTGTGTGTAGCCTCTGGTTAAGAGGCTCTGTGCCAACTGTTGTTCAATTAACCCATACTCACGGCAGTTCGTGTAGTCACGAAATTTAGTCTATTGATTCATGAACTTGAACACCAATTTCCACTTTTTTTCAATCTAATGTATTTCTAGAGGAAGTATATTTTGTGTCTGCTCCATGTTTTTCTTTCTGCCAATCTGGAGCTTGTTTTTTTCTTCATTTGTCATTTTTATTTTATTTTTATAAACTGTAAGCGCTACATCTCAACATTTGATTTAATCTGATATTTGATTTAATAAATAAAAAAATGTATCCTTGTTTTTATTGCTAAATATTCTGTAGGCTTAACCCAGCGGGCACCATGATATCAATTTGACGTCAAAAGTTGGTCAAGACTTGATCAAGATATTGTATATCATTTTAAGGTCAGTTTGAAAAGAAAATGTCTTCCAGTGGTAATAAGATGAAAAGAGAAAGTTAATACCCACACTGAAATTGGTTTATGTATATCCAGGTCAATATTTTTGACATTTAGTTTACATCAAATCAATGTCAAGGATTGGTTTTTATGGCGTTATATATGTGCCTCATTCCTGAGCGAGTAATTATAAGTTTTGAGCACAGATAACTATATTTTGCAAGCACATTGCATTATATTTTGAACAGAAATTAACAATCGCAAAAAAAAAATCGTTTGAGCAAAGAAAAAACGATTCCGTGCTCAATAAATGTATTTGCTAAAACGTGCAATAATAACCCTCTCACGCAGTTTACTGAGGTGCTCTCACAAACCTCACGCAGTTTACTCAGGTGCTCTCACAAACCTCACGCAGTTTACTCAGGTGCTCTCACAAACTTATTATCTGCGCTCTGTCAAGTCCCTCTCTCTCTCGCTCAACCTCTTAATTCTGTGCGTGCTCAACTCTTCACACACACGCGCGCTCAACTCTTCACACACACGCGCGCTCAAGTCTTGACACACACGCGCGCTCAACTCTTCACACACACGCTCGCTCAACTTGCATCAGCGTTACAAGTGTGCCACAAAATCAACCAATCGGAAAATTAAAGGTCAATTGTGATTGGCTGTTGGTCTCCAATCAAATCGCTAGTATCATTCTACAGAAACGTCCACTTTTGGTATGGCAAGATGTCTTAAAATGTATTTCTTTTTCTAACATTTAAACTTACACCACATTATTAGATTACCCTTTGGCTTTATGAATACGCATAAATGACAGCTTAATTATTTTTTTATATTTTTTGTGCATTTATTTAAAGACCGCATGTACCTTTTTTTGTCACTGGTGTTACCTTACTTCTTTGGCAATATTAAATGTTTTTATGAAATATTATTTAAATTTTCTTTCACCACATGTAGTCAGAGTTACCAAAAAATAATAATAATGCAACAAATAAGGAGATTATGTTTTATTTATTTGAATCAGGTTTTTTAAAAGTGTGCTTGAATGAGGTTAGTTAGTTTGCGCAACCTTGTATTTGCTATAATAATGAAAATATTTGAAAACAAGTTAAAATCAAGTAATGATGCAATCCTTTAAATCTTAACTTTTGAGTGTAGCAGAATTAAAAGGATGTAAAATTATTATCATGTCAGATATGGCATTGTATTTAATGTGACAGAAAAAAAAGACAGTAACACCAGTGACACAATGAATCACCAATGACATGCAAAAGACCAAAGATCATTATTCTTCAACTATAATTAAGTAGATGAGACTAAATTGTTACATTTGGCATATAATCTAAATGAATAGCTTTGAATAAAGTTTATCTATAAATGGGAGTCATTGGTGTTACTTGTGTTACCCATAAGAAAGGTGACACCAGTGGCAGTAACACCAGTGACAATTTTCACGAAAAATTCATTTTACAAAATGGCTGCTGCAAGGTATCAAACATATGTTGTCAATCATGGTATACTAACTAAATTAAGTAGTTTAATCCAATTGTATTCTCTTTTTTTTTTTACAATTACCTAACAACAAAGTAGGTCATACCAGTGACTTCAACTAAAAGCTTTATATGAAATCATGAGATAAATGAGAATATTTCTGATAACTAAAAAGAGACAGAGGATTTATTATGGGCTTTTCTTCATAGAAATTCAGGAAATTGGAAGAAGGAATTAAAGTGATGTCATCAGTGTGATTTTTATTTCAAAATAAGCGATTTTTGTTTAACGGTAACACCAGTGACACAACTCCAGGGGACCACTACTTTCATTATAAATTTGATAATATTTATTCTGCATTTCGTTTTTTTATGTCATTTACATAATATATTAGATAGTTAGGTATACATTATTCTATTTTAAATGGTGTAAAAAAAACTGTTATTGACCTCCAAATAAAGCATTTTCCCTCTGTACATGACTGTGGGGACGAGCACTTCTGTGGTGCTTGGAATTCTATATAGTTAATAAAAAATAAAATATTGCCACTTGATGGCTCAAGGTGGTGTAATTGTTCAAATAACATATTGTTTTATTTTAAAATGTAAATGAATTGTAATTCTAAAGTGTTTTTTTAAGTGTAATATTTCTGTAAAGGCTAGGGACAGAAAAATGGACATTTCCGTAGAATGACCCAGTAGAACCAAAGCCCGTCTAGAACCTCTGGGTAGAACTATCTACATCCCGGAAGCTTACTGAAAAAAAAAATCGAAAAAAATAACAGACTACAGCGAGACTAATGGATTAAAACTTGTTTTGGTAAGTATTTTTTATTATTATTAACTTAAAAGTGCCTTGTTAGTTTTGTGTATTATAATGCTGTTGTGTTGTTTAACTTACAATATTACAGTACATCTCCTATTGTGACTAAAGTTAGTTTGACTTATCCCTTTCAAGCATTCTGAACGCTAGCACAGCCGCAAGTAGTAATAGGATGCACCTTCTGTCAATTTGATTGATTGGCAGGTGGGCGTGTCTATCCTTTGATCTTCCCCCGCCCCTTCCGACTCCTCCCCTTCCTGTCCTGCCCCTTCCGGCTCCTCCCCTTCCTGTCCCGCCCCTTGTCCCTCCCCTTCCGGTTCCTCCCCTTCCTGTCCCGCCCCTTTCGGTACCACCCCTTCCGGTCCCACCTCTTCCTGTTACCTTTGACCCAGTTCCGCCCCTTCCTGTTACCTTTGATCTAGTTCCGCCCCTTGCGGTTAAACTTTCTGTCAAAATGATGAATTGTTTGAAGTTTGTTTGATCTAGTTCCGCCCCTTGCGGTTACAGCTTCTGTCAAAATGATGGATGCTGACAGTTTGTTTAATCGTTTGAAGTTTGTTTGAGATGTATTGGACTTTGTTGTTACAGTTACAAAGCGATGGATTGTTTGAAGTTTGTTTGATCTAGTTCCGCCCCTTGCGGTTACAGCTTCTGTCAAAATGATGGATGCTGACAGTTTGTTTAATCGTTTGAAGTCTGTTTGAGATGTATTGGACTTTGTTGTTACAGTTACAAAGCGATGGATTGTTATTTTTTAGCGCATCCCCACGCTATGCCTAAGCTTATCATAGCAGGTGTGTGTGAAAGTGATAAGAAAAAACTGCTATAGTTTATCTGACACAAACGTAAAAAATAAATGTATTCAGTGAAGCATTTCCGATTAAAAAACGGAGACATTAAAAATGTATTAGAGTTGAATAATATGAAACATACAGTTTATGTAATAAAATAAAACCTCACACAAAAAACACTAAATGTACTAAATAAATGTAATAATGTAAAATAAAATGGAGTCACAAAAAATATTCCAAAAAGTTAAAAATGTATTACAGAGTTGAAGAAAAAACATACACCTTATGTAAAACCTCACACAAAAAGTTTAAATAAATGTACAACTATTCACTGCATCAAGCATTTCAGTTTAAATAAAATGGAGCCACAAAAATATTCCAAACAGTTAAAAATGTATTACAGAGTTGAAGAAAAAACATACACCTTATGTAAAACCTCACACAAAAAGTTTAAATAAATGTACAACTATTCACTGAATCAAGCATTTCAGTTTAAATAAAATGGAGTCACAAAAAATATTCCAAACAGTTAAAAATGTATTAGAGTTGAAGAAAAAAACACATACAGCTTATGTAAAACCTCACACAAAAAGTTTTAATAAAGTGGAGCCACAAAAAATTGCAAACAGTTAAAAATGTATTAGAGAGTTGAAGAAAAAACATACAGGTGAGGACAATATGTATCATATATTTCACACTAAAGTTGAAAAACATTATGTTCATTTAAATGAAATGGTTATAAAATTTACATTTAGTCATTCACATATATTTGACACTGACTCAAGTTGAAAAACCATGCTGTTCAATTAAAAGTATATAAATTAAACAAAAATAAAATCATCTTACTGTTTCACCATGGTTGAAAAAAACCCACAAGTGTTTCCCCTGAAGTCTTTTCTCTCTGTCACACCAGCGTGTGGCTGGCCGGGTATCTGTTTTTGTGACTCGTTCCTGAGCCAATTGAGAAATATCTTACACAACAGTTAAAAAGCATTGTGTTCCTTTAAAAGTGTATAAATTAAAATATATCATATATAAAATAAATAGTTTACTAATTTAACTAAAGTTGAAAAGCATGTTGTTCATTTAAAATCTTACTAAATTACTAAAGTTGAAAATCATCCTATCATTAAAAAATATTACTAAATTACTGAAGTTGAAAAGCATTCTGTTCATTTAAAATAAATATTTTACAAATTTACTGTACCAATTATGTTAGATTTAGATCAAAATAAAATCGTCTTACATTTTCACCAGGATTGAAGAAAAAAAAAAATCAGACAGGTAGTGCCTGCCAGCATGGACAGTGTGCATGACAAATAAGTGATATCATCGCTGTTTTCGTACCACCGGTAATAAATTACTTTTAATTCATAAGACTTATTTTCAGGAGTGACAGTTATCAGTGAAATATGGCGCTCGTGTAATCAAAAGGTCTGCCTGGGAATGTGAATTGGCCTTGAACCTAAACACTTCCATTCATAGAGTACTGAAAGAATATAGTGGACACACAGCTCCGCCGTTTTCCCATAGTTTTCCACAGGCTCTTACTGTAAAAGGCTATAAAATAGCCAAGACACATGGACGTGTGCCATACCCCCATGTATGGACCAAAAACTTTTGCACCCTCTCTTCTATGACCATCTCATCAAAAATACAAAACAGTGAGTACTTTCTCTATAATTCATTTATGCTACGGTGCTGCTTATCTGTATTATGCAATGATGTTTAATTTGAAAAATTGTTTATACATAAGGAAAAGACGGTATAATTCATTAGTGATTTAAATAGCCCAGACTAGGTATTTGTTTTATAAACATTATGCTATTAGTATTTTTATCTGCTGTTACTGGTGATACAGATATTAAAATGTATCTACTATATTAATTTATCAAACTATGGGTTTAAAAGTATGGAGCATTGTATTATGATATCGATGTGATACAGATATTAACATGTATCTACTATATTAATTTATCAAAGTATGATTTTTTTTTAAAATATGGAGCATTGTATCATGATATTGATGTGATACAGATATTACAATCTATCTACTATATTAATTTATCATAAAGTATGATTTAAAAAATGTACAACATTGTTTATGTTCATTATGCTATGTTTTTTTTAAAAAACTGTATCACAAAAGTATCAGTTTAACATGACTGTTTTACAGCAATGTTTATTTTGCATTATGCTATGTTGTTTTAACTGTTGTATTTTTTATCTGATGTAACTAAAATCTCCAGCATCGTTTATTTAAGCTGCGGGGTTTCCATAAAGGACCTTAAAATTAATGTTTTGGATTTATTCAGTTTTTTAAATCTCATTTAGAGATTATTTTAGTCAGATATGCTTATGTGCATAGGGCTATTTTATTCCTCTTCAGTTACTTACTTTTTAAATTTTAGTAGGTTACTTTTAATTCTTCTTTTACGCTGTCTTTGATTTTAACTTTTAGCAATTTGCATGATAAATTGTTTAACATGTAAGCTATATGAATGACACTGTCACAATGTGATAAGCAAAACATATAAAAGTCAAGTCAAAGCTATTTATATAGGCTACCGCTTTTCATTGCCATTTTAAATAACATGGTCTTTCCTTCTCTCTCTCTCTCTCTCTAGAGACAGCAAACACTGCAGGACAATCAGGCATCCAAGTAACATGTTATTATGGTTTATATTTTATTTTTAATGAGAAAAAAATTATAGAGTACAACAGGTGGTTTCTGGGAGTAAAAACATTTACTTTCTCCATACGGAAATTAATTTTAAAGACAGATCTACTGTGAGCTAAGAGGTTGTTAATACATGGTATTTTCTTCTGATAAAGCCTTCAGCTTATTTTTTTGTAAATAATCGTGTTTCACAGTTGAACTCCTGGTGAAAACTACATTACCCATGAGCCATTATGCTGCAGTGAAAATTATGTCAAACATAGTTTTTTTAAAAAGCAACACACTCCAAAATAGCTCTGGCCACTCCCATGACGCACTGCGAATGACATAATCTCCCTACCATTTCAAAATACTGAAATCTTTGTATAAGCTATATATGCATATTTTGCATATTTATATATAATTATATATTTTTTAAAATCACTATGGGAAATAAGACTGAAAAGGGGTTGGGGAGGCACTGTTGCACTCTATGTATAATGAACAATTGACAGATGAACTGACAGATATTTTATGTAAACAGGCAAAATCTCTGCATCTGATGATGGCCATGTGTTTTCGCCGATCATAACTGGTTTAACTCTTGACTCCTTTGAGATCAATATGACTTCTGCCAAACCAAATGTGACTGCATATTGTAAGTGTAATACACGAGAAACTATTAATACACGAGAAACTATTAAACCAGTTTTCGCCTATGTAATGTATAAAATTATTCTTAATTAATCAGTCGTAGTTAACTATTTGGGACCAATTCTAAGGAAGGTTACATTCTGATCTAACAGTGTCATGTACAAATTTGCAATACAGAATTGTTTTGTGTTTTTTGTACTATTGGATCGAGTTTTGTAGAATTTATTTTATGCGGTGTAATGCTCCTGGATTATTCAGACTCAGAATTGTAACTATTACTATAGCCTTTATCAGACATTTATTTTACTGCAGACTTATCAACCTTATTTATTTACTGCAGATTTGAGCAAAGCCAAATACTGCCCAAACGGGGATATTGGGGAAGAAGAGAAACAGGATAATACAAGGTTAGATTCAATCTTTATATTCTTTCCCATTTTGCCTTCATTTTCCTTTTTCCTGTTGGTTATGAATCAATGATTCGGTTACAAATGTGTGAGCGAATCCAACACACCAGATGAAGACGAGGGAACCGCTTGACTATGTGAATTGTGAAAGCATTGCCAACGACCTGGTCAACGCTTTGTTCAAGCATGAAGAATCTCTCATGAAGAAACTGCAATAACAACTGTTGTAGCCAATTGTTTGGCATTATGTACTTAAACAGTTTTTAAAAAAATAAAATGTTTTTAATAATTGATTGCTGATGGAGTTTTAATTTTTGTATTTAGAACCAAGTATATTGTACAAGTAAGAAGAAACCAAACTGGCCATATAATGATATATTGCACATAATAAACAATGGCAAAGTTTGTATTCCTTAAAAAAACAGCCAATGTTTGAGAACCCTAATATTGGTGTAATCTCTGCGAGGTCTCAACCACAAACGCAAAACTTTGTGGTGGGTGATACGGGCATAGCTTTATTAAAGGAAAATATTATTGAAGTAATTTTCAAACTATATTTTATTTATTTATATTGTGGTTTTCATGTTGATTTAAAGTTTTTGTTATGAACTAATACCTTTATTTTTTTTACATCCAGCACAAAATTTTGTTCAAAAATCGTTCTCTGACCCCAAATAATCAGATAATGGTGTGTTCACAATCTACAATTAGATATTATCCTGCTTAGTATGTGTGTAAATAGTTGTGCTTAAATGTTTGGATGTATTTTTACACGCCAACATATTTTGTCACACCGTAGTGATGCAAAGTTCCACACTCTTGTAAAGACTATGGTCTAACTTTAAAACATAATCTTTATACATGAATTCAAAAGACCAAATCACTAAGAAAGGAGGGGTGAAAAGCACCGTTTATAATAAATAGACAAAAGTTTGCAAATTATGGTTTTATTACTATTCAGATAGTTAGCCGATGTCACTGTTTCACATGTTGGACCGTATGTGTTTTAGGTAAAGACTTTTCTTTGAGAGCCGTCAACATTCAGTGTTTATAGGAATAAATGACCGTTGATAATTTAAGTGATACTATTTCTGTTTGAGAACTAAATTGATACTTTGTGTGATTCCACAACATAGATAGAGGGAAGGTTGCACTAAACAAAGTATTGACATGCTGCAAGTATTACTTACTTAAGTTACTTATAAGTAAGTATTAACGCGAAAAGTAAGCGCATGCTGTTTTACACTTAAACTATTACAACAGAATCGCACCTGACTATTGCACTGGGAGAGGCGTAATCATTAAGACTGTTAAACAAAGTTTGGTGTTTAAAATTAATTCTAGTGATCAACTTGCTAAAAAGTAAATACAACATGAGCCATTTAAAGCAAATACGAAAAACCACTTGTGATCAGTTTTGTATGTTTGTAATTGACATTTTATATACTAGTCAATTAGGCCGTTTACATCTTACTTCTTTTTGTTTTTGTACAGTTTGCAAAAACTATAGTCCTTCTACATGAGAGTGTTTAAGACTAAACAAATCATATTTCTTTTAGAATATTATTTCTAAAATTAGTTATTATTTTCATATTTCTGCTATGTCTACGAAACAACGACATGAAAGATGAGTATTGCTGTTTTTCTGTTACCTATAAAACTATTATACTTCAAACTCGTCTAGCTATTGCCCATTTCACAGCACAGTCGGTTATTTTTTCTACGTGGCTAAACAACGGTTAAGCTAATGAATTACCGTTGATATTTTTTACCTGAAAGCTGGGATGATTCATTTTTTATTCCGTCTACACCGTTTTTTGACACAAGAGTTTTAGTCAGGGGTCTTTTAGGCCTGATCCAGAAAACAGACGGTAAGCAGTAAGTTATGAAAACATGTGGTAAGCAGTTTTTGGCTTCATCATCAAAATGTTTTAACATATCGCAAATATCAATGGTTAGATAAATTATATCTAACTATCAGCAGTTATATGTGAAACACGCTCAGTCACATTAGAGTTGGATTCTTGTTTATATTGAACATTGTTATTGAACCGCATGTTTAACAGTGCTAGTGTTCATCACGGTTTCATTTTTAACAACACTATCGTAACCCTTATCATATTTTGTATGGTGTCTTCTTTACACTTTCACCCATGGTTTCCTACAGTTAGCTGTAGTGAACTCTAGGGTCTTCTCTTTGATCATATACGACAGTATTCACATGAATTGGCTTGATTTAATAAAATGATACCACATTATTTTATTATACCATTTTAAAATAACGCTTAAATGTACATTTTATACTTTAACCCTAGAATACCGCACAAGGATCTCTGAAATATTTTTCCCTGTAAAACATCTAGGTAGATCTATGTTTTTAAAATCTATGTTCTAAAATCTCAAAATATGGGCCTACAACAAAACACAGTTCATCAGAAAATTACTTTTGTCGCTTTGTTTGAAGAAACATTTTAATCAGCTGGTGCTTGATAACTATTAAAATTATTAAACAACCCTCAATTCGGTAATGATGCGATATCGATATTACGTTTTAATTTCAACTCAATGCGCTAAAGGTTTATAACTGAACTTTATACTACAGGCTGGGACTACCTGCGCATTAAACACATTTATTGGGCCTTTCAGCCAATCAGAATTAAGTATTCAGACAGACCATGGTAAAAAACATAATAATAAATACATTTATGGAATAAATATTTAGTTATTAAATCATTTTTTGACATCTTAACAGTTAAACATTTGCACATAATTGATCAAACAGGCTTTGAATAAATACTGTTACTGTAGAGCGACACCTATTGATCAAATACAGTGGTCCACAAATGTGTGGATGAGATTATATACAAAGGTTTTCGGAGCATTGTGATGTCATCTATTTAATCAAATGAAACTGGATTAAACACTTAATGTGACAGACTCAGCATTCTGTGCAGTGGTCACTCATTGTGAGTTGGGAGCTCGTGTTAGATGGTCTGCTTTGTCTATCCGTAGACTAAAACACTGGCATGTTTTTATCTATAAAACTCTCCTGGCACTGCTTCCTTTATATCTTCAGACATATATCTGTAAAACAATCTGTAGGTGTAGTTATAGCCTTCGGTCTCAGGATATTTTCTTATTTGTGGGTTACAGTGGTGCGGACTGAACTGGGAAAAAACATGTTAATTCGCAGCTTCTTCTGCTGGAATAATCTGCAAAATAAATTGAATCTCACAGAGTTGGTTTCATTGGACATTTTTAAAGTGATTTAAAAAAATATTGGAGACAGAAACATCTGTTTTTAGATTTTTCCTGACTTATGTATTGATTTACCTATTTTATTTTTTACATTTGCCCGTGTGTTTTCTATATACATGTATTATAATGGAGTATTGGTATAAAAAGTTATAGAAGATTTTCACAAAATGGGTCAAACTCACACACTGCATTAATTATAATAACCGGATTATAATACACAAAAAATTAACAGAATGGAAATAAAACACCAAAAATATAAAACTTATACAACAAATTTTTCAACTCTAACTTTGTAAAGAAAATTTAGTACAGATAATATACCTGAGGACCTGGACTTATCGTTCTCCAAAAACTATTACAGAACAATGTTATATTTCCTAACACTCATAATTAATGCATTATGTTAAATTGTTTCGAGTGTGATTAATCAAGATTTTCTTTTAGACAGATGGCAGCTCATGTTCCTTTTTGTTTTATGCTTAATATGCATTATGGTTTCAAGCTGTGCCAGGTTTTTTGTTGTTGTTGTTGTTGCCATCTAGTCATCATTGCCATCATTTTCTCTCAGAATTTGTGCAACTATATCACAAATATCTTTATGCAAAGGTTTTAAAAATATTCATTATCTGAGATTAGGGTTAGGGTTACCATATATTATCAAAACGTATTTTAGTCCCAAAATACCAGGAATAACCAAAAATTTAAGGAAAACTCCTTTTGGCTTTAAAAAAATGTAACATAATAGTAAAACATGTAAAAGTTTAGATGTGGTGTAATGTGACGTGTGACTCAGTGTGTGTGTTTTTTTTAACACATGAAGTAATACTTCATGTGTGATTAATCATGTGTCTTTCAGAAGCTCCCGTGACAATGTTCCTGTTGCTTTTATGCTTAATAAAAAGCATTTGATAGTTTCTACAGCTGAATGCAAACTTAACATAGATAGATAGAACGACAGAACGAAATAGATAGATGGCTAGAAAGAAAGAATGATAGATAGAACGAAAATAACGTACTCCATTATAATTTATGCAGCTGTATTGCAAAGTTTTTAATTGTGATTATTATTTGAGATTAATATTCCAGCTGATATTTCAGGAATAGACACACAAAACTGTCTGTTTGTTTGCTTTGAAGACTCAAAGATTAAATAAATAATTACAAATGAACTAAGTCTGATTTTCTAGCTTCTCCAAATATATATATATATATATGTATATATAGACACTATAATCAAAAGTTAAGAGCTTTTTATATAGCGAACCGTTTGCATGTAACACATCAGTGAATTTGACTGAGGATGAGAAACAGGATATGAGAAAGAGAGACATGTGACACTCAAAACCTCAGTTTTAAACAGAATCCTGTTTTTTTTCTTTTGTCTGACCAGGTTAATGGTTGAGATTTTCAGGATGTTGATAACTAGTTTGCTAAAGAAACCTACATGAACTGGTTTTAGTGGTCAGTTGGTCGTGATTGGCTTGAACATTGTCATGTTGTAGTTAATTTGCAAGTGCAACTGTTCAGATTTAGTTATGATGATTAGCTATATTTTGTGCAAATTTTCATCTCATCTTGAAACAAACAGTTATTATATTTAACTGCAACAGCTCACTAGTTCTTATTTTGTTGCACACGTTCAGATCTTAGAACAGATAACGGGTTCACTCGTTTGATCAGAATACACTGTAAAAGTTATAGCCTATACACTAAATTTGTACGAATTTTTCTTCATATGACATTTAAAATGTGTTTATGTACCCAGGTTAGTTTATTAATAGTAATTCATATGTTTGAGTTTAGTAATAACAGTTAATGTACTGGTGATGTTATTATTACTGGCACAATCTTTGGGAGGGAGTAAATGAAACAAAGACTTGAAATGTGAAATTTATTTCCCTTTATTTCAGAAGCAGCATCTTTTATAAAAACAGATCTGGAATGATGACTCGTATTCATGTGCAATTCTTTCACCTCAATACAACTTTTGTAAAAGTGGACAAAGATCGTATAAAACTCGTCCTCATAAAATAAGGCACGGTATTGGGTTCATTTTAATGATGTACATTTGGATAAAAGTTTTGTAACAGCATTGAGCAGATCACATATTTTAACCTATACAGTATGGAAGTGTATAGTATGTGAAGAGAGGGAATGAGACACCGATAGGTTTAAAAGTATTCAATGGGATCCTGCTGAGATTTTGAGGTCTGAATCCCGTGCAGCTGTAGTTTTTCTCCAGCGTGAGGCAGTGATTTATGAACCCTCAGATGAACGAAGTCTCCTCCTACATCCACCTGAAGAGGGTGATAGGACACTTTAAATACACTTTCAGCACGTATATCATTCACACAACATGCAGAAACATGGCAAAACCAGTTTACCTTGATAAAATAGTTGATCCCGGCCACAACCTGTGTGGTGAAAGATTTGGCAGTGAAAACGGAAAACTTCTTTCCAGCCTTATTTTCTGAAGCCGACTTGACCTGAAGCAAAAGATGCAGAATTCATATTTAATGCAAATGTGGTTCATCTAAATCTGGTCCGAAAATTGGCTTCATTTTTAATAAAGAAATAATTTCCTGTTTTTTTTCTCTTCTCTTTTGATCCAGACATGCTTGTGATACTCAATTATTACCATTAAATGGTGTTATTTAAAAATAGAAGTAAAAACCAAATGAAAAGGCCTTTCACACAGATTAGAAAATTAACAGATTAGTAGTTGAATTGTGTTTGGGTGTGAATATAGAGATTCTCAAGAGTCTAGACTATTACATATAAAGTAGTACATGGCTAGATTTTTGTTAACTTTGCACTATACTATTGTCACTTCATTTTTTATAAAATATAATTTCTTGTTTTTTCCCCCTCTTTTGATCCATGGACATGCTCTTAACATGCTTGTGATATTCACTCTTGCATTATATATTCTAATGCTACATTGATTAAAACAAAAAAGAAAAAGTAGTAAAAACTAACTGAAAAAGCCTCTTTCACACAGAGTATGTGATGGACCGTGCCACACCCATCTCAAACCAACACCTACTGAGGATTAGTCATTCATTCAGTGCTGAATCAGTATTTATTGTGTTTGGGTGAGTATAGAGATTCTCATAGTCTAGACTATGGCATGTATAGTAATACATACATTTGTATTAACTTTGCACTATGTACAGTTCATTTTCATAAAAATATATTAACTTTTAGCAAAATATATTTTGTTTTTTCCCCCTCGTTTGATCCAGACATGCTCTTGACATGCTTGTGATATTCACTCTTCCATTATAATTTATTCTTCTTAATCTACATCTATAAAAAAGTAGCAAAAACCAGCTGAAAAAGCCTCTTTCACACAGTATTTGATGAATTACCGTGTCACACCCATCTCAAACCAACACCTATTGAAGATTTTAGTGGTGCTGAATCAGTATTTATTGTGTTTGGGTGGGAATATAGAGATTCTCATGAGTCTAGAGACTGAGTATATAAACTAATACATTAATTTTTGTTAACTTTGCACTATTGTCACCGTATATCAGGTTTAGGCAAAATTGAGAGTTTAATAATTGTCTCTGACGACTAGCTATTAAATTAAAGCATTCTTCCATAATACAATCACACAATGCAAGTTAATTTAATATAATATAGGCCTATAAATTAAATATTAAAGGTGGTTGACTGTATACATGGTTGTATATTATTTATTTTTTTAAATATTTCATTTACATATAGCATAATACAAACTTCTGAATACTAATAAATAGCTAATACTATCTAATAAATAAACATCACGTGCACTCCCACGTCGACTGATTTACACCATCAAAACAGAAGTAAAAAAAAAAATCCGTCTCACCTCATCACAGATCTTCTGCACTTCTGGAGTGGCTTTCTTCTCCTCGGAAGGCCCTCCAACAACCGTTCTGGTGGCCATTGCAATAATGTGTCGTTGATCGGTGTCGAGATGTAAAAAAATGCGAGTTTAGACAGTCCAAATTCGCAGAAATCACTGACACTGCTACAGTATTTATGCTGCTTAGATCATATGACTATTAGTCAGCCATCATCACCGGAATATACCATGTGTTCAGAAGAGGCGGGGGGAGGATAAAAAAAAACTATTTTATAAAATTAGGCTAAAACCGTAACGTGATATATAGCTAAATCATATATTAAGCTAATATGGTTAGTTTTTAAAGTTAAATATATTTATGAAATATAACATTGGATCTCTAATGTTTCTTTCC
Source organism: Tiaroga cobitis (assembly GCA_030578255.1). Taxonomy (NCBI): domain Eukaryota; kingdom Metazoa; phylum Chordata; class Actinopteri; order Cypriniformes; family Leuciscidae; genus Tiaroga; species Tiaroga cobitis. The sequence goes on along the minus strand of CM060595.1, from coordinate 58,336,330 downwards.
TCTTTTCTTTTTAGTTTAATCTGAGGGAGGACGATCACAAAAATGAGCAGAAAAAAAACAATTGGGGGCGGGACTTAGTAGCCCGGGCGTTCGCTCTGATTGGTCAAGTCCAATGGAATTTACAACTTTAACCATTTTAATTACACAATGTAAACTTTCCTGTTTGACATGCTATTAAAATTCCTTAGCGCCATTATTAAAGAGTTAAATATTTGTCCAGACCAGTGCAGAAGAAGAAATATAAGCGACAGAGTCACGAGGTAAGTGTTGCAAATCTCAGCGCTTTTCAGATTCAAAACCGACCACAGTCGATTGTGATTAGCCTACTACATAAGGATTTGTTTTAAATTGCATTTACGGTTGAATGAATGGTTTTGGACAAGTTTCGTGGTTTTTACAGATATTGCTCATTTTAATTAATAGGTTTAAACGATTATAGTGAAACATCTCCAGTAAATCATAAAACGCCCACATAAATAAAAGCGGCTTTTGAGCCACTGAGTGCCACCTGTAGGAAAACTTGCTTCATGTTTCACAATAAACGCTGTCAGTGACACTCAGATCCGTGTATTCGCCTCAGTCGTAGATGATACATGGTCAAACCAATACGCTGCTTTAGTCCACGCTTTTTAGACTTAATTCTATCTGTGCACGAGCACGCATCGATCTTCTCTTAGACAAGATAGACATGAATACAGTAATGCGCGTGAGTTCAGGTGTGCGCGCTCTCGTGGCGCTCCTGCTTCTGTCTGTGTCAGCCAATCAGTGTGATAACGGAGCTGACAACTGCGATAAATGGACTGAAACATCTAACAACCAACCTCTAAATAGAGGTAAAGTATTGAGTTTTCTGAGTTAGTATTGAGTTAATAATCACTGGCCTATATCCGAAACAAAATCATTTTGTGATTATAACATAACATCATGCACAGTAGGATACAGCATGCGAGTTCGCACGTAGGGTCACAGTGACTCATGGGTCACCAATAAAGGTTTAATGTTGCATCATGCAATAACAAGTCTGATCTATGCTACCACATTAGAAAAAAGTCATGCTTTAGTAAATCATAATTGTGACTTCTAGAAATTATGGATCTTTGTATCCATGGAAATTTGTATCTCATCACTTTTTAAATGTCGTAATTATAATTTACCAATGCATGATTTTTCTTTTCTTAAGTGGAAGAAAAGGGCTTTCTTTATAAGGTCAGAGTGATTCAATCATTTTGCATTAAATATACATCGAGAATTCCAGATAGTTGCACATTAAAGTTCATGCACTTGTAGGCTTTTAAGAGGGATATAGAATATAAATGCTCTGAAGTTTATACAAACGCTTTAAACTGGTATTTCAGCAGGTACTGTTGGCAACATGAAGTAATAACATGCCAATTAAATAGCCTATACATCTGCATTTATTTGAAAGTAAATAATTAATTATCAGAACAATGTCTAAAAATAATAATAGTCTTAATAATAATAATAATATAATAACATAATATAGTCTTAAATGTTATTTATTCCGATCCAGGCGTGTTCTTGGCAGGTTTGTGATATTCATAATAACTATATCATATTAATACACAACGTTTATTTTTGGTGAAAACAAATTGGTAGTAAAAAACAACTTAATCCCATTTGATGAATTACTGCGACACACGTGAAGATAACGGATTCAAGTCACTGAATCAGCATTTATTGTGTGTGGAAATCTAGATTCCCATGAGTTTACACACACTTTTTGATAACTCTGCACAGTTTGCACAGTTTATCAGGGTCGGGGGGAAAAATAAGGAATTGACTACTTGAAGACTGGGGAGTCACAATATTGATTTAAATATAACAAAGCAATATAAGGTAAACAGATTAAATTTAAAAATGAACATTTCTATAGGAGGCCCAACCCTCTTTTTAGCATTGTCATATACATATCCTTTCTCTTTATTGTTTTAAATGAGCTGAATTTTCTTTTTTCTAGGACATTATTTGACATTCACACTCACAATGGCCTGAATGATAAACCATCACCACTAGAATCAAGTTTAGATCTAAATAAAGCGCTCCCATAAAGTATTTAGATACAACACACACTGCCATTCAAAAGTTTTGGGTTCAGCAAGATATTTTGTTTTAATAACATTTTAAAGAAATTAATACCTTTAAGAAAGCATTAAATTGATCAAAAGTGACAATAAAAGACGTTTAAAAGATTTCTATTTTAAATAGGTTAAATAGTTATTTTAAACTTTCTATTAATCAATGAATCCTAAAAAATTAAAAAAAAAATTATATATATATAGCACAGTTTCCACACAAATATCAAACAGCACAACTGTTTTTATCACTGATAATAATAATCATACATGTTTCTTGAACAGCAAATCATCATATTAGAGTGATTTCTGAAGGATCATGTGACACTGAAGACTGGAGTAATGATGCTGAAAATACAGCTTTCATCACAGGAATAAATTAAGTAGAAAATAAATTGCAATAATATATCATAATATTCGTTTTTACAGTGTTTTTGATCAAATGAATACAGGTTTGGTGAGCAGAAGAGGCTTCTTTCAAAACCAATCACCCACCAAAAAATTGTGTTATGTTTGAAATAGATATAGTTTTGGCAAATCACTTGAACCTTTTTAGAGCTGCTGTAATTCGTATATCTGGATTTATCAATAACCAAAATATCAGATATCCAGTGATGAGTGTGTAATGACATATACAATAGATAGAACAGACTGGATATGAATTATCAGCAGTAGATTGTGGACACTCACGCGTCGTGTGTTTCAGATGGTGTGGTGACGTACGAGCAGCTGAAGCTCATGATGTCCACTGGAAGCGTCCAGCTCGTCGATGTCCGCGAGCCGCATGAGCTGGAAGCAGGTTTTATTCCAGGAGCAACCAATATTCTTTGTGAGTCACACAGTTCAGCTCTAGACACACACACACACACACTTTATGAGTGACAGTACTTTTGTTGATGTAGTGAGCGAGGTGGAGCAGGCCCTCAGACTGAGCCCAGATCAGTTTAGAGAGCGCTACGGCATCACAAAGCCTCACAAAGAAGACTCAGACTTTGTGCTGTACTGTATGAGAGGGGTACGCAGCCTCACCGCGCTGGAGACCGCACGATCTCTGGGATACACAAGGTACACACACACACACGTTTACTTAACTATCTAAATGGGGACATTCCATAGATGTAATGTTTTTATACTGTACAAACTGTATATTCCCTCCCTTTACACTAACCTAACCCCTTAACCTACCCATCACACAACGTTCTGCATAAAAAAAAAAAAAAAACCTTGAATTACTTTATTTTTATACCAGATTTACAAATGAGGACGTCCTTAAAGGGAGGTTTTGGTCAGTTCTGGGTACAAATTTGCCCCCCAAAATATAGTTAAACAGGCAGGCACACACACACACACACACACACACACACATTTTAAACTTGGAACAATTTGTTGAACCTTTAGACAAAAAAACAAAAACAAACTAAAAATAGTTTGCAAAGCTTTTTGGATCATATTTGATACATCAGGCTTTTATTGCTAATTGTTGCGCCCCGTCTGGGGAAAAGGGTGCAACATGAAAGATATGACAAAGCCAAAATAACTAATGAAACGTTCTTAGTTTTATCACCCTTTCCTAAATCTAACAAAAAGAAAAAACAATGCACCAACACAATGGTCTTAGTAATGGGAGAAACAAAACTTTTTGAAACTTTGAATCAATTTTAAATCGCTACACACTGGCGTCCCCTGCTGGTCACAACGGTGTAAATGCAGTGAAAACTCAACATGAAAACAAAAAACACCTTTTAGGCTACAAAACAATTGCAGATGTTTTATTGAAGGTAATCTATTAGATGCAACAATCATCATATACCATTAAATATGAAGTGTCTTTATAATACGTGTCATTTCATTGAATTGTTGGGCTTGTTTTATGGAGAGTTTGGTTAATAAGTATCAGTAATCAATAAGAGACCTTTAACTACAACGGAGTTTACAGAGATTATGGAAATTTCTAAAATTATGACGTAATGAAGACTCGTTAACTGAAATCATGTGATTTTGGCAGTTTGATTCACTGGTTCAAAACATATGATTCGCAAAGTTTTTAAATCTTCATGAAGCGCGTTTCATAAGTGCCCGTCACTAAACCGCATCGCCAGAAAAGTTCACAATAAACCAATGCCACTCCTTACTTTCCAATCCTTAATATTTACAATATATTTAAAAAGCCAAGTGTTAATGACTAATTGAGAGGGCAATCTGAAATCAGTGTCAGAAAATAAGCAAAAGTCCAAATACTCCAAACACAAACAATCAGTAGCTACTCACAGTCTCTAAAACTCTCTTCACACACATACAAACTCTGCCTCCAATGCAACTCTCCCTGCTCACAACACAAGCTGTCTCTACAGGAAGTGATGATGTGCATTTTAAAGTACTGTGCACCAATCAGGACACAGCATCAATCAGCCTGCAGGAGCCAATCAGACGACGTTCCTACAAAGAAAACAAAACACACAAACAAACCATAGGGTCATAACACTCATGATGTAGTGAGAATATTGATCTCACACTTCAGGAGGAAAAAAACACATACATTTAGCAATTGCTGCTGAAATTCCCATTTTGCTGCAGATGCTGATTATTTATAAGGCCAAAAAGTAAGATTTGTATGCTAATTAGTAAGAAAGTAAGAATTTCTGATGCTTGTAATGTAAATCAGTGAGATCTTCATAACAGTACAGCAGATACTTACATAAAATGCATATAAACATCAGTTCTGTCAATAATATGTCTTAGTAAGATGATATTTAAATGCTTCTTTAAAAGTTTTATGATCAAAGCTCTGTAGTTTTAAAACACATAATTCAAAGATGACTGAGAGATGAACAAATAAACTTTCCTTAAAAGCCTAATGATCATATTTGAGTGTGAGACTCACATTTTAACAGGATTTTTCTAATATCGAATGGATTATCAAGTTAACCTAAACTACTACAGTGCAGTAATTGTTCATCTTCAAATATTACTAACAATATCAAAGTTATTATTGATATATTTTGTACAATTTTACTAAAAGGACTTTTAATGGCTCAAAATAATAAACTATCAATCAGACCACAGAAGGAATGTAGTAGATCGAGTTTTGATTATGTTGTTATATTTTGCATATTCAAATTTGATATTATAGGGTTTCCCTCTATGATATGGTGTCCCTCCATTTTTTATTGTATAATGGTTGTATGAATATAATGCATTTAATCAATTATGACTTGTGTTTGTTTTTCTTCATTTGATCATTGAAAACCTGGCTATATCAGGGAATTACAAAAATGTCAGGCCTGGAAATGATCAATGGCCTGATTAATTATGCTTTGCTTTTAAATTATTTAATTGGCTAGAATATGCTCTGTAAATATTGCAATCAATACTTTTTTATGATTTAAATCCTCATCCGGTAATCAGAAAAACCTAAGCAAGTCATGTTCATTCATTGGATTCATCCTCACTGACTCACAAACGGCAAAAATCAGGCATCCGTGTCTCTGTGTGTCTCTCAGGGCCCGTCATTACGCCGGAGGATTCAGCGAGTGGCTTCAGCGGGAAGATCTGTGAACAGAAAGAGTCAAACACAAAACTTTCTAGAGGAATGAAGCTTATTTCAGCTCCGTCAAGGACCTACAAGACTATGGTTATGAGTATACGGCACTTGACTGTTAAAATTACAGCACAGACCAAAAATGTATTCATCAAATCTAACAGATGTGTCTATATATTTCACAAAGACTCAATATTGTTTTAAAGCCATATATGATTTTGTCACCATAAATGGATCCAGCGACACATGATTTGTTGCTCATGTTTGTTTTTCCAACTAACTGAAACACACTCTGAAATAGACGATGAATTCCTGATCGGGCATTGACCACACTGAAGAAGAGATGTATAGAAGAGTAGAAGAAGAGTATAATAACAGGGATTCACAAAATAAGCTAATGTGAAATGCAGAATGCGGTTTCTGCAACTTTATGGTCTGCAACCAATTAAAATTCATAAAAAAAATCTTCATTTCAATAATATAAAATGAATGTGCATGTCATATGTTGTGAGAATTGGTGAAAAGCTATTTTTTCAGCACATTTCATCAAAAATAACCAAAGCAGAGGTTCTCAAACTTTCGAACTTGGCGACATTCAGCAACTGAGACATTCATTGTGTTGACTCGTTCTTCATCGAGCTAAGATTTGCGAGTATTGCGAGTTTGTTTGATAGCATCTTGCAGTTGAATTGAATCACATATTCCTTGTAAATTAAAAATTAAAAGCCAGATGACTTTTTAACTTATTAACTATTTGGAAACATATTTTGATGTCTTGGATTAGTGATGTCACCCTCTCTAAAAAGCTGGCATAATTTTTTTTTCTACAAAGTTTTTGTTGGTTAAATTTTTATCATTGAAATGTTTATTATTTTGATTAATGTAACACAACCTAATGTTAGGACATGCACTATTTTTAGGTGATGAATGAAATGTAATTACATTTCATTCATCACCTAAAAATAGTGCATGTCCTGTAAATGAGTGTCTTTACTCATGTGACTCTGCACAGAAGGTCAGACATTCTTCTAGTTATGCTGAAGATGCTTTGGAACATCCCAATATGCTGAAAGAACCTTTTTTGCGCAAAAAAAGAAAGAAAAGATTTTCAATTGTAATCTCTGACATTTGGACCCCTGTGTGTGTGTGTGTGTGTGTGTGTAGCCTCTGGTTAAGAGGCTCTGTGCCAACTGCTGTTCAATTAACCCATACTCACGGCAGTTCGTGTAGTCACGAAATTTAGTCTATTGATTCATGAACTTGAACACCAATTTCCACTTTTTTTCAATCTAATGTATTTCTAGAGGAAGTATATTTTGTGTCTGCTCCATGTTTTTCTTTCTGCCAATCTGGAGCTTGTTTTTTTCTTCATTTGTCATTTTTATTTTATTTTTATAAACTGTAAGCGCTACATCTCAACATTTGATTTAATCTGATATTTGATTTAATAAATAAAAAAATGTATCCTTGTTTTTATTGCTAAATATTCTGTAGGCTTAACCCAGCGGGCACCATGATATCAATTTGACGTCAAAAGTTGGTCAAGACTTGATCAAGATATTGTATATCATTTTAAGGTCAGTTTGAAAAGAAAATGTCTTCCAGTGGTAATAAGATGAAAAGAGAAAGTTAATACCCACACTGAAATTGGTTTATGTATATCCAGGTCAATATTTTTGACATTTAGTTTACATCAAATCAATGTCAAGGATTGGTTTTTATGGCGTTATATATGTGCCTCATTCCTGAGCGAGTAATTATAAGTTTTGAGCACAGATAACTATATTTTGCAAGCACATTGCATTATATTTTGAACAGAAATTAACAATCGCAAAAAAAAAAAATCGTTTGAGCAAAGAAAAAACGATTCCGTGCTCAATAAATGTATTTGCTAAAACGTGCAATAATAACCCTCTCACGCAGTTTACTCAGGTGCTCTCACAAACCTCACGCAGTTTACTCAGGTGCTCTCACAAACTTATTATCTGCGCTCTGTCAAGTCCCTCTCTCTCTCTCGCTCAACCTCTTAATTCTGTGCGTGCTCAACTCTTCACACACACGCGCGCTCAACACTTCACACACACGCGCGCTCAAGTCTTGACACACACGCGCGCTCAAGTCTTCACACACACGCTCGCTCAACACTTCACACACACGCGCGCTCAAGTCTTGACACACACGCGCGCTCAAGTCTTCACACACACGCTCGCTCAACTTGCATCAGCGTTACAAGTGTGCCACAAAATCAACCAATCGGAAAATTAAAGGTCAATTGTGATTGGCTGTTGGTCTCCAATCAAATCGCTAGTATCATTCTACAGAAACGTCCACTTTTGGTATGGCAAGATGTCTTAAAATGTATTTCTTTTTCTAACATTTAAACTTACACCACATTATTAGATTACCCTTTGGCTTTATGAATACGCATAAATGACAGCTTAATTATTTTTTTATATTTTTTGTGCATTTATTTAAAGACCGCATGTACCTTTTTTTGTCACTGGTGTTACCTTACTTCTTTGGCAATATTAAATGTTTTTATGAAATATTATTTAAATTTTCTTTCACCACATGTAGTCAGAGTTACCAAAAAATAATAATAATGCAACAAATAAGGAGATTATGTTTTATTTATTTGAATCAGGTTTTTTAAAAGTGTGCTTGAATGAGGTTAGTTAGTTTGCGCAACCTTGTATTTGCTATAATAATGAAAATATTTGAAAACAAGTTAAAATCAAGTAATGATGCAATCCTTTAAATCTTAACTTTTGAGTGTAGCAGAATTAAAAGGATGTAAAATTATTATCATGTCAGATATGGCATTGTATTTAATGTGACAGAAAAAAAAGACAGTAACACCAGTGACACAATGAATCACCAATGATATGCAAAAGACCAAAGATCATTATTCTTCAACTATAATTAAGTAGATGAGACTAAATTGTTACATTTGGCATATAATCTAAATGAATAGCTTTGAATAAAGTTTATCTATAAATGGGAGTCATTGGTGTTACTTGTGTTACCCATAAGAAAGGTGACACCAGTGGCAGTAACACCAGTGACAATTTTCATGAAAAATTCATTTTACAAAATGGCTGCTGCAAGGTATCAAACATATGTTGTCAATCATGGTATACTAACTAAATTAAGTAGTTTAATCCAATTGTATTCTCTTTTTTTTTTTTACAATTACCTAACAACAAAGTAGGTCATACCAGTGACTTCAACTAAAAGCTTTATATGAAATCATGAGATAAATGAGAATATTTCTGATAACTAAAAAGAGACAGAGGATTTATTATGGGCTTTTCTTCATAGAAATTCAGGAAATTGGAAGAAGGAATTAAAGTGATGTCATCAGTGTGATTTTTATTTCAAAATAAGAGATTTTTGTTTAACGGTAACACCAGTGACACAACTCCAGGGGACCACTACTTTCATTATAAATTTGATAATATTTATTCTGCATTTCGTTTTTTTATGTCATTTACATAATATATTAGATAGTTAGGTATACATTATTCTATTTTAAATGGTGTAAAAAAAACTGTTATTGACCTCCAAATAAAGCATTTTCCCTCTGTACATGACTGTGGGGACGAGCACTTCTGTGGTGCTTGGAATTCTATATAGTTAATAAAAAATAAAATATTGCTACTTGATGGCTCAAGGTGGTGTAATTGTTCAAATAACATATTGTTTTATTTTAAAATGTAAATGAATTGTAATTCTAAAGTGTTTTTTTAAGTGTAATATTTCTGTAAAGGCTAGGGACAGAAAAATGGACATTTCCGTAGAATGACCCAGTAGAACCAAAGCCCGTCTAGAACCTCTGGGTAGAACTATCTACATCCCGGAAGCTTACTGAAAAAAAAAATCGAAAAAAATAACAGACTACAGCGAGACTAATGGATTAAAACTTGTTTTGGTAAGTATTTTTTATTATTATTAACTTAAAAGTGCCTTGTTAGTTTTGTGTATTATAATGCTGTTGTGTTGTTTAACTTACAATATTACAGTACATCTCCTATTGACATGTGACTAAAGTTAGTTTGACTTATCCCTTTCAAGCATTCTGAACGCTAGCACAGCCGCAGACTGTCATGTTTGATGGTGGCTAGAGAAGACATCTATCCATAAAATACATTTTTCGTCTTCTTTGTGCTGCGTGGTGATTGGAGACCAACAGCCAATCACAATTGACCTTTAATTTTCCGATTGGTTGATTTTGTGGCACACTTGTAACGCTGATGCAAGTTGAGCGAGCGTGTGTGTGAAAAGTTGAGCGAGCGTGTGTGTGACAACGGCGCCACCAGCGGGTGGCCAGGGGTGGCCGTGGCCACCCCTGGCCGACTCCTGGCCACCCCACTGGCCAGTACAAATTTTAGTAGCATCAGTTATGCATTTCATAAATAAGTCAAAAATATTCTTTAGTAAAAGAAGACGGGGAATTATGTGTCGTGACGTGCTTTTTAAGTGCCAAACGGTTACAGTATACTGTTTCAGCAGCTTTTTTATGTGTCTTTGCCACGTTTTGACAAGCAGGGATGCCGACAGCGCGGTTTTCGGCGCCTCCCGAAATTTTTCACTTCAGTTTGGGTGACAAAGTCATCTGAAGTCATTCCATAGCTTAATGTGAGGGACAGAAGTCTATTTACATCATTAAAGTATACGGAAACTCGTTTTCCCTCCTCTGCGGCTGTCAATCATTCTCCATTCATATTCAAACAGCGCGCGCGCCTCTTGGATGCACGGTAAAACTCTCTCCAATATGATATATTCACATTATAATGCATTACCTGTAGATAAAAGGCTGTAGATTTGCATAAAATTACTTTATTTTGTTGGAGTTTGTTGCTGTTTTTAAACGACTCACTATCGTGTGCTTGCTAGATCACACACATCACAAGGACTATGAATCGGCATCAAACGCACAATAACTGGAATTCAAAACTGAGAAACAAAGGAACAAATCGCACTAGGATTTGCGCGCTCGACATTTCTTCGCTTACGTGAACTTTTAAATGCGCACTTATGAAGCGCTGCACACTGTGACTCCATGTTGCTTTGAGCACATCATTCTGCACCCGCGATGCGCATACACGGTGTGTGCGCTCTGTTTTTCATGTTTTCATGGGTTTACGCACTGAAATAAAAGCCAATATATTTTGTTATACCTAGCCTTCTCAATACATTTAAAATAAGCATAATTTAATTGCATATTATTTCTGTGTAGTGTAGGCTATATATGCACTTTTGAATTCTTGAGATTCATATATAAATATAAAATTGTGAAATGTATGATTGCCTGATTGAATTTTATAAGAGAACTAATAGTAATTTGTTTTTATTAACATATTTAGATTTGATAAAATTAATAAAATGTAAGTATCTGGAAATTTGCCGCGGGGCGAGGGCCCTTATATATATATCATATCTATATAATATATATCATTATATATAATATAATATATATTAGTAGGGCCCTACTAATATCATTAGTAACATTAAATATAACACAATAAACCAAAGTATATCAGTAGGAGTTTCCTTAAGTCTTTCTGATAGTTTTCTATAGGCCGGTTTACTACAACAGTAGAATACAATTCTGAAATTATGGTTTATAGTTTTGGTGTGCCACCCCAAGATTTTAAGTGGCCCCATCTGGCCACCTCTATGAAAAATTTCTGGAGGCGCCACTGGTGTGTGAAGAGTTGAGCGCGCGTGTGTGTCAAGACTTGAGCGCGCGTGTGTGTGAAGAGTTGAGCGCGCGTGTGTGTGCAGAGTTGAGCGCGCACAGAATTAAGAGGTTGAGCGAGAGAGAGAGAGGGACTTGACAGAGCGCAGATAATAAGTTTGTGAGAGCACCTCAGTAAACTGCGTGAGAGGGTTATTATTGCACGTTATAGCAAATACATTTATTGAGCACGGAACCGTTTTTTCTTTGCTCAAACGATTTTTTTTTTTGCGATTGTTAATTTCTGTTCAAAATATAATGCAATGTGCTTGCAAAATATAGTTATCTGTGCTCAAAACTTAATTACTCGCTCAGGAATGAGGCACATATATAACGCCATAGGTTTTGACGTCAATTTGATTTGCATATTTGACCTGTTCCTTGACGTTGATTTTGACATCAATTTAATGTCTTTTCAACATCAATTGCCCGCCCATCGTCCATGGTTCCTTATTTCCTTCCAGTCAAAAAGAAGGAGGGAACGGAGGACGATGTCGACTGAAATGGGATCACGCTAGGGAGCCTATTGTCTTCGACTAACTTGGAGCGAGCCGAATCGATGCACATTGACGTGCAAGATATGCATCTCACACTCCGCCCTGCAGCGCGGGTATAAATACGGAAGTAGACCGACTGGACCCGAACGGAAACGACATTTACATTGTGCACAGCCTCGTTTCTCAAAAATGCACTTAATATAGACGCGCAAGTGTAAGCGCGCTGAGTGCTAAAATGTCAATCACACATCACTGTAACCCATTACGCCCCTTTAAAATTTGGCATAATGTTATTTACCGGACCATACTATTAGAACCATATGATTAGAAACCACCACAGGGTAAAATTTACCGATGGCTGTTTTTCAAATGTAGCCTATAACAGATTTTCAATCAAATTCTCCCTCACCTTTTTCGCAATGTCTGTTATCGCCTCCATGTTTGTCTGACAGTGTCGCGTATTTTAAAATTGATTGACAGGCCTGGCTTAACGACAATTCAAATACTTGCATGTAGTCAAACATCCATCCACATGATGGCGCACTAGTTCTTCTTGGCAAACGGAGGGGTTGGTTTATGTGGAGCGAGCAACTGAGTAAATAAATTCGGAGGCAACGTGCTTATGCTTATAGCCCATTGCACGTAAAAGTGCGGATTCGCTCTCTCACTTAAAAACAGTCAGAGAACGGTGTCAGAGTTGTTTTAAATACTGCAATTTTGTTAAATGCTCAACATAGTTTTAATTCGGGTCTTCTTGGGTCCATTTGGAAAAGGCATGTTTATTTTAAATTACCCGAGACTCGAGGCCACTAATACCAAACCCGACCCGTGTCCGAGACACTCGTCTGTGTTTTGGACCCGAACCCGCTCGGGTCTCGGGTCGGACCTTGGGCTTTCGGATCCAAGTGGACCCGTGAAGACCTCTAACTCGGAGTCAGCCTCTTGAGTCCCCTGCAATTTAAGGTGGAGAACAGGGCTTTAGGCCAGGGAAGTCCCTGCTGTTCCTACAGGACCACTGGGAAAGCGTTCCTTGACAAGGAAGGAAGGGACGCTGCGGAAGCCAGATTCTGCCCGAAGGGACGTAACGTGGATAATACACATATGAACTGGGCGGAGACCGGGATGTACAACATATGGAATGTCACTGGGGTGGCTCCAGCCTATGACGGGGGAGACTCAACCGACCAGTGACGGCAGAGCCTGGGAAGACACAGGCTCACCATAGGGAGCCGTACCGTGGAAGAATACACATATGGGATCACTGTAGGGATCGCAACATATGGACCCAGCCTAACACAGGTTCCACACTGCTTACAAATGGTAAGCCTAACACTGGGCGTTTTGTCACGTCCGATGTCGGAGGGGTGTGGAGGAACTCAACAGGGTTCAGTTAAGGGAAGTCTACTTGAGCAAAATGGCGAAAGTATCCAGTCCATAGGAGGGCTGACCCAAGACGATAAAGAGGGGCGCAAGGCTTCTTCATATATCCTTGTTCCCTCAGGAACCTGGCAATCAGGACGTGCTTCCCATGCTTCTGCATCATGATGTGCGTCAAGTAAAACGGGCACACAACTTTGAGGGTGGAGGAAAACAGCCTACTCCAACCCATCTTGCAGGAAAGAGAGCACTGAAATGATCGAACGCTCTCAGGATCTTCACAATGGAAAGAAGACTCACTCAACGAATAGGTTCTACTTCTATTTGGGCGTAAGCAAAACCTCTTTTCAAGTCAAGTCAAGTCATCTTCATTTATATAGCGCTTTTAACAATGGATTGTTTCAAAGCAGCTGTACAGAGATAAACATATAATTTAAGGTAACAGATTGTTTTGGCGTTATAGCGGTTCTTGAATAATGTTATTTCCAGCTAAAGTTAACTTTTAATTGATTCACCTCCGCTGAAATGATCAGACTTTAAACGCGAACCTGTGATTAACGCTGACGGCGCTCACATGCGCATTAAGTATTGATTCTATAGTTATGTGCTTTTGAAAATATGTGCGCAGGTTTGTAATTCCATACAACCCATGCCTAAACAAACTACTTGTCTTGCCTATAAATTTTGATACAGAATTTTGTTTTATTTTATCACTTATCAGGGAGTGCTCACCAAAGTGATGGTAACTACCACATATTCCTGCAGTAGCCACCTGAACCTCCACATCCAGGGGTTGAACGCGGGTGCCATCATGCCCATTCCCTGAAATGAACTCAGGGGAATTCAGGAAGGCTGTCGAGTGGAACTAGGTCTGATTGGTATCAAGTCCTGTTCCACTCCTGACTTTAGCACGTGGCGGCACGAATGAGCAGACCGGAAGACAGCAACCTCAGATGCTTCTGACTCCAAGGAGAAGGTGACGGGTGAGTTGTGACATGCGAGGGAAGCTTAGCGCAACGGTCGCGATGTTGTCTTTTCTGTTGTCTTGGAGGCTCAAACAAAGCAAGGTGAACTGTAACAACTCAAGGCATGAATGCCCATGCAGTCGGAGGTCACCCCGGCCGCTGGTAAAGCAAGCTCTTTATACGTGGGCCCTCAGTTGGTGAGGGTTTGGCAGCAGGCCGGTTGTTACACAGGGTGTGTGGGACACAGGGCATGGTCACCTCGGGACTCGATCGTGAAGCTAGTGCTGAAGCGGTCTTCATATTTATAATTTTTGCAGCTATACGTATTTTTCTTTAATTTCATTTAAATGTTAGACCCCTGTACCCCTAGACTATCTCGAGGGTCGTAGCTAATAGTTAGATAGCTACTATATGTGTGCATTCGTGTGTGTGTGTGTGTGTGTGTGTCAAGTCAAAGCACCTTCATTTATATACTGCTTTTAACAGTTTAGATTCTTTCAAAGCAGGTTTACAGTGATAATAGGAAATTAAAGTAACAGAGATTGTTTTGGCTTTACAGCAGCTCTAGAATAAAAGTTATTGTCCAGCTAAAGTTAGTTCTGATTGATTCACTTCCGTCGCAATGATCATTAGATATTAACTTAGGGGCCGCTTACACAACGCTGTTCTAACGGAAAACCCACAATGTGATCTGCCGCTCATTTGCACAAAATAGTTCCTGGTGGCTTGAGAATGTAAACCATGAAACAGGTTCCAAGGTACAAGCCTTGAGTGTGTGCAAGGGACGTGTGTTTATGTAACGGGGGGCTGCGCTATATAAGAGTGTGTCGAGGAACTCCGCTCAGAATTCGCTCCTTGAGGCCCAGATTCACACACACACTCCGACTGAGCTCTGCCATAGCCATGCCAACCACCGTACTGGGATTGCTGGGAGTTTTGCTCTGTGCCCTTGCCGTTACCTCTCAGGTCACACCACAGACAGACCTCGACAGGGTAAGACTACAAGCCGATCGTGTGTTTGTGTAACATTGTGGGGACCAAATGTCCCCACAAGGATAGTTAAACCTGAGATCACCTACATTGCGGGGACCAGCTAGCGGTCCCCATGGGTACTAAAGTTTATAAATCATACAGAATGAGTTATTTTTTTGAAAATGTAAAAATGCAGAAAGTTTTGTGTGATGGGTGAGTTTAGGTGTAGGGTTAGTGTAAGGGGACAGAATATACAGTTTGGACAGTATAAAAACAATTACGTCTATGGATATGGAGCTAGCTCCAGATATGGATAGCTTCCACAAAGATAGCGAACCAGACGTGTGTGTATGAGATATTTTTACAATGTTTATTATTTGTTGTAGTTCTTTATCTCAGAGTCTCTAAACTGTTAAACATTGGTATGTATTATGCTTACTAAATACAATACAAAAAACTATACGTTTTTTGGGGAGTTGTTTTAAAGGGATAGTTCGTTTAAAAATAACAATTATGTCACTCTCATATTATTTCAAAGTTGTGTTGCTCCTCTGTGGAACATATCACGTTTGTTTTATAGCTACATTTTTTTTGTCAATTAAGTTTTTCACAGAAACTGCAGAAGAGTCAAGCATTGGAGAATGGAGCTCATTGCTTGTCACTGAAGATGTGGAGAAGATCTGCATTGAGGTAGGAGACAGAAAATCACTCATGTAGTAAATGGTAAATGTGTTTTCAAACACAGCCTAGTAAAATGATCTATTTTGATGCTGTCAAATGTGTAGGGGAAATTAATTGTCATTTTTAAAATGACTGTTTTACTTTTCACTCAAAGTCACAAAACATTTCACATGAGTTTTTTGATTTCTGAATAATAGACGTAACTTTAAAAATATATATATATAGATCATATAGATTAATATGTAAAATGTGGGTTTGTTCATTACAGGTGGAGCCAGACATAGAGAAGATCGTTGGAACCCATTTTCATGTTTTCATTCCAATACTCTATAGGTTTCAGATTGGGGCAGAAATAAAATATCTGGTCAAGGTAAAGGAGTGTTTTGTTTTTCATGGATTTTGAGCTTGATGTTTAATGATCATTGAAACTCTTCCAAGGCAAAATTTGTATTTCCAATTTCAACAAGCCAACTTTGGCAGTGTGTCCTAAATGGATGTGATGTGTCCACTCTTTTTTCCGTCCTCTCTGAAAGTTCAAATTCATCAAATCATATAAAGTTTCTCTGAACTTGTATAAGAGAAAACATTTTCTCAATATTGCAGCGTTGCTGGACACCCAAATCTAGTTGGCAATGTCACTGTGTAGCAGAATTTGAGTGAATTTGTTTGCTCTCATGCACAATGAATGTGTTTAGGTCACTATCAATGTGAACAGGCTTTTACATGGAAGAAATAAATTATAAATCCATGTGGATTTCTCTCTCTCTCTCTGTCAGGTGTACGTTGGAGAACATGCGTACCTTCATGCAATGATATTTAAAGCTCTCCCCTGGGATGAAGGGGGACTGTCTGTGGTCAGAGTCCAGCACCCTAAACTCTTCACTGACCCTCTGGTCCCCTTCTGAAACTTCCAACCGCATGCAGAAAATAGTCTGTCTGATATAATAACAGACACACAATGAGCTGCCATACTGTATAGAGGAACTATTGAAAACTGTTTCATTCCTCAATAAACTCAATATTCAAACCCTCAGTGAATGTGTCAGTGCGTTTATATGAAGATGTGAACACCACATTTTCTTAACTAAAAAAATAATACAGTTTTTTTACAATCACTTTGCTACTATTTTCAGAACCTTGATGTCATTTTTTAAAACTCTAGACACAAAACTCAAAACGGTTATCACTTGTAACACAGGCTGTCTAATGTTCAAAACATTGCATTGTGCATTCACATCTTTAAAGAAATCTTGCACTTGCACAATCATTGGTTAAACAAACTGGTTCAAAAAACAGATTTACTGTGAAATACCATTGAAACATAACTATAGATCACACACACACACAAGCAACCGATAGTTTCACTGTGTAACTGTTCGTAAAATCATTAAATATTGTAGAACAAAATAGGTGATCCAGGTTTCATTATGGTACTACTACACGTACAGTAAATACATCTCTGTAAAAGTACTGCAGTAGTAGAGAGAATACAGATATCCCGGTAGTGGAATCATTGAAAAAAGTGTGTGATATTGATCCATAAAACTACAGTACAATCACAACATAGGTTTATTGAAATCAAACCAAAAATATACAGTAATCTGAAAATCTAGTGGCTTTAGCTTTAAAGTGTTAACAAGAATGACTAGAAAAGACCATTTTATTTAACATTTTACAAATGTAATGCTTATATTTATATTTACAGATGTGACAATGACTTTAGGTCGGTAAATCACTTTTTATCCGCAAAATGTGATGATAAAATTCCAAGGAGTGGCAGAATGTGCTGATTTGACCTCAAATTGGAGGAAAAATCAAAACTCAATGAATAACTGTGAAATAACCATGAGTGTAATGATCTACCATTGAAATAGTTCCATGGAATTCCACACTTAAATATATAACCTATTTTACCTCTTAATTTAGATGTGTTTGAATGACAGCACATGGTCCTGTGATTTTAGCCTATTCCGATAGTAACAGCCATTTCAGCCTAAATATCCTTAAAAATGTATACATATTGTGTATCGTATACAAAGTTGTATGTCATTAATGTAATCTCTATACTGTTTACAAGCATAATAACAAAATAAAATAAAAAATATCGTTAATAATTCCTCACTTTCGCCTAGAGATTAAAGACTGTGCAAATTATACACCATCAGAGCTATTTTATGTCATTTTCACAATAATTTACAACAACTTTAAAGATGAACAGTAATTCAGTAAATAATATTCTGGAATATGACATTCTGAGTTTTACTTTTGATATCTTCGGTATAAATTGATGGAATTTTACTTACACTTGACCATATTGGGCGAATACTCACATTATTAAACTTTATGCAATATAGTTTTCAGATGAAGGCGACAAGAAAGCATTTTAACAGCTTATTATTTTCAAGAAATCTACAATGACAAAATAAATGACTGGAAAATAAGCCTTTAATCACAAAATACTTTTTTTTTTTGGTCATAAAGAGATCTAAATGTACAATAGCCTGAGGCAATAATCATTGGTTCCAATAAAGAATCAAAAGTAAGTAATCTTATTGTTTTATATTAAAATACATTAAGAAGTGTATAAACAATAAACTTATGTAAATCAATCATGGAATATCACAAAAGCCAGCAGAGAGTGCTGATTGTTATTGCACTCTCAAGAGCAAAACATTGTTTATCTATTGTTTAATTGCACTTAATCTGTAATGTTCGGCCACATCTTTATGATAGAAATGTCAGTAATTGAAACATCAGGGTATTACCAGGGGCCCGTTCTTCGTACGTTGCTTAAAACATCCGAGATCAAACGAGACATCCAAGATAATATCATCGTGCTCATCATGATCCGGCTAATTAGGTCCTTCGAACACTCCTGCCGATATGATTAGTATCGCTGGATTGAGTTATCTGAGATAATTGCGCGTTCATGCGCTGGGTTAAAAGGAGATATGTATCGATAGTAGAAACATTGATCAGCAACGCTGCTATAGAGGGTATGCGCATGACGTCACCGTCGGCCGGAGTGAATGCGGTCACGCCCACAAGTGGCAAAAAGACTGAGCGGCAGCATTTGTTTTCAGCGTGAATGCCGTGAAAAACACACAAAACACATCTAAAACGGGAAAGAGCTTTGCGATTGACTGTACAACTAGATTTGACCAGAAATCTGAGGTACTGTATATTTTTACAGACTTCAAAAAGCTACAAAACAGACTATATTCTGCATAATTGGATGTTTTTAAATAAACACTGACCAAAAACTATACGGGGACGATATGATGATATACAGTATAACATTAATGTAAGTGATCACTCGGATTTAGACCTATCTATATTGTATTTATATAAAACGTTTACAGGCAAGTTTTCTTAATTTATTTCCCCGGCGTCGAAATCAGGCACATATAAATGTCAGGAAACACGATTCCTGGCTGCATGTCAATATCCATGGATCACTGGATCTTTGATAAGTTGTAAGGAACACTATATCGAGTCCAACTTTTAGTTTAAACTGATAATAGTTTGTTTTACTCGCGTTTTCGCAGTTTCCCCTATTAACTCCAGCCACGCAGCAGCTCTTTTGCCACTCAGTCCGGCTGAGGGGGGCGTGTTCCGGCGGGGAAGTGACGTTAATGCATTCCCTCTATTGGCTGCTCACCGTGGCCAAAGAGCGCGCTCAGTTTTTTTCTCCACAGAAGAGCAAGAGTTGTTGCTTGAAGGATATGCTGAATTTGAAAACTTAATTAAAACGCCAGGGAACACCTTAAAGTGTGCAAAAGCCAGGAGAGAGGGCTGGCAAAAAGTAGAAGACAAATTAAGTTTGTAGTTAGATGTTTTTATCAATTATTACAGTATATATTTTAATATTTTAATAATTTCTAAATAATTAATAACTTTGTTCATTGTAATGTCAGAGTCACCACCCGCTACTAGAACATAGGAACAAGTAAAAGTGAAGTACCTACTAGAATATTCTACATAATAGTAATTTGTACCAACTAATCTCTTTTAAAAAGGCACTGTTAATAAATGTTTGCCTCTTTATAAAAGCAACTAAGAAAAAAGCTGAGAAATAAAAAGAAAAGAAAAACAAACAGGTGGTGGTCCTGCACCCCCACATTATACCCAGGCAGAAGAGCTGGCCCTTGGGTTAAATGTGAACCTTGTGGAGGGCATCCCTGGGTTCAGCTCTTCCTCAGACCCACAGCCAGGAGCAGCAACACCTTCACTGCTGGTAAATGAACTTTAAATGATCCTAGTACACTGTAAAATAATTTGTTGCTGCATTAAATTAAGTAGGCCTATAATGGCTGTCCAGTCATATCAGCTGTTAAACCTTGAGTAGTAATGAATTGCTTTGACTTGTGAAAGTCTACATGTGTGACTGTGAAACTAGTTAATGTAAAAAAATGTTGCCATGAGTTATTGATCACATTTCCTCCCAGGGTACTTCATTGTAATGAAATTGTGTTTTCCTCTTTTGTGCAGTATTAAACAATACACCAACACTTTTATGTGTTCCCAAGCAAGTGGCTGAAGCATGTGCAGTAAGACTTTTTCTAATGTTACATCAAAAGGGAAGGAAGTACAACACTTTGTAATGCCCATTTTTCCCCCAATGCACAGGACAGTGAAGAAACCCTCTCAGGTATCTTTAAGTGCATAAATAACTTTACTTAATTTACACTTGAGTACCTATTATTTCTGCATGCAATATGAGTTGCAGGAGTCCACATCTGCACAAGAGTCTGCACAAAGCAGTGATGCAGAGGTGGGCAGTGTTGTACTTTTCCTTTTCATTTTTGATGTATAAGCCATGTGTTTGACAGGTTTACCCCTACGCCTAGAAAAAAGAGTATTTTGAAAATACTTGACAACTTAAAGAAAAAAAACAAACTGGCACTAGAGATAGAGTTGCTTCATAGGAACTTCAGAGTAAGTGCTAATATATTATTTCACACAGAGTACAATATATAATATTTGCAGCCAAAAGATGACTTGATCACTGGCTTTTCTTTACAAAGAACAATTAAAATAAAACTCAAAGAACTAAGCATACTTGTCTTGTCTTTTATTAGCTAAACATTAATGAAATGTTTTATATTTTTTCTGATGGTGCAATGTTGTGTAATATAGCCCATGCACAGGCCCTGTCAGGTGCAACCCTCAGACTTTACAGACACTTTAGTTGGCTAAAGTTCACTTCATTTTGTGGCCTTGTCCTGGCTAGAGCTGCATTGTAACTGGTCTGGGGTTTGGGTCAGGGAATGGGGTCATAAAACTCCTGTCTCCAAGCAGGATCCTGTTGTAATCACCTGTTTAATGGAAAAATTCAGTTCTGTTATAGCATAGTGTATGTTATGCAGTGAGCTTGATTTTTCCTTACCACGTTCAAATAATGTGCATAAATCTCTGAAAATTCTTGAGTCATGCACAGATCCTGGCCATATTTGTGATATGGAACATGATCACACCATCTAAGAGATTTTAGTCAGTCAACTGCCTTTTTAAAATTTGATATAATATTACTAATCTGGATAAGAATCGTAATAACTTGCCTGCACTGTTATTATAGCCCGACTCCAACGAGTCGAACATTTATGCGTTTCCAACAAATTAATGATGTAAACGACATCCTCACGATGAGAAAAATGATATCTCTCAAAAAGTACACTATCGCGCTGCGCTAAAAGACTTCCCGTATCAGCTCCGTTTATGATGCCGCGATCTAATCCTGTTTACATGAAATAAGCTGCTCGCGAGCAGGTTCAAGCTGGCGCACCTGTTGCTATGACAGCAAGTCCAGGATGAGCGTCGAAGAACCAAACAATCCAAGATCATGCCAAATCGCCAACAATCAAATCCAGCTAAGTGAGTTAGCGACATACGAAGAACGGGCCCCATGTCACGGCTATAGATGGATGCACCAAAAATGTTGGATGAATGGAATGGGATTGTAACTGATAAGGAAACAGTGAGAGTTCTGCTATGGCTTTTAGATAGAGAAGGGGTTGATTTAACTGGGGTGATGCAATTCTTTGCTTAAATCCTTTCAGAAGTGAGTTTGCTCGATCCGCTCACCTACAGGCAAGAATTCCATCCAACTGGATTCAAATAGCCTTAAAGGGTTAGTTCACCCAAAAATGAAAATTAAGTCATTAATTACTCACCCCCATGCTGTACCAACCCCGTAAGGCCTTCGTTCGTCTTCGGAACACAAATTAAGATATTTATGATTAAATCTGAGAGGTTGATCACTCCTCCAAAGGCTCCCTAAGGGAATGACACCGGACGGCCCAGAAAGTCATTAAAAAAAATGTTTAAATATTCCATGTCGCAACAGTGGCTCAACTATAAGTTTATCAAGCGACGAGAATAATTTTTGTGCGAAAAAACAGACAAAAATAACGACTTTATTCGACTATTCCTTTTCTTCCTTGCCTGAAACGAGACTTCAAGAGATTTCCACAACGCGCACGCGCGAGAACTGAACTGAAGTAGTTGAAGGAAATCGCAATTCTCGCGCATGCGTCGTGGAAATCTCTTGAAGTCTCGTTTCAGGCCTACAAGGAAGAAAAGGAATAGTCGAATAAAGTCGTTATTTTTGTTTGTTTTTTCGCACAAAAAGTATTCTCGTCGCTTGATAAACTTATAGTTGAGCCACTGTTGCGACATGGAATATTTAAACATTTTTTTTAATGACTTTCTGGGCCGTCCGGTGTCATTCCCTTAGGCAGCCTATGTAGCAGTCATGAACCTCTCAGATTTAATCATAAATATCTTCATTTGTGTTCCGAAGACGAACGAAGGCCTTACGGGGTTGATACAGCATGGGGGTGAGTAATTAATGACTTGATTTTCATTTTTGGGTGAACTAACCCTTTAATGTGTTCACAATTAACACATGAAGCCTGAAGATCAATCGATAAGTCATAATTTAGATTTTTTTAATCTCATCATTTTGATTTGGCATGTCAAAATTTCGATTTTAGTAAGTCATAATTTCGACTTAGTATGTCATAATTTCAATTTAGTAAATCATAATTTCGATTTAGTATGTCAAAATTTCGACTTTGTATCATACTTATGACTTTTAAAGTCAGAATTTCGATGTCATAATTATGACTTAAGAATGCTCGAATTTTTTTCTTATGTGGCGGGAATGGGCTCCCATAGATACTAAGTCATTATTATGAGAAACTTTCTCAATATAATGAGATACTAAGTCATAATTATGAGAAAGTATCTCATTATTATGACTTAGATAATCTTTTTTTTTACTCAACTGTGGCGGAAACGGGCTTCCATACGAGTAGTCTCGCGTTGCCAGACCTTCAGACTGACGGCTGAAGGTCTGGAATTCATAGCAGCTTTCTTTGGCCAAGGCCCGCCCATAAGGCCGTTTGACCGACATGTAAAACAACCAATTACAGTTCGTTTCGTTCAGCGTCACGTTTCGGTGCGTGGAAATGTCCCCACAACAGCAGACCTGCGTGCAACAAGTCTGTCAGCATAGAAAATCAAAGAAAGAGAAGAAAACTTCAAGAGTCTTTCCCGTGAACCTCGCATACTTTTGAGAATTCTACGTTTAGCTGATCTTGATAAATGCTCATTGTCACTCATGTAAACACAACAGTTTTTCTTCCGCAATCACACGTCTGCGCTTTGTTTCCCGGCGGACCGAAAATAAACGCGACACTCGCGCCCCCCTTCGGAAATCCGATAAAATTCAACCAATCAGATGACGACTTCGACATTCCTGAAGTGTTTCCAGTTAAGTGTACCATATGCATCAGACGTTTAGCCAACGTTCCGTGGGCGTGACGTCTGAGGCTGAGACTACCATACGAGTGACAGAGAGAGCAGGGAAAAGAAATGCAGCTGAACGAATAAGCTGCGTTTTTTAAAAATGAATAACGAAACCCCAAGATATTGACAAAGACGAAAACTAAGGACATTTACTCTTTAATTTAATTTAATTTTAGTTAGTTTTGCCAAACACACATTACAGTTTTAGTTAGTTGTCGTTTTTTTGCAATGCCTCGTTTTTATTTTTATTTCAGTTAACGACAATGTTTTTTCCGACCTAGTTTTCTTTTTTTCGTTCGTTTTCGTTAACGATTATAACCTTGGACTGATCACACCGGTGTGATCGTACGTGTGAAAGGGTTAACTGCATAAGGGTTAAATCAGTGTTTCTCAACCCTGCTCCTTAAGGACCCCCAACACTGCACATTTTCTTTAGCTGCGTCCCAATGTGCATACTATCTATCCTAAATTGTATGTGACATTAGTAATTGTCAATACTATTTAGGGCAGATATGGATAGTATGCACATTGGGACGCAGCTTTTGTCTCCCTCAAACACACCTGATTCAACTCATCAGCTCATTATCGATAATGAGCTGATAGTTTGAATCAGGTGTGTTTGATTAGGGAGACAAAGGCTACGTTTACACATAGCCGGGTATTTAGAGAAACGAATATTTCCACCCCCTCCATTTTCAATAATAACATCGTGCACACAACCCGCATAAATACGCCGCGAGCGCCATCATAATGCCAAACCTTTGGGCGGCAGTGTAGGGAGAAGGATAAAGCCATGCAAGCCAATAAGAATTGACAAGAGAGAACCTAAAAACCCCGTTTCTTCCAGTTGACACGGCAACACGTAACCAGCGTTTTCAGAAATCTCCACTTTGGCCGGAGTTTTTAGAAATAATCGTTTTCTGTAATAAAAAAACGGGGTTTTCGTGTAAATGAGAGGCCAAACCGCAGGGAAATATCTGCAGTGGTAATATACACAACCTGAACGGACCGCGGTGAAGTGGCGTCTTACTCAAATCATACAGAAAAAGGTAACGTTACATGCAGGTAGAAGGCACTATAAATTCACAATGGAAAAGCAAACATGGTGAGTAGTAATGTAACGTTAACGTTTAATGGAAAACCACCACAATGACGATTGCCCAGACTGTAAAAACAAGCATTAGCCCGGTCACCTTCCTTTGCTCAGGTTATTGCATTGATTACGTTACACTATGCTACCGGACAGGCTGTTGTAACGTTATTAGGACTTCTGTTTTGCTGTCTTGTAATCGGGGGTCTTGAAGTCATGGTTTGCACACTAACGTTAGTAGATTTCACGGTCACTGAATAAACACAAGCAAACGTCAGTTGAAATATGTGCTCTAATTAAACGACAATTCTGGTATCTTCATTTAATTCTGTAAATTAGATATAACTGTGAGCTAATTTGAATAACGTTATAGCATCTGATATGTTCAGATGTTATAACATTACTTTGTGCTTAACGAACGGGGGTAGAGGAGCAGAGCATGTGTCATGTAAGCTGTCTGTTTCTAAAATAAACTGCGCGTGCGCAACTTAAACCAACCAGCATCGTTATTATAATTTTTATAACTATGTAAATGACTACAGTGACAATAGAGCTGGTAAGTCCCGCCCATCCGTAAAACTCCAAGTGGACCTCTAGGTTGAAAAAGCGTCAATGCAAGTGAATGAGAGAAAATAATTATTTTCTGATCCCCTTTGAATTGTGCCATGAATGTGAACATATGTTGTCTGTGAATTTTTTTATATAATTTCTCATGTAACGAGTTTGACAGTATATTGTATGATTATTTGGCTAGCAGTTGTGGAATAGACTTAACGAGAAAGACTACACGTCGCATATGTGACGTCACCGCATAACACATTTTCCCACCACAAATCACGGTGCGATAATCTAAGGAATTAGATCGAGATGCCTGTGTGTTTTGTACCCAAATGTCACCATTCAAACAAAGGCATGTTTAGCGGGATCCGTGTGCTAGTGGTGGTGACGTATATCAAACGCGTCGAAAGCAGTGAAGAGTTGTAGTCCACAAAGTGCTCTCACACAAAGTCTAACCGGATGAAAATTCTACCCGCTAAATTGTAGCATTCTTTACACGAAAAATTATATAAAAAATTCACAGACAACATATGTTCACATTCATTGCAAAATTCAAACGGGATTAGAAAATAATTATTTTCTCATTCACTTGCATTGACGATTTTTCAACCTAGAGGTCCAGTGGGGTAAGCGGAAGGGGCGGGACTTACCAGCTCTATATCAGAGAGGCTGTTGTTGGTTTGAATTTGGAATTTAAAGATACAGTAGCATCTCATGCGGTGACAGTGAAGGGTACTTCATACAAAAAGGACATGTATATCTTGTTGGGGAAAACTGAAGAAGAATTGGAGGTCGGCAAGATAGAGCTGGTCATTGTTCACCATAGCTCTGTGTCTATCATCTCAGAAAAATATTTGTTTGTGAAGTTGAACGACATTGGTGTCTATTGCGTATTAGGGACAGCCCAAGAGCAGTTTGTTTGTGTGAGGCATGATGATCTGCTAGTCCTTGATTATTATCCTTTGCCAGCCTATGAGATGTGTGATATGCCAATAATCTCTCTCCATCACTCCTTTGCAGAAACCTACTAATACAATGATTGCTGCATCAAAGGAGATCAGCAAGGCTGTCCTGGCTGCTCTTCCATGGTTCCCCCCAGATACTTTGGCATCCTTGATGACAGGCCTGGAGAGCCTTGGTGACGTGCAGAGAGGACCTCTACTATTTGAAGGAAGATGATCTTCTGATCTACCTCTGTCCAATCCAGTGCAGAAGGCTCATTTGTGCATTTACACCAAAAGGTAAAGGTTCTCTGAATGTATCCAGTAGAGGGAGATTCAGTTATACTTAAAGGGATACTCCACCCAAAAATGAAAATTCTGTCATCATTTGCTCACCCTCAACGATTGGAACCAAACAGTTGTTTGGCACCATTGACTTCCATAGTAGAAAAAAAATTACTATGGAAGTCAATGGTGCCAAAGTTTCAATCGTTCTTCAAAATATCTTCCTTTGTGTTCAGCAGAAGAAAGAAAATCATACAGGTTTGCAACAACAAGGGCGAGTAAATGATGACAGAATTTTCATTTTTGGGTGGAGTATCCCTTTAAAGAACAAAAAATGGTTACGCTATGTTACCTATTCAATGAAATATTGTGGGAGAGGGACATGTTTATTGACATAAGAGTGCAGCCAGTCTTTGAGGATATTTTCTCCATTCTATGTAAATAATTGCATACAATTTTATATTTCGTCTTTAGGGTTGTCTTTAAAGTTTTCACTTGTTTCGCAAGTTTTTTTCTAGCTAGAAATAGCATAATGTAGCTACCATTCTACTATAGATTTCACTTTCTCCTGCAAGTTCAGACTAGCGGCATGGAAAATGTTTTTGATTCAAGTAGAAAATATCATAGTGGGTGTAAAAATGCAACATTAGTGTGTCTGGATCATAGGGTTCTAATGATCAAAATATTTTATCCAGATTCCTCTTCAGCCCTGTCTCCCCCAGGAAGTCCAGATCCCTCCTCCGCCCTTTGGAAAGTCCACAAACCTCCTCAAATCTGTGTTGCCCAGGTACGCCCGGCACATTCAACGCCAGAGGACGATGTCTGCCATCAGTACACACACCATGGCCTGTGAATTTTAAAATAAACTGGGAGAAGATGCCTTCAGAGGTACAGTCAGCTATCGCAAATTCAACTAGACCAAATTGTGTATTTTGTAATACATTTTGTAATGTTTAAAAAATGTGTATTCCCTAGCCCTCTGCCACAGCTGCTGACATCCAGAGAGAGACCCTACCCAGCACACCTTGCTTAATTGTGCAAGGTATATTCTTCCCTTAATTTGTTAAAGGAGTATTTTACTTTTAAAGGCAAATGACCCCATGATTTCCCTATTTAAAAATAAAAAAAACTGACACTTGAGCTTTGTAATGGCAGTGAATTGCAACCATTAGTTTTAGTTATCATATTGTGTTTTAGTTATCATATTGTGTTAATGCATTTCAGGAGAGACACTAAGTGCAGACAAGTGGATGATGTCCATGGAAGGGACGATTGTGATGGGGCCCCACAACAATCTTTTGAATGGAGTGGCTGCAACCTTCGCTGCTTACTACGTGTTCAACATGCAGTACCCTAAAGACGCTTCGGGGCATCTTGAATTCATACAAAGGTATGTTTAAACTGTTTACACACTAATAAAGAAAATAGATCCATCATTCTCATATGGAATGTCCTATTATCTTTTTGTCCAGTATTGTTAGGCACTATGAAATATTTTGTGCGTTGATTTCAATAGACAGGTTTCCATCCAATTAAAAAATATATTTTTTAAACGCATTCATAAAAATTTGCCATAAAAATCGCTCTTAATGGAGAGCTTTTGCATCAACTCTGTTATGCGAATTAGAAATTGACAAACCTAGGTGGGAGTCATGAACAGCTGTGGGATCAAAACGTAGGGTTTTCAGAAAAATCACGATTTGATAACGATTCTTTTTCATGTTGGTTTTACTATTTTGCAAGTGACTGAGCATTACATCCAAACTAATGTCCCTATTTTAAAAACAAAGCCTTACAAAACAATATATATATATATAAAAAAAAAAGAATGGCAAACATTTAGGCCAAAGTGGTGAATCTTTGTTCTTATTTCTAAGACACATTACATATACACAACATAATATAAAAATGAAATAAACACTGCTTTATTTTTTTCAGCTACAGTTGGTGAATGCAAAAATATAAAAATAAAATACTACATAGACTTCACTGTATATATTATACATTGATTCTTATTGATGCTTCTATTAAGTTCTCAGTCAAGAGCAAGTATTACAAAAGTAAAGTATTCCGGCACCGTGCCGGATCTCCGGCGTGACACGGTTGTGAAGAAATTTTCATCAGGATAGAAATTCAGAAAGGTTTAGCATTTGAGTTCCCCAAAACCTATGGCAGCTCTCACTTAAAAAAAACAAAACATGTTTAGCCAATCAGAAGCAGAGTAGGGTGGGACTTGTGTTAGATGCGTGATGTGCGAGTGCGTGGAAAAATAGAACCAATTCCTATTTTAAAGCACGTGTGCGCCGGGTCCTTGCTGTAAGCGTTCCTTGTGTAGCCAGAATCGCTGACATCAGTTGAATTTACGAGTGCGTAGAATTCAGCGTAATACGCGTGTGTAGAGGCCCAGTGTAGGTCGGGTGTTAGAATCACGGTTTAGAGATCTTTCTATTTGTAAACAATGCTCATGAATTTAGACCTGAAAATAGACCTACCCCTCCACATCTAATAGTCTGCTCATTTTGGGAAATGGCTGAGATAATTATGAAAGTAAATTGAATGAAAATAATCATTTAAAAATATACAGGCCTATATAAAATAGGAAATCAGATTTTACCGATGCAAAGCTTTTAAAGGGAGATGCATCACGGTTTCAGCCCAATTTCTATCCGATACACACCACTCCAACCGGTGCACTCGCATCGATCTTGCCAAGCCACAGACATCACACTCATATAGCCTACCATGACTCTCAGTCTCACACACACACACGCACTCATTCATTCATAAAGATCCCTTAATGTTTCGTGTTATGGTTATGACCATGTCATATCAGTCTTAAATGTTACCTGATAAGTGTGTTTCCCCCCCTGTTTTTGCGGCATAAATCCCCAGACGGGCAGCAAGGCAGAGAAAGAACGAGGGCTGAACGCACCAGTTTGCACACTTTTGAGGAAACTGCTGGATTTTGAATTGGTGGGCCGGGGACATTAGGGGACTGCACTCTGTTTTCTCATTCAATTTGCATTGAGTTAACACCTGCTGACCACCATTCTGTGTGCAAGATATTTCTAAACTCTTAAGAACTTTATTACCTTTTGGTTTACTTCTTTGAGAATGAGACATTTGTACCAGTCACACTGAGACTTTTAAAATGAAACCAAACCTGTATAAAGCTGTATAATTGTTCACATTAAAACCATATTGATTCTTGTGTGAGTTTGAGTGATCTCACCACGAGGGAGAGAGGGTGGGGGATGAGGGAAAGAGATGTAGATTAGAATGATTCAGGGGTGAGACTTGCGTCTCGAATGGTGCACAAGAGTGAGTTCAAATGTTAATTTCCTTTGTTTTCTCAGAGAATAGCCCTCTCTTACAGTTCTTCCAGTTTTTCCACTCTAACAACGTCATTTTACTTTTTGTTTTTAAAGATTTTAAATGAGGATTTTTGAAAAATGTTTTTTGTTTATTTCAGCATAAAACATTTTTAGTGAAGTGCATTTGGTGTTGTTCACATCTCCATATAAACACACTGACACAGGCACTAAGGGTTTCAATTTTGAGTTTAATATTGAGGAATGAAACAGTTTTCTGTAGTTCCTATGGCAGCTCATTGTGTGTCTATTATATCAGACAGACTATTTTCTGCATTCGGTTAGAAGTGTTCAGAAGGGGACCAGAGGGTCAGTCATGTTTTTAGGGTAGTGGACTCCTTTCACAGTCAGTTTATTTCCATTAAGAGCTTGAAATATCATCACATGAACGCACACATTTATGTTGACGGCCCCCTGAGAGAGAGAGAGAGAGAGAGAGAGAGAGGATTAATAATTGATCTATTAAAGATCTCTGTTAACATTGATAGCGACCAAAACGCATTCATTTTCCATGACAGTAAGTTATGTCCTCAAATTCTGCCACAGTCAACATGAATGTTCAGCAACGCTGCACAGTTGAGAAAAGTTTTCTCTTATACAAATGCAGAGAAACTTTATACCGTGACTTGATGCATTTTAACTTTCAGACAGGACGGAAAATTACTGGACACCTCACACCCGTTTAGGACACACTGCCACAGTTGGCTTGATGGAATTAGAAACGTACAAATTTTACCTTGGAATTTCAGTGATGAAAACATCAAAGTCAAAAAAACAAACAAAAAAAACCCACTCATTTACCTTGACCAGATAGTTTTTTCCTGCCACTATCTGAGTCCTAAAGCTTATTGGAAAGAAAATAGGAAACGTGGTTCCAGCCGCCTCCTCAATTTGTGACATCACCTGTATAAAATAAACACACATTATATATATATATATATATATATATATATGTGTATATATATATAAAGTTTTTTTTGTGTGTCTATATAGGGACTTGGGTCTATCAGTCAGATATAATAAAAATGAAGTGAAAAGTAAAACAGTTTTTTTTTTTAAATAACAACAAATAATTTTCCCAACACATTTTACAGCATCAAAATAATTTCAGGCTATGTTTTAACAAAAACTGTATTTACTACATGAGTCATTTTTGCTCTTACCGCAAGGCAGTAACACACCACATCTCCATCGGCAGACTCCTCTGCGCTCCATCCTCCAGTTGTTGGCATTGGTTCAGTCATTGTGCTGGTGCTCAAAGCCTGGATGAAATCAAATGTATAATTCGACAGATTGTCTCACTGATTGATTCTGATCCACTATTTATGCTGCCAAAATCTCATGACATCAGTCGTCATTGTAATTCCATGTGATCACATAAAAGAGACTGAATGAATAGGCGGAGTGTCACTTTGGAGTATTGTGTAATATTCAGTTCCTGTGAAAAACTGTCCAAGTGGGTGGAGTAGCCTGTAATATTTCCCATATTGTGGGGGTGTCCTTGAGACAACGTACAAACGAATGGAACTGAAAATATTTGTGCACGCTCCTTAAATCATAACTTGTTTAATGGATTTAAATGTATTATGTAATATTCAGTTTTGTAGTATGATAAATTATCACATTGCAATAATGCATACATAATATTATAGGCTAAATCGTCTAAGCTGTTTTATCTGATTGATTACACAGGCATTCAGATAAATAAGGACTCAACAGACCAAACAATGAGTGAATAACCTATGCTAGTTTGCACTAATTCGTTGTTTTACTCTTTGATCGTATGGGGAAAAGAAGCTATTTACTGGAAAAGCCTATTTTAAAGCAGAGCTCTTCTCAAAACTGTGAGTGTTTGGAGTCTCACCGTCATAATGATCTGCAGGAAAGACACTCTGAACCTTATAGCTCCATTTAATTTCTTTGTCATCACTCATTGCTCATTAGCTCTCAAATTATGTCAAAAACGATGTCGCCCAATCTTGACATTGTTGTGCGGCACAGTTACTGAGGCGCGTTAGGTTTTAGAGGCTTTATAATGGTTAAGTGTGGTCGTGTCATTCTCCCACTACGTGTGTTCATGTTATGCGACACACTGAACCTTATAGCTCCTTTTAATTTCATTTTATACAAAATGTACTATACATTTCAAATCTGAATTTGAAATGTATTTTCAACAATAAACGTTACAAATTATATATAGACAACATGATATGATTCTTTTGCAGTTTCGTTTTATTTTCAGACTATATTAGTAGCTAGTATATTCTAGCCCTTATGTGGCCTCACACACTGCAGTCCTGTAACCTGTAATGACAACTTTTGGGTGAGTTACTGACACGCAATAGAGTTCTGATGTTCCAGCAAACAGTTGTGACAATCGAGTTTACAGTTCAGAGAATAAGAAAAGAAATGTGCTCAGAAAAAGCAACTGAGAAAAACTGAATTAGTTTGAAAAAAATTCTGAACAAATTTTTTTGATGATCACTTGAGATTAGGACTAAGATTTTTGATAATTTACCATTTATTATAATTTTACTAAATTATTCATCATTTAGCCTGGACAAGTTGAATCTACTTAAAAAATTTGAGCAAACTGGTTGACCTAAAAAAAAAAGTAATGATAACTTAAAAATTTGAGTTCATTTAACTTAAAATATTTTGTAATATCAATTACTAGATTATTATTACACATAGTATATTTAAGTTAAATTTACTAAGTAATTTAAATTTGTCAGTTGATTTATTTTAATTTGTTAAACTAGAAAATGAAGGGAAAAAAGCAAATAAATGTACATACATTTTTTGTTTTGTTTCAATTTAATTCCAAATTTTCAATTGAAATACGACAATTTCCACAAAACATGAATTTTCTATGCCCTAAAAATTTTTCCTAATAAAACATGAAAGTTTGTTTTAACACATTAGCGTATTGTTAAGCAAACAGTCTATCTCAGAATCCCAACAAATTGCACCAAAACTATATGGTTTGTTTACACTCATGAGTTCACAATATTGTCAGTATTTAATTTTAGGCGCCAACTCACCTTTTCCCAGGCTGAACATTACCTGCTGAATATTTAAATTGTTTTTCATACAGTTAGGGTACTTTTGGGCAGGGCGTAAATCAATCCAAAAAAAGGACACACTTGGTCGAGAACGGGGGCGCTTTTTTACAAGCTGGAATCTCATAATTACAATGTGGCGTGAATGCACATACATACCTGGTTTAGAAGAGCTGGCCATTGAATTACTATCAGGCTGATGTGTCAAAGCGTGTCGTTGACAACTTTTCTGTGAGGAGCAAGCATTAAAGTTATAGTCTTTATAATGGCACCTGACTTTCTGGTTTACTGTACATGTAATTGTGCACTATAGGCTAAAATAAACATACATTTCAAAGTCATTTACATTTTTTCAACAAGTTGTATTTATTGATATGCATATATCATTTTATAATGGATCTATTATTTTTTTATAAAAACACGTATCGGCTTATTTTAGTCTGCTGATTATATTAAGATCTCTTGCTTGTACAACCAGCTCTGACGCCTCTATCATTTTCCCTGGACATAAATCAGCTATGCCTCATGAACTTGTAACATTTTCAACAGATTTATAAAATAAAAAAATAATAAAATCTCATTTTGACTCTTCTTCTTTCAGAACAATTCTGTAAGTAATACTGCATCATATAATATTAGAATCATAATCATTAAGTGAATTTTATAAATGCTTATATAGTGATATTGTATTGTATATTATGCTCAGTAAAAGATCTTGTATCTAATGTATTGGACATAGAGAACACTTTGTCTTCTGTGATTAAAGTCCTGTGAAAAACACAGAGTGGCAACCACACATTTTATAACTGAAATAAGCAGAACACATGATAAACTGATGATGAATTATTACAAATATATACTGATATTCTCTATGGCTAATATTCACATAGGCCTACATCACTAACATCTTAATCATTTGTCACCTCACATGAAAACCATGTCCCTCTTTAAAACAACAGTTAGAATAAGAAATGCTTCATTGTTTACTTTTTGCTGACCTCTTCTCTTTAAAGGGGTGGTAAAACACGATTTCACTTTTCTAACTTTAGCTATAGTGTGAAATGTTGCTGTTTGAGCATAAACAACATCTGCAAAGTTACAACGCTCAAAGTTCAAAGCAAAGGGAGATATTTGCTTTTAAAGAAAAGGACTACAACAAATGGCTGGTAAGGACTACACGATATTCCTCCCGGGTTAGTGACATCAGCAACCCTAAAATGTACATAAACCCCGCCCCCGCAAGTTGTTGTAAGAGTACATTTGTGAGTTAGCTCAAACTTTAGCATCCTTCTTTGCGGTGCGTTTTTGCTAACCCTCAAAAACGTACTCGGTTACTAACGTAACCTCGGTTCTCTCTAGAGAGGGAACGAGTACTGCGTAATATCTTACGCAATGGGGAAAACCTCTTTTCCACGAGATATTGAAGCCAAAAGTTATCCTTAATTTTTATTTAATGTAAAACGCTGTGCAGCAGCATGCAGACATGGGCAGGACAGCTCGTGCGCCTATTGGCTGCCCTGCGGCAACAGCAGCAGCCTATCGAGAGAGGCCCTGCAGGACGTGATACCCAATGGGGGCGCTTCGCGCCCATTTCGTCACGTCCCGCCAAAATAGGCGTGGCCTTGGCCTATAAATACACTCGACAGGGCTGATACAAACTGGTTTTCATCGCTGTAGCGAACCAGAGCTGTGTATGCACGGCAAGATACGCAGTACTCGTTCCCTCTCTAGAGAGAACCGAGGTTACATTAGTAACCGAGTACGTTCTCTTACGAGAGTATCTCTCGTACTGCGTAATATCTTACGCTATGGGGAACACAATGCAACACGCCGTGCGTATCCGACACCAAAGTCCCAAGGGCAGTAGCCCGGGGCTCATGTAGTGCATAATCATCGTAGACTCACAGAGAGTCGGAGAAGAGAGGCTACAATCATCATTCCCCATGAAATAGCATCCCACAGGAGCTAGTTATGTTAACAGTGTTTCACGCAGACAGGGTGAACGTGTTCAGCCTGAAGTGGGTATAAGTACGGGTTATTCAACACTCATGGAACTGTTCTATCGATCAGTGAGCGATGCCCAAGCAAAACTCAGCATCTGGGCCGGCGCAGCGGGGAGATAGTACTGAATTCTAGACCGACAGCAGCTTAGCCTGTAAGGCGGGAACCTCTAGGTTATAAAACCTTATAAATGTAGACGGCGAGGCCCAGCCTGCCGCCATACAGATATCTTGCAAGGGAATCCCGCTAGACCACGCCCACGACGAGGCCACGCCTCATGGAGTGCGCTCTGACACCCAAAGGACACTGCAGCCCCTTAGAAGTGTAAGCCAGCGCTATGGCATCAACTATCCATCTGGATAGGCTCTGTTTTGATGCGGCCAGTCCCTTGGAGCGCCCGCTAAACTAAACAAAGAGCTGCTCGGTCTGTTTGAAGACAGACGAGCGGGACACATAAGCTTTCAGCGCCCTGACGGGGCAGAGGAGACTCGCATCCTCCTCCTCATTATTGACCGGGAGGGCGCACAGGGAAATAACCTGGGCCCTGAACTGTGTTGAGGGATTTGGGCACGTACCCGTGCCTTGGTTTGAGTATGACTTTTGAGTCATTAGGCCCAAACTCCATACATGACGCGCTTACTGAAAGCGCTTGTAAGTCCCCTACGCGCTTCACTGAAGCAAGAGCCACAAGAAATACCGTTTTGAAAGACAGGTGTTTCATGGCTGACAAATGGATCGGCTCGAATGGGGCACCTTTAATGGCTTCCAGAACCGTAGAAAGGTCCCACACAGGGACTGAGGGGGGTCTGGGAGGATTCAGCCTCCGAGCTCCCCTGAGGAATTGTACGACCAGGTCGTTTTTCCCCAGTGACTGGCCAGACGTTGGTTTTGCAAACGCTGCTATGGCCGCCACGTATACTTTGAGCGTGGATGGGGTTCTACCCTTATCCAGCGGCTCCTGAAGGAAGGAGAGCACTTCCGTAACCCCGCAGTCTACGGGTGAAAAGCCCTGAGCTTGACACCAGTTAGAGAACACTGACCATTTTGAGGAGTAGAGCCGTCTAGTAGACGGGGCCCTTGCCTGCGTGATCGTGTTCAGCACTCCCTCCGGGAGGTTAGCGGGTACCCGTTGATGGCCCATGCGTGTAGGGACCATAAATCCGGGCGAGGATGCCAAATCGAGCCCTTTGCCTGAGAGAGGAGGTCTCTCCTCACCGGTATAGGCCATGGGGCAGTGCTGGTCAGCTGCATCAGGACTGGGAACCAAATCTGGTTCGTCCAGAGCGGAGCTACGAGTAGCACTGGGCATCCGTTTTCCCTGATTCGTTCCAGCACTTGAGGCAGGAGCGAGACGGGGGGAAATGCATAGAGGGGGCAGCGGGGGCATAGAATAAATAATCAATGTAAAAATGAAACAAACTTGCACAGTATTATCAGTGTGAATCATTGACGGTGACGAACGCAGCATTCATAGAAATACAATAAAATATCATAATGTTATATATATATTATTAAAAATACACGTTACAAATTTATATACACAACAGATGATTATTTAGCAGTTTTATTTCCAGACCATTATTAGTATATTCTGGCACGTTTGATTGTGTGTGCAGGGCTCTTATGTGAGCTCACACACACACTGCAGTCCTGTAACCTGTGATGACAACTGTGTGTTACTGTGTTCTGCACACACGCGATAGTTGAGTTTTTGACATATTTCTCACAACATATGTATTTTGTGTGGGCTGAGCTTCAGTGAAGTTTCCTCAGAAACAGTTTGAAATCCGTCATCCGTGA
Organism: Tiaroga cobitis; assembly: GCA_030578255.1. Lineage (NCBI taxonomy): Eukaryota > Metazoa > Chordata > Actinopteri > Cypriniformes > Leuciscidae > Tiaroga > Tiaroga cobitis. The sequence goes on along the minus strand of CM060595.1, from coordinate 58,299,547 downwards.
CACTCTACATGTTAACCGGCAAATGCAACTCCAAAGAAAAATATAAAACTGAAGATCCTGAGATCCTGAAGACAGCCGCATGACGTCTCATAAACAGCTTTCAATTCACATAATCAAAGGATTTACAAGTTTTTGAAAAAATTAAATTTGGGACGTTTTAAATTTAGCCTACATGTGACTTTACAATATGTGACTCAATTCAACGGGTTTATTATGTGACAGTCTCATAAACAACAGGTGTAATCTCCTGTTGCATTTGAAGAAGAGATGAGAATGAATTGAATTAATAAAGTGTGAAATGTAAGCTGTGGAAGATCTTTAGTTGAATCACTCTTGTCCTTTTGCATAAAGCAAGTCAGGATCTGAGTGATTTTTTTTTTTTGCTTCTATTATCATTCATTTTAATATATCTGACTCCATTCAGTTGCTCTTCGTGGATTGAATATGAATGTCAGTAACATTCAAGGACGATTATGTCCGAATTAAATACTTTCTAAATTATTGAGTTAAACTAAACTACATTTTTGAGACTGTCTTCCTCCGAAAAACGAGCCCATATGTCGTTTGTACATGCAGAGTATTACGACACGTTTAAAAATGAAGTGCCCTCTAGCAGTCTTAGTCTCAAGCAGTATTATATATATATAAATACTCAGGGGGTTCAGGGGTTGGTGTGGAACTTCATCTCTTACCTGGTGGTCTCAGTATCTCCATTTGTTGTTTGAGTTTTTAATCACTTCAGACTGTTTTATGTTGTTGTATCAGTTTCTGGCCAACAAAAGATTGTCTACAAAGATGAGTTAGGAATTTGATATTGTCGAATCAATCCAATTGGCCAGACACATCTTTAATTATTCTCTCAAAGTTATACTTTGTCTCTGTACGCGTCATTCCAAAAAAACAAACAAACAAACAATAATATTACAATACTAATGCATTAGTTATTTTTAAGGAACACATTTGATCAGATCATGATTTCTGGGAATTGCACGACATTGCCTTTGCTCTCCTGTTTGAGCAACAGAAACATTATTACCCCCAAAGCGTAAATCTGTCATCTAAAGTTATTTCAAAAGAAATTACAGTTATTTTGCCACATAACCAGTTGTTCCAGTTGGCCAGTTTATGTTCACAGTTGGTTTGTATCTTTTAGCCAGGTAAGTGTGAATCAGTGCCTTTGAATGACCATTTAAATGTTTTTTATTTTTATTTTTAAACCATTTTTTTTCAATCGAAATCGATTGGAAATTAATTCACAATCTCGAACTTCGAATTAAAAAATGGAATCGTCGATGCTGCCACGCCCCTAAGTCACGTCTGTTCGGCTTGCCAAGCGGAAAAAAACACGCGTGTTGAAGTGCTGCGAGTCTATGATCAATTCAATCAGCAATTCTACAATCAGCTCCATGGAAAGCAACAGTGACTGACTTCCTGTAGATCTATAGATAAAAACATCTCAACTTTTCAGAATGCCGCAAGCGCACCATAAGCGCACAGTGGGTCACGTGACAAGAACCAACCGGAGCGAAACCGCCCTAGCGCTTTGGAAAAAGGAGAATGCGGCGTGCCCAGCGTTTTCTACGCGTTTTTAGGCGCTATATGTAAATCCGGCCTAAGTGTGGATAAAAAGGTCAGCACATGTACCTAAAGGACATCCAAAATTCACACCTCCAGTTGAGGTTAGGAAAAAAGTTGGCCCTTACACCTACCTCAAGGCCTCGTTCACACTGCAGGGGCTTAATGCTCAATTCCGATTTTTTGCAAAAATTCGATTTTTTTGCAAGGTCGTTTACATTTTCAATTAAATGCAACCTTTTGTGATCTCCTGTGAACGTGACATGACCCAGAAATGACCCGCATGCGCAGAAGAGTACTCAACTGTCAACTACGTCACTTGTTGTTTGCGGAAGTAGCTAAACATGGATCTCAACAGTGGGGCTCGTTTAGTGACGGGTCGGATACATGCGACCTGGCCGTTCAGATTGAAGTCTCATTTCAAAAGATCGGATACATATCGGATTTGGACCACATACCCAAGTGGCCTGGGTCGCATTTGAAAAGATCGGATCTGTGTCGTTCAGACTGTCATGAAAAGATCAGATACAGGTCGCATAGGGGCAAAAAAATCGGAATTGGGTCGTTTCAGCCTGCAGTGTGAACGTAGCCTTAGATGCTGGAAAGAAGTGGCATGCATCGTGTCTCGAATGGAAAGCCCTTTGAGCATTTATTCGATATCCTACTAGTACACATTTATTTAATCATACTAGTAAGGCTTTTGTTCAAACTAGTTCGACAAAATGGCGAACTAGTAGACCAAAAGCCTCAACTATGGAAAGCCTTTTTGACGAACTAGTGGCCATCTGGAACGAACTTGTAAAGCACAAACGCGTAGGCCTACTAGTTAACTAGTGAGCAGCAAAACCTTTAACATGTTAACTAGTTAAAGATAAATTCGGCTTACTAGTTAACTAGTGGACGGCAAATTTGTGCACTAGTCAACTAGTGAGCATTTTGGCTCTCACTAGTTAACTAGTAAAGCCCAAAATGTCCTCTAGATAACTAGTTGGCACGTGTTGGAACTTACTATATAACGGTGGTAGCCGCCCTAATACAAATAAATGACTTTAAAGAACATGTCGGGCGCCAGACAGGATAAAACCTGTCAAAATTTAAATAAACCCAGGATAGCCAAAAAATAACCACCTGTTACACAACAAAATTATAGTAATAATCCAAAAAGAAAATCATTTCACAAAGAATATTCATAATAATACTAATAACCAGTGGCGGCGCTATGGTGGGGCATTCGAGGGCCGTTCCCCCCCTAGCGGTCATTGATGCCCCTCCTACCACAGTTGCTAATACAATGCTAAATCATTAATCAGATGTAGGCTATACAATACCGATGTCCAGCAATCTATTTAAATAGTACATTGTGTTTAATTTGTCGTTTAATGAGACCTAATTATGTGTTGGTGCCAAAAACTCACGTGAAGAAATAGATATATCCAATCCGACCTTTTTTTTATGTGCTATAATGGTCCATTGGCAGAACTTTAGACTAGCATGTCAGAGATTCTGGGTTCTAATCAGCACTCGTATAGTTTTTTTTCTCCTCATTAAAACCGATTATGTTTATCAGTGGTTGTATATCAAGCAGGGACACGTGACGTTTGTGTGCATTTTACTTTGTGATTTCACCGGAATGAAAAGAGATTTCTCCGCAACGGATTAAAACGCGCATCCGTGTGAAGACTGTGCGCGAGCCACAAGAGAACACTTTATCAGCGCCACTGATTGCAGTCAACGAGCACTTTGATCACTTGATTTCAAAAACAATACATTTCAGCGTGCTAGATCGCCTGTATCATTAGTACCTCAGCTCCACCCACGTCCCGCCTCTTTGCCCATTTTAATTCATCTGGTAGTGACGAGAGGTGACTCACTGCCAAGATGGCGACGGCCGGCCCCGCCCACTTTAGGCTTCAATATTTATTTATTTATTTATTTTTTTTTTTTTTTTTCCTTTTTCTTTAGGCTTCAATAACGCTCTTCAGAAACCTACGGGTGACGTCACGGATACTACGTCCATATTTTTTTACAGTCTATGGACTGTACATGTCAACCGGCAAATGCAACTCCAAAGAAAAATATAACACTGAAGATACTGAGATATTGAAAACAGGAATTCTCAAAAACAGCCTTTTTAACTCACATAATCACAGGATTTGCAGGTTTTTTAATACAATTTGGGACTTTATGTTTTAGGAACATTTTGTTCCAATCTTCAAGCAGATCCTTAAAAAAGTAAAAAATATTAAAGAAAAAAATATTAATAATTTCCTAACAATATTTCACTAGTTCACACTTACATATAATTAGAGGGATTGGGTTTAATGCATATTTGGCGTGCTGTCCGGGGGAAGGGCTTCGAGCTCAGAATTCGGGCCGAACCCAGAGTATTCCCCCAAAAAAACAGATAAGCGCAGGACAGCAATCGTAAAATTATGTGAAATTAACCCCCCAAAAAAGTGAAGGGCAAGCGGAGGTATTTATAAATATCAATAGGTTTAGGGGTAGGAGTATAGTGGCTCAAAATATATTTTAATGCTATATTTTTAATAAAACTGCCATCTCTGTCCATTACGTTTTATCCTTTTTATATTCTGTATAAGATGGATATGTTTAGGTTTGGGAGTAACGTTAGGGTTAAGGGATCTTGTTACATTTATCTTTAAAATGGTAAAAGTGAAAGAATACAGATATCTTTATGATATGAAATATCCGTAAATAGTTAACGTTTTGTAGCTGCAAAATCGTAATAATGTTGCGTTTAAATGTTGCAGATACGTCCATATTATACGTTTCAGCATCTATCTAAACGTACAAAAACGTACGTTTTTTTATCTTGGAAAATAACGTATTAATACCTACGTATTAACAATGAGACCAGGCTGAACTAGCTGTAGTTTGTTTAAGTGTGAATGTTGTGGTCAATAGTGTCAAATGCAGCACTAAGATCAAGTAACAATAATAGAGAGATACAAGAACGATCGGATGATAAGAGCAAATCATTTGTGACTCTAATGAGAGCGGTCTCAGTGCTATGGTACGGTCTAAATCCGGACTGAAAACCCTCGCAGATATCATTTCTTTCAAGAAAGGAACACAGTTGTGAGGATACTGCTTTTTCTAGTATCTTTGACAGAAAAGGCAGATTTGAGTTTGCCCTGTAATTGACTAATTCTGTAGGATCAAGTTGCGGGTTTTTAACAAGCGGTTTTATCATAGCCAGCTTAAAGGTTTTTGGTATGTATCCTAGAGAAAGACGAATTAATGATATTTAGAAGAGGATCTATGATCTCTGGAAACATCTCTTTCAGTAGCTTAGTTGGTATAGGATCTAACATACAAGTTGTCGATTTAGATGAATTAATGAGTTTGCAAAATTCTTCTTCTCCTAAAGCAACAAATGAATTAAATTTTTCCTCAGGGAGACTACAATGCACTCCCTGATGCGATGCTGTGGTAGACGGTTGCATAGTTATAATTTTCTCCTTGTATTATCGATCTTATAAGTGAAGAAGTTCATAAAGTCATTACTGTGTTGCTTGGAAACTTCTGTGCTTGAAGCTTTCTTTTTCGTTAGTTTAGCCACTGTTTCAAATAAATACCTAGGATTATGTTTATTTTCTACTAATAGGGTTGATAAATAAGCAGATCTAGCAGATCTAATAAGCCTCTCTATGCAATCGAGCTCTCCTTCCATGAAATCCGAAATACCTCTACTTTTGTTTTCTTCCAGTTTCGCTCCATTTTTCTGGCTGCTCTCTTAAGGGCCTGAGTGTGTGTTTGTGTGTGTGTGTGTGTGTGAGAGAGAGTGTGTGTGTGTGAGTGTGCTCGTTGTACCACTGCGTTGGACTATTTTCTTTAATCTTCTTTAAGTGCAACGGAGCAACTGTACCTAAAGTGCTGGAAAAGAGAGAGTTAAAAGAGTCGGTTTTGCAGCCTTGGCTAAATGTAATGTACATGAGACTAGATAATTATCTGAGATGTCATCGCTCTGCTGCAGAATTTCAACGGCATCAACATCTATTCCATGTGATAATATTAGATCTAGAGTATGATTACGACAATGAGTAGGTCCTGACACGTGTTGTCTAACTCCAATTGAGTTTACGATGTCTTTAAATGCCAATCTCAATGAGCTGCATCTTTTTCATTATCTATGTGTATATTAAAATCACCAACAATTAGTACTTTATCTGCAGCCAATACTAATTCTGATAGAAAGTCTGCAAATTCTTTGATAAAATCTTTATGGTGCCCTGGTGGCCTGTATACAGTAGCCAGCATAATTCTCAAACGTGATTTACCATTTACACTATATATTTTTACATTAAGCACCAACACTTCAAAAGAAGTATATTTAAAACTAGATTTCTTAGTGGTTTTGAAAATATTACTATAAATTACAGCAACACCTCCCCTCCCCCTTTGCATTGCGGACGAGGCTCGTGTTTATAACAGTAGTATTGTGGGGTTGACTCATTTAAAGTAATGTAATTGTTTGGTTTTAGCCAGGTTTCTGTCACATCTAGGTTATAATCTGAAATCATATCATTAACTATGAGTGCTTTTCAATATTTAACAATATAACAATAGTTATAGTTAACTATAACAACACTGGTAAAATGTTTTGAATCCTGTTATTTCCAGATTGTAATTCTTTTGAAAACACTCCCATTTAAAGAGAATTCTAACCCTAACTGAAGGGAGTTGCATCACATTATTATGCACTATTTTTTGTGTGAATGTGTTTCTTCAACTATTTAAACTGGTTTGAACATGTGGACTATTACTAAATAAACTCTCTTGTCTTTCTGTTATTCTCAGGTTACCGCTGTCAAAACAATTAACATAACACATAAACTTCCGTTTTTTTTTTACCTTTATAACAGGTTTTATTTTTTTTTTCTAATCTTTTGCTTTTAATTACTTGCATAATCAGTCATTTGTAATGACGCACCTTAAGACTCCAAGACCTCAGCGACGAGAATACTTTTTGTGCGCAATAACAAACAAAAATAACAACTTTATTTCAACTATTCATTTCATCTGAGTCAGTTAAACTAGTGTAACAGCGTAAGCTTCTGTGTTGTACGTCACACGCATCACACACATGACCAGCGTCGGCCAATAGTGAGCCTATGTGTGAGGGGTAGGTTCAGGGTTAGTACCTAGCTATTACCCAGTAATTGTAATTACTAAAATAATGCACATGTCCTCCACTTCTTCAGTGAAAGACGCCTCTTTGCTCCATCCTCCAGCGATTTCTGCAGTCATTGTTCTGGTGATCAAAGCTGGATAATAAACTATTATCAGGCAGTGTGTCTCACAGATTGATTCTGATCCACTATTTATGCTGCCGAAATCTCATGACGTCAGTCGTCATTGTAATTCCATGTAATCACATAAAAGAGACTATATTAGGCGGAGTGTCACTTTGAGGTGTTGTGTAATATTCAGAAAAACTGTTATTTCTTCTGTGGAACAGAAAAGAAGATATTCTGAAGAACGTTGGGAACCAGTTGAACCAATATTGCTGCCCCGAGTCACACAACTTTGAAACAACATGAGTCTTTCTCAAAAAGAATCAGTAGCCTATCTTCTACAGATCATACATTTATAGAGTAAGAAATAAAAACATTAAAAACTTTTTTTTTGGTACAGATACAGTATGTGTGCGGACAGTGGCGGCGCTATGGTGGGGCATTCGAGGGCCGTGCCCCCCTTAGCGGTCATTGATGCCCCTCCTACCACAGTTGCTAATCCAATGCTAAATCATAAATCGGATGTATACAACAATACCAATGTCCAGCAATCTATTTAAATAGTACATTGTGTTTAATTTGTCGTTTAATGAGATCTAATATGTGTTGGTGCCAAGAATTTTCACGTGAAGAAATAGATAGGGCTATATCCAATCCAACTTTTTTTGTATGTGCTTAAATGGTCCATTGGCAGAACTTTAGACTAGCATGTCAGAGATTCTGGGTTCTAATCCGCACTCCTATGTTTTTTTTTTCTGTGTTTTTTTTTCTGTGTTTTTTTTTCTGTTTATCTGTGGTTGTATATCAAGCAGGGACACGTTTATGTGAATTTTACTTTGTGATTTCACCGGAACGAAAAGAGATTTCTCCGCAACGGATTAAAACGCGCATCCGTGTGAAGACTGTGCGCGAGCCACAAGAGAACACTTTATCAGCGCCACTGATCGCAGTCAACGAGCACTTTGTTTACTTGATTTAAAAAACAATACATTTTAGCGTGCTAGATGGCCTCTTATTTAATAAATGAATGCTCTGCTAGTTAACTGGTGATGTTTTATTTATTTGTATTGGTACATCCGTGCCGCGAGATGTTTAAAAGTGGTGGGGAAATTCGCAAATAACAATTATTATTAATAATAATGATAATAATAAAAGGTGTTTTGGTTTTTTTGCGTCAAAATGTTTCTCAAACGGCAATGCCATAGAAAACCATACAAAAACCATACAAAAACCTTGGTGTTTCATTGTTAAAAAGGCAAAAAGTCTAAATAAATCAAGCAAGATTAAAGATTCATCTGACAGTACACAGGTTTCACACTTTTATCTGCATAGATATTAATCAATGAGCTGGCAGTTAACAAAATTATAAGTTAATCAGGCTTTAAAGGGTTAAATTTTTGTAGGAGGGAATTCTTGCTGGACAGGCAATAGGAAGGTTTAAAATATGCCCGCTACCAACCCCTTATTAGCATTTTGTACAACTAGTTAACTAGTCAGCATTTTTGCTTTCACTAGTACTACTAGTAGACATTTTGAGCGTCACTAGTAAACTTGTAAAGTAAAAAACAGTTCAACAAGTTAACTAGTGGGCATTTTGGCTTTCACTAGTTAACTAGTAAGGTTTAAAATGTTTTACTAGTTAACTAGTACGCTCTAAAAAAAGCGTCAACTAGTTACCTAGTAGACATTTTAGCTTGTACTAGTTAACTAGTATGACAATTTTTGCCTTACTAGTTAACTAGTAAGTTCCAACACGTGTCAACTAGTCATCTAGTGGACATTTTGGGCTTTACTAGTTAACTAGTGAGAGCCAAAAGGCTCACTACTTAACTAGTACATAAAATTGGCGTCCACTAGTTAACTAGTAAGCCGAATTTATGTTTGACTAGTTAACATGTTAAAGGTTTTGCTGCTCACTAGTTAACTAGAACGCCTTTTAGCTTTACTAGTTCGGTCCAGATGGTCTACTAGTTCGCCATTTTGTCGAACTACTTTGAACAAAAGTCTTACTAGTAAGATGAAATAAATGCGTACTAGTAGGATATTGAATAAATGCTCAAAGGGCTTTCCATAGCTTTCCATAGGCCTCCACTAGTTAACTAGTGGACATTTTAGCTCTTAGTAGTTAACTTGTAAAACATTTTTGGCCTTACTATTTAACTAGTAAGGTTATAAAACATGCGTCTAGTGCTACTAGTGGGCATTTTGGCCCTTAGTTGACTAGTAAGGTCCAAAATGCGTCAACTTGTAAACTAGTGGATATTTTAGCTCTTACTAGTTAACATGTAAAGTGCTTCATGCGGTCCACTAGTACTACTAGTGGACCGCATGCAAATGGAGCAGGCGGGACAAGGATTTTCATTGGTCAATGTTCAAACTGTGTGCTGGAGAACTGGGAACACTTCCCTTAAATCTTGATGTACTCGTTACATCATAAGAAGAATGGCATCTACGCTAATATTAGTGTCTTTGTTTATCCCGAGGTTTTCCCGCAGCCTGCCGGATCCAGGCCGTATCCAGATCTGACGAAGGAGATCCGCCTGGACCCGATGACAATGCAGTGCTGAAGTGTCCACTATCCTCTCCCTATGGAGGATCCCTTTCCCACTCTACAGATAAAGCGTTGTTGAAAATCCGGCTCGCGTACCCCGAAGTGATAAAATAAAACAAATTCTGTATCAGAATTTATAGGCAAGACAAGTAGTGTGTTTAGGCATGGGTTGTATGGAATTACAAAGCTGCGCACATATTTTCAAAAGTACATAACTATAGAATCAATACTTAATGCGCATGTGAACGCCGTCAGCGTCAATCACAGGTTCGCGTTTAAAGTCTGTTTAGAGAGAACGGCGTCGTCTTAGTGGCCCCTAATTTAATAACAAATGATCATTTCAATGGAGGTGAATCAATCAAAACTAACTTTAGCTGGAAATAACATTATTCAAGAACCGCTATAAAGCCAAAACAATCTCTGTTACCTTAAATTATATGTTTATCTCTGTAAAGCTGCTTTGAAACAATCCATTGTTAAAAGCGCTATATAAATGAAGATGACTTGACTTGACTTGACTTGGAGAGCCTTAAAGGGCCAGCTCTGAGTTGTGACAGAAGGTGTGTTAAAGTTATTTTGTTTTGTATTATTAATGAAATGGCAATTGATTGAATGCACTTTGGTATATTAAATGTACAACAACTCAATGCACACATAAAACTAAAGTGAATGTGACATTAATCTTTGTATAGAAGACTTGCATTTGCAAAACAGTTTACAGTTGCATTCCTATTGTATTGATATTTTTCATTAATATAATACAAATTTACATTCCAAACAATCTACATTTTGGGGAAATAAAGGAATAGCATGTCACTGAAATACACATATACATATATACACATATATAAAAAAATATATTTGTAAAAAAATAAATATATACCAAAGTTTTTCAATGTTTTTTTCCTTTTGTATTGTTGGTGAGTAAAACAGAAATGCAGGTTCTCTGCTCCATAAAAAAAAAAAAAAAAAATATGTAGAGAGAGAATATTTACAGTAGCCTATATACAGTATAGCCTACTCCAAGGAGCAGAGAACCTGCGTTTCTGTTTTACTCACCAACAATACAATAGGAAAAAAAACAAACATAGAAAAACCTTGGTGTTTCATTGTTAAAAAGGCAAAAAGTCAAAATAAATCAAGCAAGATTAAAGATTCATCTGACAGTACACAGCTTTCACACTTTTTTATTAAGATGAAATAAATGCGTACTAGTAGGATATTGAATAAATGCTCAAAGGGCTTTCTATACTTCTGCAGTTGTTCAGGTTTATGACCAGAAGGTGAGGGTTTCAGGACATTGAGGCGGGTACGCAAGACCTGTCACAGCATGAGGTGTAGCACGACAGATCTACAGGAAGTCAGTCACTGTTGCTTTCCATGGAGCTGATTGTAGGATTGCTGATTGAATTGTACTTTTCAGAACTCTGTGGAAGCGTTCAATAGCTCCATTTGCAGCAGGATGATACACGGATGTGCAAATGTGCTTAAAGGGATAGTTCGGCCAAAAATGATATTTAACCCATGCATTACTCACCCTCAAGCCGTTCGAGATGCATATGTCAATCTTGTTTCAGACGAACACATTTTCAGTTATTTTAGAAAGTGTCTTAGACCCTTCAGTGGATATAATGTGAAGCAATGGGGTCCACCTCCTTCAAGTCCCAAAATGTGCATACATCCTTCACAAAAGTAATCCATCCGGCTCCAGGGGGATAAACGAAGGCCTTCTGAGGGTAATCCGTGCGGTTTTGTCGTAAAAATATACATATTTAAAACTTTATAAATGAAAATATCTGACTTCCGGCAACGATCGACGCGCGTGCGTTCACGCGCTTTCTTGTTTTGTTTTGCTCTGCTCTCTGGCTGCGCTGGCGCGTTCGTTCTACGTCACAACAGTTCCTACGCTACGTCCTACCTCGTATGCCGATTTCCATCACCCGTGAACGCGCGTCGATCGTTGCCGGAAGTCAGATATTTTCATTTATAAAGTTTTAAATATGTATATTTTTAGGACAAAACCGCACGGATTACCCTCAGAAGGCCTTCGTTTATCCCCCTGGAGCCGGATGGATTACTTTTGTGAAGGATGTATGCACATTTTGGGACTTGAAGGAGGTGGACCCCATTGCTTCACATTATATCCACTGAAGGGTCTAAGACACTTTCTAAAATAACTGAAAATGTGTTCGTCTGAAACAAGATTGACATATGCATCTCGAACAGCTTGAGGGTGAGTAATGCATGGGTTAAATATCATTTTTGGCCGAACTATCCCTGTTGCATTTGAAGAAGAGATGAGAATGAACTGAATTAATAAGGTGTGAAATGTAAGCAGTGTAAGATCTTTAGTTGAATCACTCTTGTCCTTTTGCATAAAGCAAGTCAGGATCTGAGTGATTTTTTTTTTTTTGCTTCTATTATCATTCATTTTAATATATCTGACTCCATTCAGTTGCTCTTCGTGGATTGAATATGAATGTCAGTTACATTCAAGGACGATTATGTCCAAATTAAATACTTTCTAAATTATTGAGTTAAACTAAACTAAATTTTTTAGACTGTCTTCCTCCGAAAAACGAGCCCATATGTCGTTTGTACATGCAGAGTATTACGACACGTTTAAAAATGAAGTGCCCTCTAGCAGTCTTAGTCTCAAGCAGTATTATATATATATATAAATACTCAGGGGGTTCAGGGGTTGGTGTGGAACTTCATCTCTTACCTGGTGGTCTCAGTATCTCCATTTGTTGTTTGAGTTTTTTAATCACTTCAGACTGTTTTATGTTGTTGTATCAGTTTCTGGCCAACAAAAGATTGTCTACAAAGATGAATTTGATATTGTCGAATCAATCCAATTGGCCAGACACATCTTTAATTATTCTCTCAAAGTTATACTTTGTCTCTGTACGCGTCATTCCAAAAAAACAAACAAACAAACAAACAATAATATTACAATACTAATGCATTAGTCATTTTTAAGGAACACATTTGATCAGATCATGAATTCTGGGAATTGCACGACATTGCCTTTGCTCTCCTGTTTGAGCAACAGAAACATTATTACCCCAAAAGCATAAATCTGTCATCTAAAGATATTTCAAAAGAAATTACAGTTATTTCGCCACATAACCAGTTGTTCCAGTTGGCCAGTTTATGTTCACAGTTGGTTTGTATCTTTTAGTCAGGTAAGTAGCGTTTATACGCCCGTATAAATATAACTAATTATTATTCATAACGGGTTATGATCAATAATTAATAATTTGATTATTTTCAGAATTTACTGTAGCAGAATCAATAGTATGATCATTTTATCAGTTCATCTGTTACGATTATGTTTGTGTACTTATGATCTGTTTCTTGTTCTCAGATTCTGATTGGCTTCAGATCCTGTTAGTCCTCTGGGATTCGTTAGTCTCCATGACGCTCTGCCGGAAGCTGGCTCTAAAAGGCGACGCCAGCTGTCTTCAAGGAGGGCGGGGGCTTTGGTTGGGCTTTGTGTGTGTGTGTGTCACATAATACACTTAACATCAACATTTTATTTTATTTTATAAGCCTTTATATGCAATGCTTTTTATTTTTAAAACTCATTTGTGACATTTCATCTGATCAGAAAGATTTAAAGGGCTGTGACTTTAGTCAGACGCATAACAGTCGCATCATTAAGTTCAACACATGTTTTAAATGTTTAATACACTTAACATCTAAATTTAATTTAATTTTATAAGCCTTTATTTGTCATCAATGCTATTTCTTTAAACTCATTTGTTTCATTCTCTCCCCAACAGACAATATGGATGATGCAGTACCGGCTGAAAAATCACGGATCCTCTGGTCATAATTTCAGCGTTCTGTGAACATTATCCTGATATAATTAAAACTTTCCCTGAAAACAATCCTAACAGTCACACAAAGCTGATTGCCGGGTCGTAAACACGCATCGTAAACACACCGGAACCAGCACGGCCAAAAGGTCACACAAAACCACCTGTTGCCATAAAACCCTCCCCCATCCTCATATTCTGTCATAAAACCCCTCCCATCACCTGTCAAATCCATCAATCAAAATCATTTTTGATATAAGCTGCCGAATATAGACTACTTTAATGGAATAATGAGCTGTGTTTATTGCAGTCCTGAGAGGACTACAGACACTCGATTTTTATCATTTCTTTTCCAGATTACTTACATTTTAATTATGCATTGATATATAAAGACAGTTTAAACAAATTTGGAAAAAAGTATTTTTGGGGAATTCTACCTACCCTGCCTTTAATCCCATTTTCAAAATGCTCCTCTCATGAACACTGAGTGAAGAAAAGAAGTGAGTGAGTTTGAGATGAGAAGTTTGATTTCGAAGATTTCACTTCATATAATACAATGTAATAATACAGTCTGTATATTGAGAAATGTTTAAAATTACGTTTACACAGTCAGTGCAGCCTTAAAAAAATGTCATTCATGATTTACTGTAAAAAATATTTTTATTCCCTTTAAAGGGGTGGTATAATGCCCTTATCACAAGCACCCGCGGCGCTACCATTGGGCCCGGGTGGGCCTGGGACCACCCATTTTAGGTCTGGGCCCGCCCATTGTGAGTAGTGAGTGATTTTCATTCTAGCAGCCCGAGGAAAGCTTTGAGTGAAAGCTTCTCAACCAATCAGTGGCTTCTACCCCACGTGTGACTTAAGGCGGTCGCACACCGGACGAGAAGTGCAGCGCCGCGTCTTTAAAATTCAAACACATTATTCTCTATGAGTGTACACACCGGCGGCGCCATTCGTCGTCTGCGGCGCCCAGCAACGGCTCAGGACCTTGTTCAAAATCCTGCCGCGCCACAGAGCACCATTTTTTTATATAAAATTTAAATGAATTTGTCTCAAATCGTCGTTAATGTATATACTGACTTCACCCTGTGCTGCAATATACATTTAGTTTTATATTCATTTACAGAAATCAGCTGTTTGAATGAAAATTGCTGATGTTATCGAATTTTCAGCTGATATTCTCAATTCATTCAGTTAACGGACGCTCTGAGGTAAAGTGTTCAGACTGCAAAGTCAGCAACGATTGTATTTAATTGTACAGTACAATCATAACATAGTACAGACATTATCTTAATTCCATAATGTCCTTAAACATAACAGTATTGCTGGCCATAAACTGAGAAAGTGCGCGTCCAGTGTGCGATACCTCGAGTTGTCCTAGACGCGACGCGGCACAGCGCTGCGCTTCTTGTCCAGTGTGCGACCCCACAGTTAGGCTAACGTTACTGCACTGAGCTGAGGACAGTGACACAAGAGCCACACAGGTAGACTACTGAGTCGCTGTCCTTGGTGCCGCAGAAAAGCGCTGAAACGGAGATGAAGGGGAACCCGTTTTTTTTTTGTTGCTTATTTTAACTGGCCCATCCAGTTTCTGGAGACCCACCTACAATCAAATTCCTGGCGCCGCTAGTGATCACAAGATGTAAAATAAATCTTTGATGTCGCCAGAGTGTGTATGTGAAGTTTTAGCTCAAAATACCCCACATATATTTTTATATAGCATGTTAAAGTTGTCTCTTTTTGAGGGTGAGCAGAAACGCACCCGTTTTGTGTCTGGCCCTTTAAATGCAAAAGAGCTGCTGCTCCCGCTACAGGGGGCGGAGCTTCAAGAGTGTGTGTTAGCAGCTCCGATCACCTCACGCAGACACACGCTAAAGTGTCAGAAACTGTTCTGCCTTTTATGTTTAAACTGGAGTAAGACAAAGATGGAGAGACTAAGAAGAAGAGACAACATGTAGAATGCAACAGGACGTCTCTGAATGGTTAGTTGATGAATTTATATTGCTGATGTGGAGTTAACTATCTTCAATTAGCATAATTATTCTGTCAGGATAATCTATAAATCGCTTGTATAGGAACTGTTGTGAGATGCACACAGAGTGACTTGCTATTGCATGTAAAAAGACGGATGCTACAGTTACTTTGAGCTGACTCACAAATGTGCTTGACTACAACTCTTCCTCTTCTCAACATGGACTGCGTGTTCCCGGGGGCGGGGCTCATGTACATTTTAGGGTTGTGATGTCACTAACCCGGGAGGAAGCTCGTGTAGTTCCTACCAGCTGTTTGTTGTAGTCCTTAAAAAACGATTTCTTTAAAAGCAAATATCTCCCTTTGCTTTGAACTTTGAGAGTTGTAACTTTACAGATGTTTTTTTATGCTCAAACAGCAACATTACACACCAACTAAAGTTAGAAAAGTGAAATAATAATCAACCACTCCTTTAAAAAGTCATGCAGACAGTCAATTAAATCATACAATTTGAAAAAATGAACGTAATTTTACAGTATTTTATTGTACTTTTTGTTTTAAGATTTAGAATGAGTTTGAATTTTTAACAGTTTGTGTGATTATTATTTCAGCATAAAACAATTGTAGTAAAGTGAAGTGAATTTGGTGTTGTTCATATAAACACACTGACGCAGGCACTGAGGGTTTGAATATTGAGTTTATTGAGGAATGAAACAGTTTTCAATAGTTCCTCTATACAGTATGGCAGCTCATTGTGTGTCTGTTATTATATCAGACTATTTTCTGCATGCGGTTATAAGTGTTCAGGTGTCCAGAGGGTCACACTCGAGTTTAGGGAACTGGACTCCAGTCACAATCAGTTTCTCTCCATCGCAGGAGAGAGTTTTACATATTAGCACATGAAGGAACTTATCATCTTCTGAGACCTTCACCTGAGAGAGAGAGAGAGAGAGAGAGAGAGATTAATCGCATTAATGTCATAGTTAACTCGCGATTAATTGCAATTATTTTTATCTATTCTAAATGTCTCTTGATTTTCTTTTTGTCCCATAATTTTTTCTCATTTTAATGCTCTTATCAACATGGAAAAATGGATCGCCTTGCTTTGTGCAAATGTTTTTTATTGAAAACAACATTGACATATACAGTGTTCAATTTCACACTAACATTCTCACTTGGAGCAAATAATCTCTCAATGTAACACTGTCCATCAATAAAAGGGTGAAAGAAATACTGACGAGGTCCTGATATTGACGAGGGGGCGGAGAATTCGCATCAGCTGTGTGTGTGTGTGTGTGTGTGTGTGTGTGTGTGTGCTTGGCCATCATCAAGTGGTATTTCAGACTGGACGCGCTGCGATGATGATAGCTCAGTTCACAACGACGAAACACGAAGATCACTTTGGTCTCGTCAATGGAACCATTTGGCAACTTTTTAAAAGTAAACTTCCATTCAGAATCTTATTGGCATCCATTTCGGCGTCTCGCGCTCGTCATCCACTCAAAGCGTAACGTTAACCAACTATTTGGCCGGCTCGCAAGCCCAAAGTGTGTGCGCGCCTGTTGTTTTGTTTCCGGTCTAGCTAGATCCGCTTCCGCTTTGGTCGACGAAGCAACAAAACGCCCTCGCGCGGCGCAAGCCATTGAAATGAATGGGTTTCATAGCGCAGCGCCGCGCATGCCGCGTCCTGTTGTAACAGCATGTGAAAAAAACTACAAAGTTTGCTAGGCCAAAAAGACCGTTAATCGCGCGATAAAAAAATTGATGCCGTTAAAATGGGTTTGCGTTTACGCCGTTAATAACGCGTTTAACTGACAGCCCTTATATATATATAAATACTCAGGGGGTTCAGGGGTTGGTGTGGAACTTCATCTCTTACCTGGTGGTCTCCATTTGTTGTTTGAGTTTTTAATCACTTCAGACTGTTTTATGTTGTTGTATCAGTTTCTGGCCAACAAAAGATTGTCTACAAAGATGAGTTAGGAATTTGATATTGTCGAATCAATCCAATTGGCCAGACACATTTTTAATTATTCAAAAAGACAAACAAACAAACAAACAATAATATTACAATATGCATTAGTCATTTAAGGAACACATTTGATCAGATCATGAATTCTGGGAATTGCACGACATTGCCTTTGCTCTCCTGTTTGAGCAACAGAAACATTATTACCCCAAAAGCATAAATCTGTCATCTAAAGATATTTCAAAAGAAATTACAGTTATTTCGCCACATAACCAGTTGGCCAGTTTATGTTCACAGTTGGTTTGTATCTTTTAGTCAGGTAAGTGTGAATCAGTGCCTTTGAATGACCATTTATATTTATGCATTTGATAAACACTTTTGTTCAGTGACTTGCATTACTAATATTCAGGGAATTCTATACAGTTCATAAATTCCAGTCCATGAATTCCATTAAACCCATGACCTTGTCTTTACTGTTTGAGTAACAGGAACTCTACACTACCATAAGGTGTAAATCTGTAATCTAAATTGTCACACGTTGTTGGGTGCATTTGTTTCTATGAAATACATAAAAGTGTAACTTTCTGAAAACCGAGGATGTGTTGAACAGATTATATGAACTTTGTTATTCTAATATAGAATTTGAGTGTCGCTGTGAACACGGGCCGTCGCTTAAGTTGGGTTATCTTTACTAAAAATGCCCAATTAGACACTGTAAAGGACAGATCAGATATTTGTCATATTTTAAATGAGTTATTGTTTGTAGGGAATAACTGATATAAAAGCAGAGGTCTTTACTCGCATGTCAGATGGCTGTTTCTGCTTTCTTCTGCGATCAGCTGCACATGCAATAAAAGGGGTAAAACTATTGAAACGTGGTTTACATGTCAGTCGAATAGTCTCTTCTGGTCTTAGTGGCGGCTCTTGGTTGAAAATGAGCGGCAAAGAGAGTTGATCGTCATTAACCAGGTTACATAAGACTAATATATTCCTAAGCTCCAGATTCAGATAACCGTCACATGTCTGTCCTGTCTTGGTTATGCACATGAGTGTTTTGTTATGTTGGGCCATGTGCTCTTGTTATTGTCTGGTCCCTCCCCCTTGTTATCTGATTATTGGTTTATTTGTCCCACCTGTTATCCTCGTTACCCGCCTTATTTGCCTTCCTATTTAGTCTTCCTGTGTTTGCTGTCCTGTGCTCGTTCGTTGTATTTGTTACGTGTATTCGTCGTGTTGAGTTCTGTTCCTGCCCTGCCTTGTTTGTTCTGGATTAAGTTTGTACGTTGTAGTTTTCTTTTGTTTATTTTAATACTTCTTACTCTGCACTTGAATCCACGGATTTATTCCACACCACGCACCGTGACAATAACATCATGAGGGAAGCTGGAAGAATGGCTGAAAATAAATTGCTGTTTCTTCTTAGTATTATCAGGTCATAAACATGCACGTTATCTTGCAATTTTGTTAGAGACTTGTAAATCTACATGACAAACACGTTTTATGATATGCCTATAAAACTGAAATGTATAACTGCAAATCTTCTTTACTCATCATTCAGATTTTGAGTGATATCTTTAGCTATTGTTTTAGCAGATTTGCACCAAATGCACTCGAGTGCATAACACCGATAAATGCAATAACCATATTTTCCATTCTCATAATCTCAAACAAATGTTCAATGTTAACTTCCTACAGAAATCAAATGAAAATAAAGTGCAGACCAAGACAAACCTGTGTTCACTGCTTTTAATGGTTGTCCAGAAGAATCAGGCTTTTAGCTGATAAACCACATGTACCACGATGGCAAACAAGAAATAATTTAGCAACATATTTACATGACAACACAACAAGAGTGAATTCACAGTCATGACGTACATGTAGCGCATCTGTACGTGTGTGTCTGTGTGTTTTATGAAAGCGAACGCTCGGACAATACAGAAATAAAAACATGTCTCTTCAACAAAAACAGTTTAATTCACACAGAAAGGCAAAATTGATGCACGATAAATAATAATCGAAACGAATAACTAGCAATAACTATCAAGAGTCAGTTTTGTGTGCTGCGATATTATTAGACTCAAGAGTGTTTTAAATAACTGACAATTCACTGTAAAGGGATAATTCATACCAAAATAAAATTGTCATTATTCGCTCACCCAAACCTGTATGTTTTTATTTATTTACATAGAACACAAAATGAGACAATTTTGATTTACTTTTCCCATGTTAAAGGTCGTTGTGATTCACTATCGAGCTCATATAAAGTACAGTATCTCATAGAATACTTTATTCATGCAACTTATTCAATACACTGACAATTAAACACCCAAAAATTATTAGAAAAATACCATAAAAGTACACTATGTGCATAATATTTTTTTATTATTTTGGGGGGTTTAATGGTCAATATATGTAAAAACTGAAATATGCCCTTTACTAATAAACCAGGATCAAACAACATGAGGAGAATATAATGACAGAATTTTCCTTCTGAAGAGAATTATTCCTCTGATTCTGCTTTATTTCAGATTTCTGAGGCTGAGATGAATGTACTGAGAGATTGTGGAGTGTGTGTCCAGTGTTTCTCCTTCAGTGACAGACACACACACCTCTATAAGAGCTTAACGTCATTCTATAACACACACACACACACACTTCATTACAATCAGTCCTGCACAGAACGAAATTCGAGAAATGAACTTACAGAGACTACATTCTTACCCAGTGCTGATCTTTCATTCTATAACACACACACACACACGCTGTGTTCATCAGAAATGAACTTACAGAGACTACATTATTTTCCAGTGCTGATCTTTCATTCTATAACACACACACACACACACTGTGTTCATCAGAAATGAACTTACAGAGACTACATTATTACCCAGTGCTGATCTTTCATTCTATAACACACACACACACACACACACACACACACACACACACACACACACACACACACACACACACACACACACACACACACACACACACACACACTGTGTTCATCAGAAATGAACTTACAGAGACTACATTATTACCCAGTGCTGATCTTTCACTCGATCTGAAAGATCATCTCGAATCAACACTAAACGCTAAAACACCGTTTCCTGTCGTCAGATGCTGCACATTCTTAACTAAACTGATATAATCAGACATAAACGAATAGATATCTCTTCAAAATCAAAACTCTTTTCAGGCGTCACTGCATGTTCTCCAGGATAAATCTCAGCTAAACATGACCAGGTCACACTTCACACACCACAACTCAAAAGATATATGAGGAATTATGTTCTGCAGAAAGAAACTTGAGCGTATTCTTACTTCATCTTTTTTTTAAATCATTGTGACATTTTCTTGACAATTAAGCATTTTAATTGCATTACAATACAAAAAACATTCAATAATTTAAAAAAGAAATCAATAAGCATAAATTAAAGGCAGTACAATAAATATGACCATGATGTATAAATAATTACAATTTAAAAAATATATCAGTCTTTTTTATTTTATTTTATTAGAGTTTGTGTTACAATTTGGGGGTTAAGTGTGCTTAATTGTCCTAAATATAATGTCACAATGCAACACATGTTTAAGCAAAACCTATTTCTTTCTTAATTTGTGGCTAAGATATGACGTGGACATGTTTTTGAAGGGTTTTGTGAGATTCAGTGAGTGAATGTGAGCGCTTAGGATTTTTTCAATGATAACATGATCTCATAATTCAAAGGAAGCCGTTCTTGTATTTGTGGGATGGGCTAGATAATAAGAAAATAAGTTGTTTTTGAGTGATAGTGATATAAAACTGTTTTGTCTCGTTACAAGAAACGCTTTCAAAGAAAATGAAATGTGACGAACACAAACCGCTTGCTTTTGTTGGACATATTTCAGCTGGTTTAAGTTGTGAGTTATGAGCAAAATCTACTTAATACCTTCATTTTACAGGAAAGTCACGAGAATTTGTAAATACTTAAAAGCCCAAAACAAGCTTTTCCGAGTATAAAATGGCTAAAACTGACACTGGATACAGAATCCCTGCTGTAAACTCACACTCACAAATATCCTTCAACTAGATCTGTAAATCTCACATCATATCGTTGAACACAAATAAAAATCACTGTGCTAATAAGAGATATGGTTAGAGATCTTGGCAACCGTTGTGTGTGTGTAACTAAACCATGAACCGATGAGAGTCAGTCGCTGGTTTGAGTCTTCAGTTTTGAGGAATTGTGCGGATACATCTGTGTTTTGTTTGTTACGGCTCTATAGGAACAAATGCCTGTTAGTTTGGCTTTTTAGTCTTCGGCTACAGATGATTTCCAACGGGGACACTTCAAGATTTCTCTTCCCTCTAAAACTCACTTATATCAGCACATCGATGCCCATCTCAAGCTTCTGTGTTCAATTTAAATTCCCAGAATGCATGTGTTCAAGTAACATGCCCACGACAGCGACACAAACACCTCGAGATCCAGGAGTCTCATACTGAAGACATGATGGAGTTGAAAGGGTAAATTTCCCTCCTTTCCTCTCACACCCGTTACCAGAACTAGTGTGCAAACCTCCACGTCCAGGTGTGTAACACACATCTCGGTCTCAGTTGTGGACATCGGGCTCATGGAACAGATCGAGTCCTTCGGCTCAGTGACTTTTCAATATGGAAGGTTTTTGCTCTTTCTTTGCCCTTTTGCTGAACTAAACGAGTTCTTCTCAATCTCTGTGGCCTTTGGCACATTATTAAGTCTTCAGGCGAGAGCTACACAAGTCCGTTTACTCAAATGACATGAGATTCGCTGGTATCTAAAAGAGTGGAAAGAGCAATAATGCCGTTATAATGCTGAGATAATAGATTAGGGCTGGACAGGATGATGCTGGAGTTTAGATGATCAGTAGCAGAGCAATGTCACAACTTGCTTACTATAAAATGCATTAAATCAGAATTTAGAGTCTTAATTTTTTTTTCAATATTATATTTGATTTTTTTTAATGTATTTTATATAAATAAATACAAAATATTTTGTTTACACTTTATTTTAAGGTGATGTAGTTACATTGTACTCAAATAAGTACTGAGAATATATACTCTATATATACTAATATACTCTATACTCTATGAGTAGTATATATATATATAGACTATTACAATTTATAGTCAGCGTGAGTTATATTATAATAGTAAATATTCCATAAAAAAAAGTCAAAAATTTCCATAAAAAATAACTATATTGCAATATCTACCATTATTGTGATATAAAATTTTACCATACCATGATCATTTTGGTCATACCGTCCAGTCCCATCGCAAAATAATTGTATCGCCAGCATGTAAATATTGGTGTCAGAACACGTGTGTACCTGAGGTCTTCTTCTCCGACAGGCGTCCTCCAGCCGCTTGTGCCAGATGATCGCAGAGAACCGATCTCCAGTCTGAAACTTGTAAACATTCCCTAACAAACACAGAGATTCTGCTCAAGTTACGTTTATAAAATAATGTATGATATATATTTAATATTTATATTAAAAATATAAATACAATTATATTAAATATATATATTTAAAGGTACAATATGCAGGATTTTTGCAGTAAAATATCCAAAAACCACTAGGCCAATGTTACATATTTTGTTAAGTTGATTACTTACAATATCCCAAATGTTTTCAACTATTTGTAAATCGTGAGAAAATTGCGATTTTAACCGAGGAAACGGGGCGTGTGAGGAGTCGCCAGTCAATGACATCATATCCGCGTTACCCTCGGTTTCCGCCAGGTTTGACCTCGTACTGCCATAGTAACCATAGCGACAGACGTTGACAACTGGGTAATGCCGGTTATGCCTAGCAGGACGCTCACGCTGTTGTTGTTTTGTTCAAACATTATGGACCATGGCAAGCAGACTTTGAGACAAAAAGAGGACTAAAACGAAGATCAACATCTTTCGAGATGCCGAGAGCTCCACGTCCGCGACTAACTTCGACTTCACAGAGACGCGAGTGTTGCATGTTACTTTATTAGACAGGTCAGGTGAGCAAATGTACATAAAACTAATCAATGTTATTTGTTCAACATGATGAAATGTTGGAATATGATCTGTATGTTATTCTAATGTTGATCTAGCTCACTGCTAGTCTCATACAGCCAACAAACAACCTAACTAACAACATTCAACACACTCAAATGCCGTTTAGATAGTGTAACTGTTAGAGCAAGTGAAACAGCGCTGCGTTACCTCAGGTTTAATTCGTCTAATAAACTGACCTGTGAGTATTAATTCAGCACTTGCGTGCAGTTCGGTAGAA
Source organism: Tiaroga cobitis (assembly GCA_030578255.1). NCBI lineage: Eukaryota > Metazoa > Chordata > Actinopteri > Cypriniformes > Leuciscidae > Tiaroga > Tiaroga cobitis. The sequence continues at coordinate 58,276,096 of CM060595.1, read as the reverse complement.
TGAAATGTCCTTATTCCTTTATATCCGCGGGAGTTGCGTTGCGTGTGGCGCTGGTAACGTTATACGTCTAGCAATCGCGCACTGCTTCACACCACAGTCATGTTAAAAACATCAATGTATTCACTTATCCATAAAAGATCCATCAGCTTGACGACAAGATCCATAATTGCACTTAATGCGGAATATACGTCATTAATATACGCCTTTGTTATTGTAAGAGGTTAGCGACCCCTGGTAAATCCTGCATAATGTACCTTTAATATAAAAAATATTATACAATTATAAGTATATATACAGTATATACAGGTATATATATATATATATATATATCATTTATTTAACACTCACCAAGTCTGTCATTTGTGAAGTGTCATATAAACTCCTGTGGAAGAGATGTACCTTTATCAGGATCGTTGAGCTGGAAGATGTTGGGTTGATCCGGATCATCCGGCAGAACAACCATCCAGCCGAGAACCGACACTTTCTTACACGCACGAGACTTGTACTGTTTAGAGGAGCAACATTTCATACAATCTTATTTTTATTTACATTTCAAATTATTCAATTTTTCTTCTTAAAAGAATCACATAAATCTCCATCAATATTTTGACGATTTTATTTATTTATTTCTAAATGTGGAATTGCTCTGAGATTCTTTTAGCGTGTATCCCGGAGCGAGGTGTGTGCAGAAACACTCACATGTTTGCGTTCAGCGGCTCGAAGAGCTTTAGATCTGTAGAATATCAGAGTCGAACCACACAGCGAGATCCAATACCGGCTCCATGACGCAAGCTACACAAATAATCAAATAAAACATTACACATAATACACATACACTACGAGTTTTTTTTAAATAAATAATTGACACTTATATTCAGCAAGAATGCATTCATTTATTCAAAAATGACTGTAAAGACTTCTATAATGTTACAAAAGATTATATTTCAAATGAATGCTGTTCTTTTGAACTTTCCTTTCATGAAAGAATCCAGAAAAAATGTATCATGGTTTCCACAAAAATATTAAGCAGCACGACTGTTCTCAACGTGACAATAATCATAAATGTTTCTTGAGCAGCAAATCGTCATATTAGAGTGATTTCTGAAGGATCATGTGACACTGAAGACTGGAGTAATGATGCTGAAAATCAGCTTTGATCACTGGAATAAATTATGTTTTACAGTATATTACAATAGAAAAAAACAATTCGAAATTGTAATAATATTTCACAATATTACTGTACTTTTGATTAAACTCAGAAAATCAGTCTTCGTGAGCATAAGAGACTTCTTTCAAAATAGTACAGTTGTTAAACTTTTAAACGGTAGTGTACATGCATACTGAAGTAAATAACTATACAACTGCACAGAGCTGGGCAAAACTGACTACGACTTTTTGTCAATATTAATACTTTGTGTTGCCTTGATTATTTTTATATCAAGGAAAACCTTGGATATACCTTGGAAATTTGGATATTCTTTTAAGATAGATTGTTTCAAAGAAGGCTCAAAGATTATGGCCTGTTTTTGTAGATGTTGGTCACTAGATGGAGCGCTTGATCAACTCTTCAGCTCAAAGCCACAGAACACCTGCTGGAATTGTGACTGTTTTGTTAAACGTTGGGCCCTGAAACCTCATGCAACCTTTAACCAAATAAACTTGAAGCTACAAACTTTGCCTGGTTGCATCCTTTTTCTTTGTAAAGTATGTTGTCAAATCAGCAGATCTGAAGAGCTATGGTGTGTGTCCATGCTCTAGAAGTGTGTGATCTGCATGCTGCAGTTACTGGTGTGTGCACCATTTCAAAGCAAATGCACAATTATCATTATACACCAAATATTGGCAAATGCTGAAAAAATATTTGAATATTGTTTGTGTAATTATGCGAGTCATGATTACAGATGATTGCTTTATCAGTCCAAATGTCACTAATGACACCAAAACTCTCATTATAACACATACATTTATCTGAAAAATGAGCAGGCGAGTAGCTTATAGCTGTTGTTGTTTTGACTTGTTGAAATAAGTCGTTTTAAAATTAGTCAGTTGACAACGCTGACATTAGACAATGATTAATATCAGATCTGGTACAACAGTGAGAACTATAACTTGGCACGGCTATTTAAAGGCAAATAGACCAAAGCTGGTTTAGAGATTGGCATTGTTACCAACATAACCAGTGTTTTGTGAAACTAGTCAATGCACAGCAAATGTGCTGCTATGCAAAATATGTATATAAAATATGTAATATTGATGTTTTATTATGTGTACTGTTGCTTTTCCTTTTTGCTTGCAAACACTATTTTTGTTTCGAGGTTTTGTGGCTTCCAGCCTTTCTTTCCTTTATTTATGTTTACGATGTAAACATGCATGGACAAATGATGAAAGTATGCAGTCAGGAAATCTGTAAAATATAAATAATCATATGAGGCTTAGTGGATTAGGGATTAGAGTTTGGAAGATGGTTTTATGAGGTACTCGCTCATTATTGAACACAAAAAGTTACAGAGACATGCTTTTCTGAAACATTTTCCAGAACTCTGTATTACAGTCATAATGTATCCTTATGTACCATTAGTCTTTTGCATCTGACCTTTGCTTCAACTGTCCACCTTCTAAGCTGTCTGTAAATAGTGTTGTTTCTGTTCTAGTGTCAGTTTGTATTCCACTGGAATGCGATATAATATGCAACTGCAATCGCTCATGTCTTGGACTGGGCAAATGTCTATTCTCCATATGAACTGACTGTTCTTTGCTGTTATTGTGAAGCATACTTGAGCTTGGGAGAGGCGCTACACTGTAAAAAAAACGGTAAACTACACTGTAAAAAATAATCCTGTAGAAAAACGGTAAACTACTGGCAGCTTTGGTTGCCAGCATCATACCATAACAATACAGTGTGTTACTGTTTTTGTGTTACAGCATATAGCTGTTGAATTAAAGTTTTATACTGTAGCTGACAATACGGTATTTAGATGTTAATTTCAAAAACAGTAACACACTGTATTTTTACGGTATGATGCTGGCAACCACAGCTGCCAGGATTATTTTTTACAGTGTACTGGCAGCTGTGGTTGCCAGCATTATACCGTAAAAATACAGCATGTTACTGTTAATGTTTAAACAGCTACATGCTTTTAAATTACAGTTTTATACTGTAGCTGACAAAACGGTATTTAGCTGTTAATTTCAAAAACAGTAACATACCGTATTTTTACGGTATGATGCTGGCAATCACAGCTGGCAGTAGTTTACCGTTTTTTTAACAGGATTATTTTTTACAGTGGAAACATGTTATTATTATTAGTGTTTTGAAGTATCATCCCAGTGTGATATGTTTTTACCGTAGGCTTCTTGCCCTCCTTCATCAGGGTTTTCCTCTTCACCGGCCCCTCCATCGTGACGCCTGGCTCTCCGGGACTCACACTGGGCTCTGCTACTGACGGACTGACAGTGGGAAAACACATCAGCTGAACACCTCCACAACTGACCCGTGTGTGTGTGTGTGTGTGTGTGTGTGTGAGAGAGAGCCTGGAGCGTTCAGTGGACATATGGTGATAGTTGCTTCTTTAACCATGTAATGAGCCCTACGAGAACAGAAGTTACAGTTCACATCTGATCTGAGGATGTGATGGAGTAATCCTGATGGAGATGAGCATGTGAGAGTGTAAAGAGGACAGAAAGATTCCCTTCACCCACTCAGAAGAGACCGGCTCTGTGTGGAAACCCAGTGAGCTGCCGAAGTCCTTAACTCCAGGAATCATATGCAGACTCTCAATGTAAACTGTTCCAGAAGCTCAACAGCAGAAATATGCAGCCTCATGAGGACTTTTGTTTGATTTGATACTTCAAGTGTTATTTAATTTAACGGAAAAAAGGAAAAACTGGGCAATTTCTTCCAATATTTGACTTTAAATATTTAAAATACCATTTCTTTCCTGAATTTCCAGTGAAGACCTACACTACCCTTTTTTATTAACTTAAATGAATTGAGGCAATCGGTTTCCTCAAATGAAATGAGTTAGCTTAACTTGTTGGGTTTTACAGTGTTTAGTACTGTACTGTTAGATTAATTATTTATTGAAACAAATTTTTATTTATTTTAATTTTAAATATTTTGTATTAATTATTGCAATTAATTAATTTAATCGTTTTGTTTATTTTTATTAATGACTTATTTTAACCTAATTGTTATTGTTAATTAACCTCAGTTTATTTATTTAGCTAGTTAATTCATGTTTTTATAAATTATTTATTTTTTAAACGTAATAATTGTTATAGTTTATTTGTTTTAGTCAGTTTATTTATTGTAATCTTTTTTTCATGCATTTATTCTTACAATTTATTTTTAATTTATTTATTGTAATCTAATTAATGTTTTGGTTTATTTAATTAATTGTTTATTTTAACTGAATTATTTATTTTAATAATTTTTTTTATTTAGTTAAATCTTGTATTTGATTATTGATTTATTTTTAGATTTGTACGCCCCAGCATGCCTTGCCTCCCCTGTGCTAGATGACTGAATGTGAGTAAATGTGAGAAGCTGTGTGTGAATGCTGCACATGCTCAGTGTCGCTCCAGGTAGGACGCTGGATCAGAAGGAAGTCTCTATAGGGAGAGCGAGAGGACAGAGGACCGCAAGCCGGCTCATTAGGTTTCGCAACAGAGCTTTTCTCTTCTATAAATACAGTAATTCTGGTCTATAAACATCCTGACATCTGGGAAAAGAGAATGACAGACATGACAGTCTTTGGTCTAAACCCGAAGGAGAGGGAAAACTGGGATGTTAAAGAAGAGACGCTGCATGCCGAGACAGGTGAACCCGACGCCCCAGAGGAATGGAGGTGGTGACCTTTGACCCAGTGGAGGTACCTGTGGGCATGGCTGCGGCCTCTGGGGGAGTTGCGATGAGGGACCCTCCAGTTAGGGCCCAGAGTCGAGTACATGCGGCCCCTGTTTGCACATTCGGCACAATGAGTTTAACGTCAGTGCAATTTGAGCCGATACTGCACTCAAAACAAATATTTAGGCCTAAATTTATGGAATCGAATCACATGTAAAATTCCCTCCATTTGAACCACACAATTTTAACATAATCAAACGAGTAAACTTAATGCGATGCATATTTGTCAATCATACATAAAAGAAAAGGGTAAAGATTTCTGCACTAGTTTATAAGATAGTTTCGTATCAGCTATTTGGATCTATTGGACTTAATAGAATAAAATGTATGACACAAATTGGATTTATTGATAATAGATACATAAACAAAGTTGTGTATTTAAACACATTCAGTTTATTAGTCCAATCACAGAAATCTTACCCGTTTCATTTATGTATGACTGACAAATATGCATCACATTAAGTTTATAAAAAAAATTGTGAAATTCAAATGGATGGGAATTTTATATGCAATTCAAATGCATAAATCTTAAATGAAGATATAATTTTTGTTAAGTGTATACACTGTCTCACTGACTAATGAAAACTGAGTACAATTATTGAATTTGTGCAAATGTTAAAAGGATTTTGATTTCTTTTGACCTTTTGATTTCTAGATATTCCCATCAATTAGATGTTCTCATCATTGACTCACTTTCTCTTTTCCATGCAATTAAAATATACAGTACAGTGATTACTTTCAACTTCCAAAAAGCATAATTTCACAGTTCATTCGCCTTGTGCAGTTTATACATCGAGTCTTCTGTACTCATATGTTCCTGCACAAACTTAAGACTAGTGCAAATATTGAAGTGCTTCATGGTGTTTCACAGCGGTCTGCTATTGCATGGAAAAGAGCTGCGTGAACATCTGCTAAACATTTCCTTTTTGTGTTTCACAGAAGAAAAGAGGTTATAAGCTCTGGGTGCATAAATGACTTTTCATTGTCAGGTGAACTATCCCTTTAAACCTTAAACTGTTCTGAGACCAGTTTTTGTCTCAGTTTTAGTTGTGTTATTGTGTTTTGCTGTATGTATATCTAGGCGTTTTCCTGTGGAATGGACATAAATGGATGTTAAACATTTATAACGAAAAACGACAAATAAACAACAACAAAAATAAGTACTGTTGAAATTTGAATGAAAAGGGAAATAAAAGCCATTCTTTTTAGAACTCTCATTTTAAACCTACAGTATTAAAGATACATGGCAGTTGGTCATATGATGGTTGCATGGCAACACTTTACAATAAGGTTAATAAACACTGTGACAAATGTATTGCTCATTATTAATTAATGCATTAACTAATGTGACCTTATTGTAAAGGATACCAGTTATATTCCCTCTTATTAGTAATCACAGACTTCTAGGCCAGAAAATAACTTTTCTTTTTCATTATAGTTCAGTTTTACTCTAATGAAATGAGTAACCTATCATAAATCTGCAATGTGCGCAGATGATATTTGGACACAACTACATGACATGTCTCACCTCTCGAGTCCCGGGGAAAGATCACCGCAGACTGAACTCTGACTGCTGCCTGATAAACAGAAACACACACACCTCAACCGCTTCCTTTTGGGCACAAATCATACAATCCTTCATCTCTGACAGTGATAATGAAGCAATAAGGTACAAAAAGCAGTTCAGCATAACGTTCTAGGTTTAAAAAAAAAAAAAAAAAAGAGTTGTGGGATAATGTTGATACCCTAGCTATAACTAAGGTTAATAGTTGGTCTCTACAGCGATGTTCACTTTATTGACCAATCAGCATGTAGGATAAAAAAATGACCGTAACAATGGAAGTACATGGGGTCAGGCCTTAAAAACACAAGACTTTACTGTATGTGTTGCATGTGATCTGTGTGGTGGAGTCACTGATCTTCTCTGTGTAAAGTTATATTAAGGGTGAATCCTAATTCTCTGTCTTACCTCTTCCCCTTAGTTTTGCACGTTCACGTGAGAGTAAGGGCTATCCCAATTCTTGTTTTGATCGGCTAGGGGAAGTGGTAGATACCCCTTAAAACCAAGCATTTTCGCAAGCTTACTTGAAACCAAGGGGTAGCCCTCGATCAAAACGAGACATGGGATGGCCCTTAATCTCACGTGAATGTGCAAAACTAAGGGGAAGAGGTAAGACAGAGAATTGGGATTCACCCTTAGTCTTTCAACCTTGTTGCCATACAGTAGTTTTGCACAATACATGCAATTATACCTGAAATCTGCCCTCAGGAATGACATCAGAAACACAACCAGAAGTTCATCCAACAAGTAAAGTGAAGTAAAAATGTATACTATTGATTGAAATATTGAGATACTTTACAGATCAAATTATAAAGAGAGTTTTACAGAATAATTCATGCAAGTGCTTTAACAATAATAATACGTTTTGTAACACTTTATTTTACAGTCCTGTTCCTCAACTTGGTAATAACTACTAACCCTGAACCCACTCCTAAGCCTAAACTTAACCTATGTTGTTACCTATTAACCAGTACTTTCTTAGGTAACACTGTAAGTAAACATAAGTGCACGTACTGTAAAATTAAGTGCAACCGTAATAACTATAAATTATGCATAATTACATTCACACAACCCCTATTACTAACCCTATAGTAAGTGCATGTAGTTGATGATTATTACTTAGTTATTACTTAGTATAATTACACTGTCACACAGACACATTAAAATAAAATGTAACAAAAAGTTTCACATTCACACTAGGCCTGTGAACTTCCAAATGCATTACTTTAACCACATTTTATGTTCGCATGTATGCATTTATTTATTTGAAATGGAGGGATAATTTAAAATAATTTTTCTGCGATAATCAACATTATGCCACAAATGCTTAAAGGGTTAGTTCACCCAAAAATGATAAGGATGTCATTAATGCCTCTCCCTCATGTCGTCCCAAGCCCGTAAGACCTCCGTTCATCTTCAGAACACAGTTCAAGATATTTTAGATTTAGTCCGAGAGCTTTCTGTCCCTCCATTGGAAATGTGTGTACGGTATACTGTCCTTGTCCAGAAAGGAAATAAAGACATCATCAAAGTAGTCCATGTGACATCAGTGGGTTAGTTAGAGTGTTTTGAAGCATCGAAAATACATTTTGCTCCAAAAATAACAAAAACTACGACTTTATTCAGCATTGTATTGTCTTCCGGTTCTGTTGTGGATCCGCGTTCACGAGTCCGCAGTGACGCCGCTGACGTAAGACGCTGCTGACGTGTCTCTGGTGCGTCCGTGTATTCGGGTTCAAATAAATATGGCTGGGCGAAAAAATGCAAGTCTTCCTCTGTGTGGAAATCCTTAATCTTCACAAACATGTCTGTTTTGTTTCCAGCGCGCGTCTCCCTCAGACTGTAACCGAAGCTCGGGCGCACCACACACACGTCAGCAGCGTCTTACGTCAGCGGCGTCACTGAACACGGATCCACAACAGAACCGGAAGACAATACAATGCTGAATAAAGGCGTAGTTTTTGTTAATTTTGGAGCAAAATGTATTTTCGATGCTTCAAAACACTCTAACTAACCCACTGATGTCACATGGACTACTTTGATGATGTCTTTATTTCCTTTCTGGACAAGGACAGTATACCGTACATACATTTCCAATGGAGGGACAGAAAACTCTCGGACTAAATCTAAAATATCTTAAACTGTGTTCTGAAGATGAACGGAGGTCTTACGGGCTTGGAGCGACATGAGGGAGAGTCATTAATGACATCATTTTCATTTTTGGGTGAACTAACCCTTAAATGATGAAGATGAACCAAACCCGGGACATGCAGTGCTTGTGTAAAAAGCATCAGGTGGTTGTGATACCTATAGAGATGCCGTTGGACACGGATGAGCTGTGCGGATTGATTCGGGTCGGACTCTGAGACTCTAAGAAGCTGTCGTCCAGCAGGTGACGGGCTTTCTCTGTGGGGAACGTCACACTTTTACTCTCCGCCACACCGAAATGCCACATCATACTGAGAGAGAGAGAGAGAGAGAGAGAGAGAGAGAGCGAGAGAGAGAGAGAGAGAGAGAGAGAGAGAGAGAGAGAGAGAGAGAGAGAGAGAGAGAGAGAGACCATCATGAGGAGCATCAATACTGTCTTGACCAGGCACAAGTTTCCAGTGTGAGGTAAACATGACAGACTAAAAGCAAAAAGTGCGGCATGTTTGATGTTTACACTAGCATTCATGTTTCAAGTTAATGTTGTTAAAATCTCTTCTGTTCACCAAGGCTGCATTTATTTGATCAGTATTCACAGAGAAAACACTGAAATATTATAAAAAAAATAAAAAAAAATAAAAAAACTTTACTATTGTAATACATTTGAAATATATTAAGGATCACATGATCCTTCAGAAATCATATGCTGAAATGCTGCTCAGGAAATATTTCTTTTTTCTTCTTTATTAATATCATTGATGTTAAAAACAGTTGTGCAGCTTCATATTTTTGGGAAAACCCTTTTTTTTTCAGGATTATTTGATGAATAAATTATTCATTTCATGCCAATCTAAATCCAGTATGAAAGGCCCTGTTTACACCTGGTATTAAGATGTGTGAAAGGGGTCTAAAACGTTGAGCTTGTCCACTTTCGGCCTCTTCCAGAGGTTGTCGAAAACGCATTCGACCGGATTGGTTTCGTAGTGTGAACACTCATGTGGTCGAGTGTGTTCAAACAGACACACAATACCGTCTACTCTCCGTCTACTGAACTAATGCGTAACATTATGGGAAGAGCTCTAGACGGGATTTAAACTTTGGCGGCTGAAGACCCAAGTTGGGTTTGAAGATGAAAAACGTATCAAGCACAATGTTCTCTCGCCATTCCTGATTTCTAACACACACTCACAGCGTTCGGCTGGTCTTGTGGCTGTCAGAGCAGAAACTAAACCTGATGTTCTCCGTATGTTTTCCCTCATCTCCGGTCGTGTTCATATGTAAATAGCAGAGCTTATTTCGTCCATTAGATCTAGAGATCTAGCCTTGTTAAAACCAGACCATTCTCAGTTGTAACTGAGTTATGATCTGGCAAAGCGTCATAGACAAATCATTTCCAGAGGGGTGTCACCAACGGACGTCGCGGATAGACCTAAAACCAATCAGAGCGATGAAGGAGATGACGTATGCAGAGCGGCGGAGAAACATCTCCGAGTGTTGTTCTTTGCTCGGTTTTTAACAAAAAGGAAACGTTCAAATCGCTTAAAACAGACGCGATAGCTGATTCGAACGAGTGATGTTCGACGGCGGCATCCATCTTTGTAATGTAGGCTACAAAATCTGCTTCAAAATCCCAGCGCTGTCGTCATCGCGTAAAGCCCGCCCCAACGCTTCTGATTGGTGCCTCGATTTCGGCGGATTGGAAATGGGCTTGAATGAGCTCTTTGCCAGACTAACTTTCAGAGCAAATCTAAATTTGCCGGAAGTTGTCTGGGTTTTCCCCGGCTACTAGAGATCTGAAAAAGCCCATAGATTTACTCGCCCATAGACCCTCCCCTCGAAGAAATCAGGACAGAAGTGTTTGAAAGTGGACAGAAGAGACGGATTAAAACACCAGGTGTAAACGGGAATGTGTCTGCCTCGTCTACTTGTGATCCGATCGACCAAAACGCATCTTAATACCAGGAGTAAATCGGGCCTGAGTGTGTGTATGCATAAGAAGAGAGAAACGCACGCGTTGCCGAGGCTGTGGCTCTTCCTGTGGCGTGAGGGCGGCGGGGTGGGAATGTGGACCCCCACGCTGGCATCAGGGCAAGTGGGCCGTCGATTATACCTCACCAAGAACGGCACCTCAGACGGACCTGGAGGAGAAGGAGAGAAAGAGGGAAGAAGGATGAGTTTTGCCTGATTGTAGTCAGCATCACTCAATGAAACAATGAAAGAAAACCCATGGAGACTGTCAGCGAGAGACTGTCAGCGAGAGACTGTCAGCGAGAGACTGTCAGCGAGACTCTGCTTTAGCAATCAAAGACACAACACAAATGTGAACTGAGAACATACTCTGAGGGAGACAGAAGATTGTTCAGTCCTGAGAGAGGAAAACAGAGGGCACGTGCTTTTCTTCTACTAAACAATGAAAAGCACCTCTATAACTACAACCAGTGTTATTTTAGCATTTATAGTATAGTATTTATTAATATTTTGAAAAAGCTTTAAGGTACCACTTTACAATAAGGTTTAATTTGTTGACATTAGTTAATGAATTAACTAACATAAACTAACAATAAGTAATATATTTTTTTACAGCATTTATTAGCCTTTTTTGTTGTTAGTTAAATGTTCATATTCAGTTCGTATTGCACACATTTTAAACCTAATGAATTAGTAAATGTAGATAAAGAAAGATTAATAAATAATAAATGCTGTAGAAGTATTGTTCATTGTAAGTTCATGTTATATAATGTAGTTAATGTTAAAAAATAAAACCTTATTGTATTATTATTAGCTTTTATTTTCAGTTTTCATTTTAATGTTAGTTTAATTCATTTTATGTGCTTTTGTCATTTATTACTTTTTTTTTTTATATTCCTATGTAGCTTTATTGATATTTCAGTTTTGTTTTAGTCATATTAGTACTTCAAATAAAACTTTTTTCAGTTATTTGTCAAGGCAACATTTCTAAGTTTTTCATCTTTCAAGTTTAAGTTTTTCGACAATGATATTTAATAAAATAAAATTTCTTTTGTAAAATAGTTTGAAAACCATCATTAGCGATGCAGAATATTTCTCTCTCACCGCTGCTCAAAATCAGCAGTATTATACTTCGATGTGGATTGGTCCCAAGTTACCACTCAAATCCCTATTTGACAATGGCCAACTAAATAACCTGAAAAGCCTAGCAACTGCATAGCAACATGCTTAAACCATATAGAACATCATAGCAACCAAACACCATCCACAACACCCATAGCAACATCACAACCCACATTACTTTAACACATTTACTGCAAATAATGGACAAATCTAGTTATGTGCAAAAAACATGTACAGCAGCTTTAAGTTCAGAGTACTTCCATTTATGCATTTAGCAGTTGCTTTTTCTAAAATAGAGGAAATAGAGCAAATCTGACAGTTTTACATGTTCACAAATGTTTTTAAAGGGATAGTTCATCCATAAAAAAGACAATTCTAGCCCTCATGTTGTTATGAACATGTATGACTTTCTTTTCAGATTTCCTGTGTTTCACAGAAGAAAGAAAGTCATTGTTTGGAACCACTTTATGGGAGAGCAAATGTTTGGGTGAGATATTTCTCACACGAAACAATTACAACATGTGTTCAGAGTGTCTCAGACTCAAGGACTCATAACCAAGATTTCCACAGTGGACAAAAAAGTTGAAGTGGAAACAATGTTAATGACTCTAATCACGCTGAGATACTTTACACCACTTAATGGAGAGAATTAATAGAGCTTTAAACAGTGATCAGCCTCTTCCAGTCTGGGTCAGGCGAATACTTTACATGTTTCTAACATGCAAATACCTGAACACCACAGTGGGATATTCAGGAAATGATCTTCACCTGGTTCTTGTTAAAACCTTCATTATTGAGTCTGACTACCAGCTCGTATAGGCCTTGTCCACACTAATACGCTTTTGTTTGAAAACGCCACTTTTTCTCTCCGGTTTGGCCTTCCGTTCACACTGAGATGGTGTTTTTGTCAAAGAAGACAGTGCTTTTTTAAACCGCTCTCCAAAGTTAATAACACCATTTTCACATTGTGGACTGAAAACTTGAGGTATTTGAAAAAGATGACACATGTGGAGTCATGTGACGCATATTGAACCCATAGATATCTATGGTTATACCGTGCCTGCTATGTTGCTAAATAGAAATGTTCCTTTGTACAGTTTTCATATTGCATTCCTGCAAAGATGATGGAAAAAATACTCGAATTTGCTGTCCTGTGGTAAAAAAGGATGACAATTGTGTTTTAGACCATACTAGTGGTGGGATTTTTTGCTAATAAAATTATCATGCCAGAGGAATAGCATGAGAACTGGATTACCTCTGTATCGCAAGTTTTTATTTATTTATTTTATTTATTTTTATTATACTGTATGTTTTACGCATTAAGGTGAATTAAGCATTTTCAGACGTTTCAGCAACTGTTGGAAAACCCTTGATACGTGTTTTGAAACGAAAATGGCATTTTCAAAAGTAAGGTAATCTAAATTACCTGTATGTCTTTTATGCAATCAAACATAGTCAAATTGGAGAGCTAAATTAATTATATTAGCTTGGACATATATATATATATATATATGTCCAAGCTAATATAATTAATATAATTATATATATATATATATATATATAAAGAAGACTTTTAAGAAGGTTAAAAGAAGTTTCTTGAAACATCTTAAGAAAGTTAAAACAATGCAACAACAACAAAAAAAAAAAATTAAAGTTACTTGTTGGGTTCAGGGCAACTTCTGACCTTTTTTTGTGTCTTTGCAATACTTTCTCTTTCCCAAACATGTTTACACTTGTTTTTAAATAATACCAGCTCTAGGAACAAGATGTATTCAATTAGAAAAAAATAATATAAAACATTTTCTGTATGAAATAAATTGAAGTAAATTAAATTACGAAACAAAAACAGAAATGTTATATAAAGTTGCCTTTATCAATTATTTGAATTTGGAAGATCTTGCCTAAATTGTGTGAATGAAATAAAAGGTTTTAATGAAATCACCAGTATCATTTTTTTTAGTTAAATTGAATTTCATACAAGATATAATACAACTGAGATGGTAATTGATGCATTGATTAGAATGATGATATTATTATTAATATATCATAGGAGATCGAGATCCTTTAGATTTCCCACATATGAATATAAAGCTTTATCATGTTTTCTGGACAAAAGGCTTTAAAAAAACCCCACAGGGAAGCCTTCATTCATTTAAAAATTACATAATGTCAATAGTGCCTATAAATGACATTGAGTTTTGTACTAAAGCATTTAAGTAGTTGTCAGCAGAAAAAGTTCTTCTAAATATATGTCTGGTGTCATCTGTACCTGCGGACTCCCTTCATCTCCAAATTAAAAGTGAATTGTATAGACACATGCTTTGAGTTTAGCATGACCTGTTGGTGATCAATCTCGCGGTCTGTACGAGCTGATTCATGTGTTTTAGCTCATATGGAGGTCAAACTGTACAGAAATCATAACTCGTATAGCACCACGTGTTTCTTTTGTTTTTGCTACTAAAAGAGAGATTTAGGTGACTTTAGAGCCTCGTATATCTCTGCATTTCTAATTATTTTGTGGCATTGTGGCAAATACTTATGCGTTTCGCTTGGGTAACTATTTCTTTGCCCCGTACACAACTGAACATTACCATTCAAAAGCTCAACAAGTCTGAAATTATTTTAATACAGTAATATTGTGAAATATTATTACAATTTAAAATAACTGTTTTCTATTGTAATTTATTGTCAAATGTAATTTATTCCTGTGATCAAAGCTGATTTTCAGCATCATTACTCCAGTCTTCAGTGTCACGTGATCCTTCAGAAATCACTCTAATATGATGATTTGCTGCTCAAGAAACATTTATGATTATTATTAACGTTGAAAACAGTTGTGCTGCTTTATACATCCTTACTGAATAAATGTATTAATTTCTTTAAAAAACAATTGTACGGTATAGTGCATGCACAAAACAAGTAAATGATGACAGGGAAAGCACAATGTGCAAAGCTAAGAATAACATTCAAAGCAGTGAGACGTTTCTGTCTCCGCTCTGTCTGTGATTAAGACCTGCCGTTACCAACATGAATGTAACAGTTTGGCAGTGATGTATTTGAGAAATATTGTGCATCTGTGTTCTGAGAGTGACACAGAGTGATAGCTATGCTCATGCACACCCTGTCCTTTCCTCTTTAAACACACTGATTGGGTCTTTTATAATACAATCGTACGGTGGCCGAGAGAGCTCGACATGCTGCGACTGAAGAAAACACACCAGCAGTTAAGAAGACATCCGTTTAATAACACAAACTCACAACACAACCAAATACAGAAACACGCTGCAAATAGCGCGTAAATGTTTAAAGGGACCCAAACAAGTGACGAACCTGGCTAGGGCCGCGTATTGTTCAATGTCTACTCGTCAGCGGTGTTGTCGATGACCTGAAAGATGAGTTTCTTGTTTATTTTAACATCCTGATCGTATGTGTGTTGTGAGTATTTGCAGCGTGTCTGTATTTTGTTGCGTTGTGAGTATTTGCAGCACATGTGTTGTCAAATTGATGAAGATGTTTTCCTAATTAGCTGCTGTTTTTCTATTTGCATGTGTTTTCTTCAGGTGCAGCGTTTTGAGCGCTCTCGGCCACCGTACAATCCAATCTTTCTTTGCAACATGCAGTATCTGTTTACAGTACAGATATCATGTTTATCATGCATATGAACTCATTCAACAGTGTTTAAAAAGCATCACAGGAATAAGTACATTAAAAACTTTCAACTTCAAAAATTCATGTTTCATTCAATGCCATTTCTTTGTAACTGTTTGTGAACTCTACTAGCAATTTTTGAGAGAAAACAGTTTCTACACCAATTTTTTTTTTTTCAGTGAAAAATGAGCAGAGCTGGAATCTAGACAGCTGTTGATTTGTTTAAATTAGTCATATTATGCTGTTTTTCAGCACTGATTATATTTTTGGGCTCTACTAGAACAGGTTTTCATGCTTGAATGAAATGCATATTCTCCATTGTTGCAGCTCCTCTCTTCCCAGTCTGTCAGTAACGCTCTGTTTAGTTCCTGTCTCTATGAAGCCCCTCCTTCTGAAAAGCACACTGTGCTCTGATTGGTCGGCTGGATCAGCGTGTTGTGATTGGTCGAGCGCTTCGAGTGCGTTTGGGAAATATCCCGCCCCTTACCATAACCGCCAGTTTAACACACTACTGACTAACTCAACCAGGCCCCGCCCCTTTATTCTGCGTATTATTTATTTAAATGAGGAATATTGTGACATGTTCGTTCCCGGAAGAAACTCGAGACAACAATGGAGGCGTTTCAGGAGTTCAGAAACACTGACACTGATATAGAGGAGAACTCCCACTGGAGGGACTCATGCTTTGTAACTTTGCAGACCTTTTTCATGCTCAAACAGCAACATTACACACTAAAGAAATGTAAAAAAGCCTACTAGGTCATCGACATGTTTTAGTCACTACATCATACTTCAGTTTCTGTTATTTCATAGTTTTGACGACTTATATCATAAAAAGTCATAATAAAGAAAGGGCTGTTTTTGTGTTTTCTGGCCTGAGTTTTGTGGACAGATCTCATTTCCTCGGCTGGACGTCTTGACAAACACATCTACTGGGTTACGTAACAGCCAGAACCATGAAACTCCAGGAAAGACCTTGTCCGCCCAATACTTGATGTGAAGTTACCATGTGGCTGAGACGTGGCCACAGGCATCTCATTCAATAAAAGAACATTTTAAATATACCAAACATTGCTTTATGCCACGCATTCACATTTAAGGATAAAATGATGAGGAAACAATGACGAATGAAAAGCCAAATTGTGCTAATATCCAGAGACCGCTGCGTTATATTACACTCGGTCGATCATCTGGTGGTGATATTCAGATGGCATGATGCTACACTGGGGAAACATGTCTAGAGCATATGACGTCTTTTAACAATCAAAAACTTTAGGACTGCAATCACTACAAATGTTGTAGACGTTAACCGTAGGCCTTGGAATGAGAATAAAACGTGTTAGTAAATGGCAAGAGAGGCTGAATGGTTACAGATTGTCTTGGAAACCCAACAAACAACATCCAGATTAAGCTTTACGAACATGGAAACCTATAGATTTGGTTACAAGGCTCAGGAGTAAATGCTTAGAAACGATACACACGGCGAACTTACATTATGACTGGAAAACCTCAGTTGGCTCGCCGTGTCGTGTGGCTAGACCTCACGGGCAACAGCGCTTTACAATGTGAGCATGTACTTCAACTTGCAGCATTTACAATGTAGTTCAAAGAAATCCACACCCATATGTTCATTATATGGCATTAACATTCACAACAGACCCTGAAAGTGCTCTCAGACTGCTTGAACTTTTGTTATAAGTACCGTAAAATAATCTCATAACCCTTGTTGGCAGTGATGAACCAAATCAGACCTTAATTAGAGGAGTTAATGATTATGATTTATATTTAAATATTAGTGATTATATATATATATATATAGTGGTTTAATCCATTAAACTAATCTACTATTGTTTGTTAAATTTCAGCACAAATGTGCTCATATGAGCAGTGAGCCAAAACACACACTGTAGTTTAGTCAAGTTAAAATTAAGCGTAAAATTATTATACATAATTATTATATTATATTATGATTATGATTAACTATAGTAAATTAAAGGTGCTATATGTAACTTTTCTTCTAAAATGAATCCTTTTTTATTGCCTGTGTGTGAAGGGGTTGTAATCACACATTACAATGATCCACTTGTCGGGTTTTGCTATTACCTCTGAAGGCCAGTATTCCTATTTCTATGTGAAGTCTCCGGGTCGGATTTTCTGCGAAATCCATCGGATGTGACGTGCGTGCGCGCTCCCGAGCCTCTCTCCTTTTATATACAGTCTATGCGACGGCACTGCGGCTGCCGACATGGAGTCTGATGATAACACTAAACAACGACCTGCCTCCAGCACAACACACACTCCAACACAAACTCCACAGAAATATACAAAACAAAACAAAACTGTGTCTGCTGAAGCTCGTCAGGCCACACGTGAATCGGATCGACTTATGACGAAAACACGGATCAACATCGGCAGAGCGTTTGAATTATGGAGAGACCTCCGCTATTTTTATTGTGATAAAATACAAGTTTTCAGATATGCTGAAATAATGGTAAACTGTAATGAAACAGCAAGGTAAACTACAACATACATGAGACACGAAATGAATACAAAAGACTGTTCCAGGATAACAAAAAGTAGGTGCTTTAGGATGTAACTTTTATTTTATGTACTAGATCTACTGTCTAACGTCACTTATCCCACTACTATCATATTGTTTATAATACACATTTCCAGACATGTTCAGTACAGTAATGTTACTTCCTACGATCTTACTGTTACACTGAAATTGTTCAGTCTAGTTCACTAACCGTTTTCGTTATCATATTATACATTCACCTATGTTGACATTGCTGATTGTGAAAGATACACGTATAGTTAGTGAAATGCCTTGTTATGCTAGATAACACCACAAATGTAACGTTATCATGGTACGAGCATGGAGCATTAGTTCAACGTCAAGCTGATAAAAGTAGCCTATTATTATAATGTTGCAGTGGGAGTTTACATGAGTTTCCAGCATGTTGTGTGATGCTTTCTCCGGTGTGTTGAAAGTCTCAGTGTGGCCGGTACCATGAGTGCTCGCTCTTGTGTTCGAGCACGCGCAAGAGCACGAGCGCTCTTGTAAAAATTGGTTGCAATCTGAAACATCACCGATAGAGGCCGCTAAAAAATACATATAGCACCTTTAATGGTAAATTAATCCCCTAAACATAACATCATATGATCCAAAAGTTTATTATCTCTGATGAAATATTTCAAATGCCTATAAGGATAATTCAAGGCATTTCAAACCCAAAAATAATAGTATGGTTAGTAGAAAAAGCTTTTGATGATGTCAAATATATTTGATGATTATATATCGAAATTATAAAAAAATAAATAAATGTAATCTGTGAATCTGAGTATTTGTTTTTTTATCAGTGTTTTCTGGGCTCAGTGACGGATGCCTCCGTGTGGTGGTGTAATGTGGATTTGCTATGTTGCTGTTACGAGGGATCCGTCGAGAGCCATTATGTGCTGTTTGTTTTCTCAGCCCACATTACAGCCCATTCCAGTTCCCTTTGCTCTTTCAATGAGTCAAAGAGGACGGGCCCCCCTCGGCCCTCAAAGCCCTTCATTAACTCTAACATCAGGGGCCAGCGACCTCATTCAGACGGGCTAGAGAACATAATGGATGCTTGGGGAAAAAGACTATCTCTTCTGTACAGTAAGTTACAGAGGCTACATTCAAAAATGTGAGGTCAGGACAAGCCAGTTCAAACAAAGAACAATAACTATAACGATAACTAAACCACACCAACATACGATATCGTCCTGTTAATTATAAGAGTGCACTGCAGTTTTGTCATCTGCCACTTTAAATGCTCAAGCTCTTTAAAGAATGATGGATTCTGATTGGCTGTCAATGTCTTTAGCGTTAATTAGCTGGAATAAAAAATGCATTAAAAAAATCCTGGAAAACGTGAAAAATGTACCAGTTTCCAAAAAAAATATGAAGCAGCAAAACTGTTTTCAACATTGATAATAATGTTTCTTGAGCAGCAAATCAGCATATGAGGAAGATTTATGAAGGATCATGTGAAAAGAAATCAGCTTTGATCACAGGAATACATTTTTTTTTAATTTAAATTATTTTAAAGTCTAATAATATTTCACAATATTAGTGATTTTTACTGTATATTTGATCAGTGTATAGTTGTGTACGGGGTAAAGAAATAGTTACATAAAACCTTCCATCGAACACAACACGAGAGTAGCTTAGTTTGAAACCTAGACATCACATGTTTGGTTGAACTATTCCTTTAAACCAAGCTAGGAGATGTTGATCTATCCTGTGTATAAATGTAATAATATTTCACAATTTTACTGCATTTTAGATCAAATAATTGCAGCCTTGGTAAGCAAGAGAGACTTCTTTCAAAAACATAAAAAATCTTACCGACCCCAAACTTTTGAATCGCAGTGTAAATTAAATGAACAAATATAACTTGTAGAAATGATGACATTTAGAGACCACCGGCTGTCTTACCTGCAAGATCTTCTTTAGACGTGGCCAAGCGTGGGGAGCTGTTCCCGGGTTCAATTTTTAGAGACAGTCTGTAATGGAAAGAACAAGCAAAAGTCTCACAAAAAAACTCCACAAGTTCCATGAAGCTTCAGGGTGGTGCATTTAATATTTCAAAACCAACTTATGTCTGGCTGAAGTGCAGGCTTTGAAGATAAATTTAGTTGAACAGGATCTGCCATAAACCCCAAATGAGACGTGTTATTGAAATTACATAACATTTTACCCTCAACCAACAGCGCAACCTAAAGCACTCAGATTTATGTTACTGTAAAAGATGTCACTTTGAATTAAAAAAAGCATATCATGGAAAACAGGATTTTTCTTGCTATTTCATATTCGTATAGACACTCAAAACTTTCCCCCAGTGCACTAAAAACATGTCTTGAAAAGAACTGCAAAACGACTCGGAAATAAGCATGATCCTGACATCAAAACTACAAGCTCATTAA
This sequence comes from Tiaroga cobitis, assembly GCA_030578255.1. Lineage (NCBI taxonomy): Eukaryota > Metazoa > Chordata > Actinopteri > Cypriniformes > Leuciscidae > Tiaroga > Tiaroga cobitis. The sequence continues at coordinate 58,255,787 of CM060595.1, read as the reverse complement.
CATATGACCACTTACATTTACATATTAACACGTCAGCGTGAAGCTACTTGACCTGCACTCAAAAAAATAATTTTTGCTGCTTGTTCAAATTGCTTAATTAAAATGAGCTTAAGCAACACAATTGCTATACATTTTGTCCAAACTTAATTTAATTGTGTTCAATCTGCTTAAATATATGTAAAATTTAAGTTTACTTAATCCGTTTGTGTTGGATTACATGAATGATTTGTGTTGCATTAACTGAAACTGGGTGGTGCTTGTTAGTTCCCAGCATGCTTTGCATATGGCTGAATTAAGTTAGGCTGAAAACTGATTCAGCAATACTCACAGCAAATGCTTAGGTTGATGAAGCATGTAAATTTTATCATTTAAGATGCTAAAAAGTGCTATTGGTAGCCAATAGTTGGTCATAGTCTAGAAATGGAGACTAAAATAAATTATATTGCATTGGATGAAGGAATATATGAATTTGAATACATGAATCATATGAGGGAGCCTTTTTAAATTCGCTGACAATATTAAATTAAGCTGTGCCCAACCATAGTAAATAAGTTGAATCAACCTTAATACATTAAGTTGACCCAGCGTAAGTACATTAAATTGGAATAACAGAATTGCATAATGCTGAAATAAAGCAAGTTAATCATGTGGAAATCCTTTCCATGATTTTTTTTATGTTCATTCAATGAGTGTGTCCTAATGAGCCTGATTTCTCATTTCATCACTTACAAAACAACAGATCTAACACCACTTCATCGTTCAAAATCCCTTTCCTATAAAAGGCTCTTACAGGCCTCTGAGGTGAAGTAACACCCCACACAGTTCACGCTCACATTTGGCTTCACTAGTCATGCACTTGACATTGAGAAACCCAAACGGGATCAGCTGGGCCGATAACATTTCACGTTTTTATAGGGGAACAGAAGGTACTCATTGTTAACAATGCAATAAACTGAACTGTAATCTCTGATTTCCACACCATCAACTGCGATTCACAGAATATGCAAAAGTAGTCTTTTTAATAGTGTTTTGGCACAATGTAAAGTGAGCCGTATGTTCAAAATAAACACCGTGAAGCCAAAAGTTTCTGTATAGCTAAAACAGTAGATCATGGCGCTAGCAACGCAAAGGTCACGGGTTCGATCCCCAGTGAATGCATGAATTCGCTTCAGATAAAAGCATCTGCCAAATGCATAAATGTAAAAAATTTACGTTTTCAACTACGGTTAGTCGCTGAATTTTTACAAAAACTTGATTTTTGCATGACGCTATAAGCAAATTGGGATGTTAAGGTTTGATTTTCTGTTGAAAATGTGAGAGATGTGAGAACAAAAGGCCAAATTATTGACAAAATAATTAATGTTCCTATAGCTCTGTTTTAAAGGGTTCATGACATGGCTTTTTAAAAAAAAAATATTTTAAATGTTCCTTGTAATGTTAATCAAATTAAATAAATTCCACAAAAACCTGTGGAAAAATTATTTTCAACCTTTATTCTGATTTGTTCACAGTCATAATTAATTATTTAACATTCAAACTTATCTTCTTTTTAACAAACAATAGATGTGGCGTTATCAGTTTTCTCGTCTGGAAAACTGATAATAAATGTCTGGAAAGCAGTTGGACATTTATTGACGTTTATGACCGAACAAGAGATCGATAACTGCGTGTCTGTAATAATCAAATCATTGGATATTTTCAGAAGGCTTTGACCACCCTACTTCTGCAGAAATGACATCCGTAAACCTTCGTCCAGAAAAATTCAACTGGATTTACACTAAAAAAAAACAGACTGCATCTATTGATAGCCAAAGAACAAAATGAAACCGCCAAAAACAGCAACTCAACAACCTGGTGTTCGGGGGATCTGTGAAAGAAAACATCAGATTCTTTACGGATAACACACTGCTTTTAAGGAAGTTGAAATATTCAGAGTCAGATAACCGCTGGGTGTGGAGAATTCCCTGGAGAAACGATAATTACAGCAATCAATCATTCTCTTATTTTGCGCTTCTCAGTAACGAAAACAAAAATCTTTACCGATGAGATTGGAGTGACTTAACAGAGGTTGAGAGTTCAGAGAGCAGATAAAGTAAAACTCTTCCAAACCTTAACTACATTTTTAGGCCTCAAAGACGAGCTCCAGGCGAAATTTCCAAACGGTAGGCAAAATGACGCTGCCTAAACAAATCCTAAAGCAGCACCACATGTGTCCTGTGCAGATAAGCCAATCCCAGAGTGCACTGCGACAAGCTCAGTCAACTTCTGTCAATACTGCAGAGTATGAGCTAATGCCAAATGTGTGTGTAATGTTAAAGGGTTAGTTCACCCAAAAATGAAAATGATGTCATTAATGACTCTCCCTCGTGTCGTCCCAAGCCCGTAAGACCTCCGTTCATCTTCAGAACACAGTTTAAGATATTTTAGATTTAGTCCGAGAGCTTTCTGTCCCTCCATTGGAAATGTGTGTACGGTATACTGTCCTTGTCCAGAAAGGAAATAAAGACATCATCAAAGTAGTCCATGTGACATCAGTGGGTTAGTTAGAGCGTTTTAAGGCATCGAAAATACATTTTGCTCCAAAAATAACAAAAACTACGCCTTTATTCAGCATTGTATTGTGTTCCGGTTCTGTTGTGGATCCGCGTTCAGTGACGCCGCTGACGTAAGACGCTGCTGACGTGTGTGTGGTGCGCCCGAGCTTCGGTTACAGTCTGAGGGAGACGCACGCTGGAAACAAAACAATCTTCGCAAACATGTCTAAGGATTTCCACACAGAGGAAGACTTGCATTTTTTCACCCAGCCATATTTATTTGAACCCGAATACACGGACGCACCAGACACACGTCAGCAGCGTCTTACGTCAGCGGCGTCACTGCGGACTCGTGAACGCGGATCCACAACAGAACCGGAACACAATACAATGCTGAATAAAGGCCTAGTTTTTGTTATTTTTGGAGCAAAATGTATTTTCGATGCCTTAAAACACTCTAACTAACCCACTGATGTCACATGGACTACTTTGATGATGTCTTTATTTCCTTTCTGGACAAGGACAGTATACCGTACACACATTTCCAATGGAGGGACAGAAAGCTCTCGGACTTCATCTAAAATATCTTAAACTGTGTTCTGAAGATGAACGGAGGTCTTACGGGCTTGGGACGACATGAGGGTGAGTCATTAATGACATCATTTTCATTTTTGGGTGAACTAACCCTTTAAGAATGTTTTCTGAAAGGTTCTTTAGGGAACCAAAAATGCTTCTTTTAAGGCATCGCTGTGGAAACCCCATTTTGGAAGCTTTATTATTAAGAGTGCACATTTACATGGTAAATATGCAAAACGTTTATACATATGAAATAATGTGTCTGGTGTGTGAAGTTGATTTTCCACCCTAGTGCATGTGTAGTGTTTCCAGACCGGTGGATCTAGAGCCGGCCGCTTCTTTCATGTTCTCAACCCATCCAGAATACTGGCACTGGGACAGAGAGTGAGATGGCCAGCGGTGATGAGGGAGGCTGGGGTTTGGAGATTTGTCGGGTCAGGATAAAGCCAGCAGAATGATGTCAATTCTGGATGAACTTCAATAGCCCACCCTACGGTTTCCATGCGTTTGTGGCCATGCGAGGTCGTAACGGGGTCACAGACGAAACGTCACCATGGAGACCACATGAGAACCGCCGACTATCATCATGATCCACTCGCACTTTTTTAATCTCTTCTGGAGATTTGGACTTCAGCCCATCTCACCCGCAATAAAACAGCCTTGAGCTGTGCAAAAAACACCCTGGAGGTTTCAGATCCGGCAAACCACAAATATCACTCATGACAGATGCTCAGAGTTCCTCCGTTGTATAAACAGAGCTGGATCAGACACTTTAAAAATGTATTATTGCAGATCTTTTTATTGTGACTTTAACAGAATACAGTTACTCAACAATAAGAAAGACACGATGGCTTGAACGACTACAACTTGCGTTGAATACGTGCCTAAACTTCAAACAACGCACAACTAAACAATTTTGCAATGCTATTTTACTGATGAGGTTTTGTTGAAGTTACAAGAATGACTTGTGATAGTTTGGAAGTTAAAATAGGTTGAAAATTACAGAAAAAAATCAGTACCGTTTCCCACTTGTATCAAATCTAAAAAAATACACTAACGGCCACTTTATTAGGTAATAACGTATCAGTATAAATGACCAGGTCAGAAGAAAAAAATCCTTATTGTTGAGCCTTGACTTTCATTTTTTCTCTCCTGGTTACACAACACCATTTTTAAGTCTTTTTTAATTGTGTATAAGGCATGTGAAACTGAAGACATTTACTGATTGCCCGTCGTCAGCACAGGATTCGGTCCAAGCCAAGAAAACAATGATTTCAGATGAGCTAAATGAAAGAGTGATGTTGGGATGTGTTTATGTCTGAGTCTTTCACGGATGAACGTCCACAGGAAACACATTTGCTTTCAGACAGGTACTAAAGCGCTGGGAAACATGATGCTTTTGTTTTAAATCTGTTAAAGTTGAATGTTAAAGGATACATTAATTTTATAAACGCAACAGATAATTTTCCATAATTTCGTGCTAATATGATTGCTTCAACAGACGAATGCATGGGTTTTTAGCATGGGTGAATCAGGATATTGGACTCAGTGTCACATTTCCCCTCACATGTTGAGACATCAATATCGGTAATGATCGCTTTGGGAATTTGGGAGGGAAAAAAGAAAAGAGAATTTTTCTTTTTTCTTTTTCTGTTCAGAATGATGTTTATTTTACTTTTGGTTCTGTATAAAACATTCTCTAATTCAATAAAAATTTTATCAAAAAAAAAAAAAAAATCAATATCGGTAATGCACTTCTGATCCAGCGCATGCCAATTATAACAGCCTCTTCAATGTTGAGACGAGCAGCCCACAGACAATCACTCATCCCGCAGGATAAACATTTAAATCCAGCATAATCAAAGGCTCTTTTAACTCACTCTGATGTATTGCTAATACCCAAACTTACTTCACAGATGTTCATGGTGGATTGAGGTCGAGGAGAACTTCAGAAGTTCACACTAAAGCAAAGACAGAACTACTGCATTCTCTTTGAAATGGGCATTAAAGCTTCTGGTTAAAGTTGGAGCAACTAATAACTGCTGATTACAATAATTCTGCAGGAACCAGAACTGGATCTTATCCCTGAGATTGGACTGTAGTCATGTTCACATCAGCTAAATACAGTGTTCATCCCTCTATTTAAAAGGACAGTTCTCCCAGAAATGGAAATTCGTTACAAACTTGTTTGACTCACTTTCTTTTGCTGAACACAAAGAAAGATATCTTGAAGAATATTTCTGTTGTTTTTGTCTGTACAATTGAAGTCAATGGGACAATTGTTTTATTTTTTTGTTTGAACATTTTAAAATCAGTGCTACATGACTAGAGAAAAACAGATAAAATGGGCCGCACAACTGTTTTCAACATTGATAATTATCAGAAATGTTCCTTTAGCAGCAAATCATCATTTTAGAGTGATTTCTGAAGGATCATGTGACACTGAAGACTGGAGTAATGATGCTGAAAATCAGCTTTGCATCAATGGAATAAATTTCATTTTTCAATATATTAAATTATAAAACAGTTATTTTGAATTGTAATCATATTTCACAATATTACTGTTTTTACTTTATTTTTGAACAAATAAATGCAGCCTTGGTGAGCAGAAGAGGCTTCTTTCAAAAACATAAATATTAATTATTTAAACTTTTGACCAGTAGTGTAAACTTCCAAGAGCGCAACGACACAAAACAGGTTGAAAAAATGGCGACCTTGTCCTTTAAACTAAGGCATTGTGGTCATTCTGACTCTAACCAATCAGATCGCAAGATTCTGCAATATATACTAGCATAACCAATCACAGAATTAAAAATAAAATGGTCTGAAAATGTTGCTAAAAAACATGCGATTATTGCACTTTAAACACAATTCTCACACAGAATTGCTGGAAGCATAAAGTAAATATTTGTTATATGATTTAGAACAATTGCATATGAGGATTTATTTCTCGTTGTTTCCAGCATGTGTTTGGACTCACTCGGCCTAAACCCTGCTGAGCTTAAGCAATGCAGTTTCATGTTGCTCAAACTCACAGAACACCCAGTGTTTTTAATAAAAACACATTGCATTTGTGCAAAACACTATTTAATGGTACAATCAAAATGTCTAAAAGCAGTTACAGTTTCACCACATTTATGTGATGACTTTGCTTCTTACTGTGCCGACCACCCAAAAAACTAATCACGGTGTTGTTTGCCTATAAAAGCAGTGACCCGTGAATTCCCAGTGTCAAATGCCTAGGGATGCCCGTCTAGAAAGACACACATGCACTCATGCGCCGTTTCCTGGCTATGGGTTAAATCATGAGTCTGGCCGACGGGTCGCCCTCGCTCTGGGCTTCTGGTGCCACGCGTCCTGCTAAAGTCATCATGCTGTTTGAAGGAGCTCCGCTGCAAGTTAAATCCCTTTACATTTTACCTTTGGGACCACAAGCCCCTCACTTACTTGAAATTGTCGTCTTCCACGAACTTTTGAAGCTCCTCGATGTAGCGAACAGACATCAAGTACTTCTGCACATGCGGGAGCGTCACGAGGTGATCTGTGAGGAGGTGGAGGGTATATAAACACACGTGTGCATCAATCTGAGATCCCCCCACAGATTTCAGGGAAACGAACTGACCGTATGTGCAGGACACCTGGAGGTCAGAGATCACCCGCAGGATGTTGTTCATCTGATTGGTTCTCTGCTGAGTCTCAATGATGCTGTCAGACGCTGGATAGGCCGAGTCGATGTAAATCATGTCCAGCAGGTAGATCCCTGAGTGTGAGAAATGGAAAAGACACAGACTCATTAAAACAGAAGTTTTAATATTATTTATGGATTCATCGATATACAAATTTAGGCTGATATGATACTCATAATATAATGACCCAAGATGATGTATCGCCATGAAGAGATTTATTTTGTCATTATCACCAGCTGACTTCACATTATCTGTCTTATTTAATCCTAAAATAATAATAATAATAATAAAAAGTTAATAAATAAATAAAATGTATTTACTTTAAATATATTTGTAATTCATCTTTATTCAAACAATGTTTTTAGATTTTTTTTAAATTTACTTAAATGTATTTAAAATGTATTTTAAATTGTGTAAATACATGCATGTATTTTAAATATAATATATTTATATTTTATATTATAAAAAAATGTAGTTTATAAATAAACTTAATTTGTCTGTTTAAATGTATTAATTAAAATAAAAATTCCAATTTATTTGAAATTATTTAAGCAAATGTATTTAAATTAATAAATAAATCGATTCATTTACATAATAATTTATACATGTATTTATTGAAATATTATATTTTTATATTTATATCATCATAAATAAACAGTTTATAAATAAGCTTAATGTGTTTGGGGAAATATTATTTCATTTATTTGAATAAATAAATAAATAAAAATAATTTATTTGAAAATATTTAAATAAATGTAAATAAATAATTTTTCTTTATTTTCTTTATTTAAACTTAATGTTAGGGAAATATTTAAATACATTACTTTATTTGAAATAGAAAGAAAGAAGAAAGCCAGTACAGATAAACAATAGTCTTTGTCAGTGATGTTGGTATCTGTACAGATACTCATGATATAGCAGAAATACTCTGTTTACTCACGTACAACTTTAAGAATGCTTATTTAAAGTCTAAAGAGATTGAGATATACAGTAGCCCCGTCATGCATGGTTATGCTGCATTACCTCAGTCAAGCTGTGATACACATGATACCTACTGACTAACAAGAACCAGACATATACGGCAGGAACAACTGGACTCTACTAGCATTCATTTTTCCCAGAATGCATCTTAGAAATTACACAACTGCACAGCATTCACAATTACATCATTTCGAATCTTCTAGATTTCTGAAAGTTGCTCATAAATGTAAAACATGTGATGAGAATAACATGTCACACGAGTATCTTAAATATCAGGCTGTGTTTGTGATTGAAGGCATACTAGTACAGTATACTACTAGTTCACACTCATGCAGTTTAGTATACTTAACACACTTTAGTATAAACTGAACACACTGATCTCTTAAAGAAACAGTCCAGGCAAAACTATATTTTCTGCCATCATTTACAAAACCCTTCATGTTGTTCCAAACCTATATGACTTTCTGTTTTTGTGTGGAACATAAAATAAGATTTTAGACAAAGTCTAAGCTGTATTTGTTTAGCTAGGCCACAAACCATTCCATAAAATCAGTTCGGCAATATAAATCATCCACCATCTACTTTTTGTTGCATGAAAAAAAGCAGCTCTGACATATGGAAACCCATTTCCACCACATAAATAAATCATGCTTTGGTAAATTATAATTATGACAAAAACTGTTGATATTATGAGATACTTGGGCGATAATACAAACTAACTAAACACACACATAAACAAACAAATAACTGAGTTGAAATTGTTTTAAAACAAAAAAAACATGCTTTGGTAAATTATAATTATGACAAAAATGATGAGATACTAAGTCAAAATATGAGATGAAAGTCAAAATTATGAGATAAAAGGTCATAATAATAACTTTTTGTCATAATTATGACATTTCAGCTGTCATAATTTAGACTTTTTGATGTTATAATTTCAATTTATGTCATACATATGACTTTTTAAACTCCTAATTTAAACTTTTTATCTTATACTTGTGACTTTTTATGTCATGATGATTTACAAAAGTATGTTTTTTTCTTATGTGGTGGAAATGGGACATTCTACATCAAATGTTGTGTTTCATGGAGGAAGGAAAATAATACAGGACTGTAATGACATGCAGGCGAGTAGATGAGAAAATGTACAATTTGGGGTGAACTACTCCTTTAATTAGATTATCTTCTATTATGAACTAAAGCACATAGTCTGAATTAAACTGGAGAGATGCGGAGACGAACTACTGAGAGTTTCAGTGATCCTCAATAAGAACCACTGGAGAAACTCAGCTGTGGAAAGAATGAAAAATGGTTTTCCATCCGGACAGCTGAGGTCTGGAGAGTGAGAGCAGATGTATGAGGCATCAGAAAGCATGTGGCATTGCTATGGAGGAGATGGCATGGCCTCCTGAAAACTTCAGATGGGTTTCTGTAATTCACTTATGCCAGTGTACACAACATTGTTCAGAAAGTCGCTCTAAGACTCTATACAGAGGTGGATAAAGTACACAACTTTCTTACTTGAGTGAAAGTACAGATACTACTGGTCAAATATTACTCCGTTACAAGTAAAAGTTGTAAAGACCGATTTTTACTTAAGTACTCGTTTTTAAAAGTACTTAAGTTTCAAAAGTAAATGTCAATGTATTGTTTTATTATTGTTATATTGTTGTATGTAATACTTACAGTACCTTATGTCTTGAATCTATGCCTGCCTACCTACCCGCATTTCAATATCAAATTTATTTCTAGAACACAGTTCCAGTGGTGGGATTGAATGTGGGATTGAATAAGTGCACCCAATAACGTCCACAATGGTTTTGGACACCCAAATGGCTGTTCCCTCAAATAGTGCCCTATTTTTGGGGCTTTTAGTATGAATATGTTAGCCTTACTGTTATCTATAAGCTAGTGTGCTCCAAAACAATGACACAATTCACATTTAGAAGACCAAAGCCAACGTTGAAAAGGAAAATCAGGTTGATGTCAGAATCCAACATCAGATTGACGTTAATCTCCAACGTTGGACAGGCGTTATATTGTGGTTAAAAATGAAAAATTTGTTGACGTCAGAAACCAACATCAGTCAGGTTCTGGCGTCAACCCGACTTTCATTTCCAACCAAAATCCAACGTCGTTGACCTTACTACTTTCTACTCAAGGACCTTGACAGAAATGTAGAGTAATAAGTACAATATTTGTATTTCAAATGTGGTGAAGTTAAAGTAAAAAGTTTCCAGAAGAAATAATACTCAAGTAAAGTACAGATACTCAAAAAGTGCACTTAAGTAGTTTATACCACCAGTCTCTGCACTTCTTTGTCACTAATTTCCAAGAAAAAAAGATAAATCACATCATCAGAAACAAAATATTTTATTTTAATCACAGTGCCCCATTTATGCTATTTTAAATGTCCTTAATTTAGTTTTGAGGTCTCCTAGGTTTACAGGTATCCAAAAAAAACACTAATTTCTCATCATGTACATTGCAACATCAGCTCTTTTCTCACTGTGTCTGAAACAGAAGATTCGGTCTATCTAAACCCCTCCTTTCTGATTGGTCAGATGGTTCAGTCTGCTGTGATTGGTCGACCACTTACAGCGCGTGTCAGAAACGAAACACCTTTTACCATATCTGAATTTTAGCTGCTTCGACTTCCAAATATAATGTGTAGGAAAAGTACAGTAGTTTTCTTGGATGTTCTTAGATGAGCTTAAACACAATGAATCTTTCAATGAAAACACCAAGTTTATCTTTACTGGGGAAAAGTGGCTGGTACTCTAGCAAATAAATGTTTCAATGGAAACCACATGGCTGGATTCAAACTGAGAGAGGAAGTCCTCACAATCTAATAAAAGCACAAACCAAACTAATATATAAAACAAGGCGCGCAGTCAAACGGCGGTGCCCTGGTAGTGATTAGCTGAGCATTATTTGAGCAAATGTCCTGGAGGGTTTGTTTAATGTGTTTAATGGCTTTTTATGGAGGTCTGGATAAACTTCTCCAGGGTGCTTCTCCTCAGCAAAACATATGAATATATTCATATCAAGAATCATGTTTTCTGTTCTGTTAACAAACAGATATTTAAATATAAATGACTCGTATCAGTGACACAGCATGAGAGATTCTATTAAACACCTGCACTCATTTGAGCAAGAGACTGCGAGAGGTAGTCATTTTAGTCATTGCAATGTTTCATAAATAAAATTATAATCACATTCATCCATCCATCCATCCATCCACTTCTACCCATCCATCTACTTCTACCTCTCCGTCTACTTCTACCTATCCGTCTACTTCTACCTATCCGTCTACTTCTACTATCCGTCTACTTCTACCTCTCCGTCTACTTCTACCTATCCGTCTACTTCTACCCATCCGTCTACTTCTACTATCCGTCTACTTCTACCTTTCCGTCTACTTCTACCTCTCCGTCTACTTCTACCTCTCCGTCTACTTCTACCTCTCCGTCTACTTCTACCTATCCGCCTACTTCTACCTCTCCGTCTACTTCTACCTCTCCGTCTACTTCTACCTCTCCGTCTACTTCTACCTCTCCGTCTACTTCTACCTCTCCGTCTACTTCTACCTATCCGTCTACTTCTACCCATCCGTCTACTTCTACCCATCCGTCTACTTCTACCCATCCGTCTACTTCTACCTATCCGTCTACTTCTACCCATCCGTCTACTTCTACTATCCGTCTACTTCTACCTCTCCGTCTACTTCTACCTCTCCGTCTACTTCTACCTCTCCGTCTACTTCTACCTCTCCGTCTACTTCTACCTCTCCGTCTACTTCTACCTATCCGTCTACTTCTACCTATCCGTCTACTTCTACCTATCCGTCTACTTCTACCCATCCGTCTACTTCTACCCATCCGTCTACTTCTACCCATCCGTCTACTTCTACCCATCCGTCTACTTCTACCCATCCGTCTACTTCTACCTATCCGTCTACTTCTACCCATCCGTCTACTTCTACTATCCGTCTACTTCTACCTTTCCGTCTACTTCTACCTCTCCGTCTACTTCTACCTCTCCGTCTACTTCTACCTCTCCGTCTACTTCTACCTATCCGTCTACTTCTACCTCTCCGTCTACTTCTACCTCTCCGTCTACTTCTACCTATCCGTCTACTTCTACCCATCCGTCTACTTCTACTATCCGTCTACTTCTACCTCTCCGTCTACTTCTACCTCTCCGTCTACTTCTACCTCTCCGTCTACTTCTACCTCTCCGTCTACTTCTACCTCTCCGTCTACTTCTACCTATCCGTCTACTTCTACCTATCCGTCTACTTCTACCTATCCGTCTACTTCTACCCATCCGTCTACTTCTACCCATCCGTCTACTTCTACCTATCCGTCTACTTCTACCCATCCGTCTACTTCTACCCATCCGTCTACTTCTACCTATCCGTCTACTTCTACTATCCGTCTACTTCTACCTCTCCGTCTACTTCTACCTATCCGTCTACTTCTACCTATCCGTCTACTTCTACCCATCCGTCTACTTCTACTATCCGTCTACTTCTACCTTTCCGTCTACTTCTACCTCTCCGTCTACTTCTACCTCTCCGTCTACTTCTACCTCTCCGTCTACTTCTACCTATCCGCCTACTTCTACCTCTCCGTCTACTTCTACCTCTCCGTCTACTTCTACCTCTCCGTCTACTTCTACCTCTCCGTCTACTTCTACCTATCCGTCTACTTCTACCTCTCCGTCTACTTCTACCTATCCGTCTACTTCTACCCATCCGTCTACTTCTACCCATCCGTCTACTTCTACCCATCCGTCTACTTCTACCTATCCGTCTACTTCTACCCATCCGTCTACTTCTACTATCCGTCTACTTCTACCTCTCCGTCTACTTCTACCTCTCCGTCTACTTCTACCTCTCCGTCTACTTCTACCTCTCCGTCTACTTCTACCTCTCCGTCTACTTCTACCTATCCGTCTACTTCTACCTATCCGTCTACTTCTACCCATCCGTCTACTTCTACCCATCCGTCTACTTCTACCTATCCGTCTACTTCTACCCATCCGTCTACTTCTACCCATCCGTCTACTTCTACCTATCCGTCTACTTCTACCCATCCGTCTACTTCTACTATCCGTCTACTTCTACCTTTCCGTCTACTTCTACCTCTCCGTCTACTTCTACCTCTCCGTCTACTTCTACCTCTCCGTCTACTTCTACCTATCCGTCTACTTCTACCTCTCCGTCTACTTCTACCTCTCCGTCTACTTCTACCTATCCGTCTACTTCTACCCATCCGTCTACTTCTACTATCCGTCTACTTCTACCTCTCCGTCTACTTCTACCTCTCCGTCTACTTCTACCTCTCCGTCTACTTCTACCTCTCCGTCTACTTCTACCTCTCCGTCTACTTCTACCTATCCGTCTACTTCTACCTATCCGTCTACTTCTACCTATCCGTCTACTTCTACCCATCCGTCTACTTCTACCCATCCGTCTACTTCTACCTATCCGTCTACTTCTACCCATCCGTCTACTTCTACCCATCCGTCTACTTCTACCTATCCGTCTACTTCTACCTATCCGTCTACTTCTACCCATCCGTCTACTTCTACCTATCCGTCTACTTCTACCTATCCGTCTACTTCTACCCATCCGTCTACTTCTACTATCCGTCTACTTCTACCTCTCCGTCTACTTCTACCCATCCGTCTACTTCTACCTCTCCGTCTACTTCTACCTCTCCGTCTACTTCTACCTCTCCGTCTACTTCTACCTATCCGTCTACTTCTACTATCCATCTACTTCTACTATGCATCTACTTCTACTATACTTCTACTATCCATCTACTTCTACTATCCGTCTACTTCTACTATGCGTCTACTTCTACTATGCGTCTACTTCTACTATCCGTCTACTTCTACTATCCGTCTACTTCTACTATCCGTCTACTTCTACTATCCGTCTACTTCTACTATCCGTCTACTTCTACTATCCGTCTACTTCTACTATCCGTCTACTTCTACTATCCGTCTACTTCTACTATCCGTCTACTTCTACTATCCGTCTACTTCTACTATCCGTCTACTTCTACTATCCGTCTACTTCTACTATCCGTCTACTTCTACTATCCGTCTACTTCTACTATCCGTCTACTTCTACTATCCGTCTACTTCTACTATCCATACTATCTGTCTACTTCTACCTATCCGTCTACTTCTACTATCCATCTACTTCTACTATCCGTCTAGTTCTACTATCCGTCTACTTCTACTATCCATACTATCCGTCTACTTCTACTAGCCATCTACTTCTACTATCCATCTACTTCTACTATCCGTCTACTTCTACTATCCGTCTACTTCTACTATCCGTCTACTTCTACCTATCCGTCTACTTCTACTATCCGTCTACTTCTACTATCCGTCTACTTACCTATCCGTCTACTTCTACTATCCGTCTACTTCTACTATCCGTCTACTTCTACTATCCGTCTACTTCTACTATCCGTCTACTTCTACTATCCGTCTACTTACCTATCCGTCTACTTCTACTATCCGTCTACTTCTACTATCCGTCTACTTCTACTATCCATACTATCCGTCTACTTCTACCTATCCGTCTACTTCTACTATCCATCTACTTCTACTATCCGTCTAGTTCTACTATCCGTCTACTTCTACTATCCATACTATCCGTCTACTTCTACTATCCGTCTACTTCTACTATCCGTCTACTTCTACTATCCGTCTACTTCTACTATCCGTCTACTTCTACTGTCCGTCTACTTCTAACTATCCGTCTACTTCTACTATCCATCTACTTCCACCCATCCATCTACTTCTACTATCCGTCTACTTCTACTATCCGTCTACTTCTACTATCCATCTACTTCTACTATCCATCTACTTCTACCCATCCGTCTACTTCTACCCATCCGTCTACTTCTACTATCCGTCTACTTCTACTATCCGTCTACTTCTACTATCCGTCTACTTCTACTATCCGTCTACTTCTACTATCCGTCTACTTCTACTATCCGTCTACTTCTACTATCCGTCTACTTCTACTATCCGTCTACTTCTAACTATCCGTCTACTTCTACTATCCGTCTACTTCTACCCATCCGTCTACTTCTACCCATCCGTCTACTTCTACTATCCATACTATCCGTCTACTTCTACTATCCGTCTACTTCTACTATCCGTCTACTTCTACTATCCGTCTACTTCTAACTATCCGTCTACTTCTACTATCCATCTACTTCCACCCATCCATCTACTTCTACTATCCGTCTACTTCTACTATCCGTCTACTTCTACTATCCATCTACTTCTACTATCCATCTACTTCTACCCATCCATCTACTTCTACTATCCGTCTACTTCTACTATCCGTCTACTTCTACTATCCGTCTACTTCTACTATCCGTCTACTTCTACTATCCGTCTACTTCTACTATCCGTCTACTTCTACTATCCGTCTACTTCTACTATCCGTCTACTTCTACTATCCGTCTACTTCTACTATCCGTCTACTTCTACTATCCGTCTACTTCTACTATCCGTCTACTTCTACTATCCGTCTACTTCTACTATCCGTCTACTTCTACTATCCGTCTACTTCTACCCATCCGTCTACTTCTACCCATCCGTCTACTTCTACTATCCGTCTACTTCTACCCATCCGTCTACTTCTACCCATCCGTCTACTTCTACTATCCGTCTACTTCTACTATCCGTCTACTTCTACCCATCCGTCTACTTCTACTATCCGTCTACTTCTACTATCCGTCTACTTCTACCCATCCGTCTACTTCTACTATCCGTCTACTTCTACTATCCGTCTACTTCTACCCATCCGTCTACTTCTACCCATCCGTCTACTTCTACCCATCCGTCTACTTCTACCCATCCGTCTACTTCTACCCATCCGTCTACTTCTACTATCCGTCTACTTCTAACTATCCATCTACTTCTAACTATCCATCTACTTCTAACTATCCATCTACTTCTACTATCCGTCTACTTCTACCCATCCGTCTACTTCTACCCATCCGTCTACTTCTACTATCCGTCTACTTCTAACTATCCATCTACTTCTACTATCCATCTACTTCTAACTATCCATCTACTTCTACTATCCATCTACTTCTAACTATCCATCTACTTCTACTATCCGTCTACTTCTACCCATCCGTCTACTTCTACCCATCCGTCTACTTCTACCCATCCGTCTACTTCTACTATCCGTCTACTTCTACTATCCGTCTACTTCTACTATCCGTCTACTTCTACTATCCATCTACTTCTACTATCCATCTACTTCTACTATCCATCTACTTCTATCGTTCTATATCTACTGTTTTATCATCCATCCATCCATAATATCCAAGACTGCGAGTGTTAGTCATTTTGGTCATTGTAATATTTCATGAATAAAAGTATAATCACATCCATCCATCCATCCATCCATCCAAATCAATGTTAAAAACTGTTGTGCTGTTGCATATTTTTTGTGGAAACCGTAAAGGATTCATTCAAGATTCTATGATGAATAAAGAGTTCATAAGAACAACATTGATTTGAAATAGATGTTTATCTAACATTATACATGTCTGATCAATTTGATCAATAAAAGTATGAATCTAGACAATTTCAGCTTCACTTAAATGGAAGCAAGTGAAGTAAAGCATATATTTGAACCTAGTCCAGATAAAGCAATAAACCATCAGAAATGTAATTCAAGTCGATGAGTTGAGAATACAACATCTCCACACATCAGTTCAATCCCACACTGACCGACCTCGACAGATTCTGAGTCACACCATGGCCACATATACACCATGACATCACCACTCAACGTGACAGAGACGCCAAGCAACATAATCAACATCTATTCTCTGTCATTGTATTACCAAATCCAGGCTGTTTCCAAGCACAACGTCTGTGAATGGTTCAGTTTCTTTATGAAAAACATCTTTTCTTATTTCCTTTTTATATTGGGGTGTTCTTATCTACAGATTCAGCCGAATGCATCTGCTAAACAAAGACGGAAACTCTGTTTGACAACATTGGTTGAAGGTTGTGGCAAGCAGTTGCAAAAGCTGTAACAAACACTGAACTGGAGTTTACAGCTCACCTTCTCCCTGGTTTGTGTGAGTTTTGTTTAAGGTCATCTTTTGTTTTTCCAGGAAAAAGCTGATGAGATGTTCAGACTAAACAGGATCAGGGTAAAGCTCTCTGGTTCCCTTAAAAGGCAGCAGTGTGGCATCTTACATAACCCTCGTGCACACTCCTCTTCAGAGTCTTAAAGCACATGGTGAAGACCTGTCGGATCCAACCGTTCCTTTCTTCTATTGCAACATTCCCCTTGGACAGCACAGCTTCGCATCATGTGTTGTTCTTATTACACAATCAGAGCCGTTTGCCCAAAGAGACTGTGAAAACGTGCTGAAGCAAAGCTCACGAAGATGCCGTTTGCTTTGCACAATGAGCTCTGGGTTTGATCATCCCAATGCTCGTTGTCTGATGTGTTTTATAGCTACACGTCTGCACAAGTTCCTATCTTGGATAAAAACTTATGTTCTTGCAATCCAGACTGTTTGGATTGTTCCTTTTTATTCTGAGCCTAACCATGACTGACAATTTGTTATGCATAATCATACATTACATGCAAGTGACAAACAAATAAACTGATCAAATTGTTAATTGCAATTGTGTATGGCCATTAATCATCTGCAAAATGACGGTCCTAACCACATCCATGAAGCAAACCAGCACTGAACAACAATGAAATGCATATAGCACTGATAGAAAAGGAAGTCTTGATGATTTATAAGCACTGAAACATCTTTAAACATGTTGGACAAAACTGCTGCCAGGCAATGAGCTCATCCAAAAGTTTCCATACACACAAACCAGTGTCACTAATGAAAAACAAACACCACACTACTGACTGACCTGTAAGGGAAAAATATTTTTTTTTATTTTTATATAAAGAAATCATAATATATCAAATATATAATGTATATGAATGCTTTCATTGATAACCTTATCACATTGATTTGTACCATATAAGTACTGCTCTGACTGTTAAAATGTGAAATATATACTTTTAGGGCAGGGTTTAACTAAACCGAATAATTAACTGCAATTAAAATCATAGAATATAAAATTAAAATAATAATAAAAAATAAAAAAAATCAAATAAAACACTCACTAAAAAGGCTTCAAGTAAATGTTTTCTGTCAATAACCGTTTGGCTGACAAAAATGTTCACGTTTTAGGTGTACTTGTCAGTGTTACTGTAAAAATAATTTTTCGAAGTTGTAAATAAAACATTATTCGAGTGTGTTTTACAAGAAAATACTATTTCAGTATTTCACATTTAATTCAATCAGTTTCCTGCCATTTCTTTGTAGTTATTTGCGAATTTGACCAGGTATTTCAGAGTGAAAATTGTAAATCATACACCAATTTTTTTCAGTGTAGTCCCCTCGAAGATACATCTTTGTACCTTGTCTACCAACAAAGGGCACCCATTGCCAGGGGGTATGGCGAAATAATTTGCTATATCGTATTTGAGAACTTTAAGTTTTTTTATCATCTGAAACATGCTACGATTTATATTCCAAAGTGACAATGGATTTAAGTCAAATAAGCAAAACGTAGGATTCTTAAAAGTAGGCACTTCAAGATTTCTATAGATATATGTTTCATGTCTGTGCGACAAGTGGGCAGTAATATCTGCTTTTGGTACTTTTTGTGTTATGTGCTTCAGAAAGAAGTTCATGGAGATCGAAATGGCAAATGTGTTTTGTTTGTTTTCTTTATTTGACAAAAGTAGCCTCCAGCCTATTATTAAGAGAAAGTCCTACATTTACAATGAGGACAGTTTGCACCAATAGATCAAGCATATTATGTTCATTACTCTCACCCACATTAACTGGGTGAGAGTAATGAACACGGTTATAATTATGAGTGGGTCTAGTCTATAAGGGGTCCTTGACTCCGAAAAGTTTGAAAACCCCTGCCTTAAAGTATTAATATTCACCCTTTAGGGGTAAATAACATGCATAGATTTACTTTTGAGGGGGATGTCTCGAAAAAGGAACAATTTGCTAATTTTGAACCCTGTTTTGGATGTGACAGTACTTTCCAAAACACTGAAACACACACACAGCTGTAGGGGCAAGTACTGTATGATAAAGTCCTGTATTTAATAACAATAAAAATCCTTCAGAAATGGACATACAGACCAACCGTGCCTGTGCCTTTTGGGAAAGACCTGCGCTGAATCACAGCAGAACCGGACAGAAGGGATGTCATGCTATTCTCTGGCCAATTATGTATAAGTGCACCAATTTTATGGCTAATTTTAAAGCATGAGCTTCTTTTCAGAACGCATTATCATCTTCATGTGCAATTATCAGCTCTGTCTCACGTCACATGCCAAGACGGCGCTCATGTGAACATCCCAGCGAGGACGGAGCGAGTGATCGGGAGACACGTGTGCACTGCAGAGGATATGATGTAGTGGTTTGTTTCGAGGCTACCATCTCCATGTAAACACTCGAAGTCTTATCAGATGAGTCACTTAACAGATTTCTTGGGCCAAATGGATAAAGAGGAAGCATGCTGTTCTAGTTAGAGTGTCTTTTCACCATGAACTTAACAAATAAACATTGTACAGGTTCGCAGAGTGTCTATATAATGCGTTTGCCGTAAATTATGTTTCCATTAAAAGCCATTCTCTTACAAGAATTTACGCAGCCATAGTTTCACCTGTAAAATAACTAGAGATTTACAGCAATCGCGAGTGGTTTCTATGTGCAAGTCGCCGCGGTGATGGTAGAATGTTGTGAGTGGTTGCCAGGGAGTTGCTATGCAAGTGTTTTTTTTTCTGGTACAAGTGAAATGTTACATATAAATATGGATGAGAGAAAGATGGTCATTCAGGTTTGGCCCTTAATCCTCCTTGTAAAAGTTAAAACGTTGATCAGTGGCTGAGGAGGAGCGTTCTTGTAATACTAGAATCAATGTTAAAAAACAATGTTACTGTGTGTGTTTTGAGCATCTGTCTAGCAGTCTTGTTCCGAAACTACACATGATGAATCATAACTTGTGTCTGATCAGCATCTGTTTGTAAGACACATGGCGGACTCAAGGCGGAAATGTCGCAGACAGACCTTTGTGTCTTCAGTAACCTAAAATAACACCAAAATCCCTTTTACTAATGTCTGTCAACAAACCTGCGCATATAATAAATACCTAAAAATAAAAATCCTCTCATGAATGTTTATTGATTTTTAACTCAAGGCATTTTTATCTGTACTAAAACAGACAACAGATATCTATATACAGTATACACTGCCGTTCACAAGTTTGGGGTCAGTACGATTTTATGGTTGCACTTTATTACATGTTCTTACAATGTACTAACCTAATAAAGTACTGGTTAATATAAGGTAACTACATGGGTTAAGGTTAGGTTTAGGGGTAGGTTCAGGGGTAGTACTAGTTATTACCCAGTTATTGTAATTGCTATAATAAGTACATATGTACACGGGGAACAGGACTGTAAAACAAAGTGCTTATTTTAAAGAAATGAATACTTGCATTCAAAAAAGGATGCATTCAATTGATCAATAGCAACAGTAAAGACATTGATAATGTTACAAATGAGTCCTATTTCAAATAAATGCTGTTCTTTTGAACTTTCTATTCATCAAATAATCCTGGAAAAAAGTCACGATTTCCACAAAAATATGAAGCAGATTTCAAGCAGGGGTGGGAATTGGCAAAAATGTGACGATTCGATAGTATTGCGATATTTGGCCCACGATTCAATATTATTGCGATTCTTAACATATTGCGATACAGCAAGTATTGCGATTCGATTCTACAATATATTGCGATTCATGCCCCCCATATTATTCAAAGGCATTACAAAAAATAGAGGAAAATAAGACTCAACTCACTTCAAATGTCACATTTAATTCTGTGAACATTATCTTCTACACATTAACTGAACTGCAAAAACTTTTATATATAATTCCACAAAATCAGCTTATTGAATGGCACAGCTTTTTAAATATCTAAATGTACACTCTTAAAATCAGTCAATCAAGCATTATATTATGATAATCAAGCATTAGCCTATTTAATTATAGAACTTCAGTAGTTAGAACTAAAACGTGATAATCATGCATGAATGCATATTTGTCATTTTAACTGAACTTAAACTGAACTGGTGGTGCTTACGATATTGTTGGTCATTCAGTGTTTCTGTAAAAAAAAAAGTAAGATAATAGTAATTATTATTAAAAGATAATCCTACTACTAATTCTACTAATAATAATGACAATATACAACTATAGTCTTTAAAAAAATATAATATAGGCCTACTACACATGAGCTGCTTGGTTCATGAATGTAAATCATTTGACAGCATTCGTTTGCTCTGATTTGCTGAAATTAAAACAGGCATGGGTGCCATCCAATAAGATTGCCGTTTGCGCATTAGTTCCACTTCCACCCACTACCGGAGAAACCGGCATCTCTTCTGCTTGTTCTTAAAAGCTGAATAATACCAGATGAACTCAGTTATTTTGACAGGAAAATACAAACAAGAAATCGTTTACATGTAGCGCGTCGATTTTGCGTGGTATAATGTAACTCTCTCACTCTCTTTGCGTGCGTGAGAGAAACGTGCCGGCGAGTCGCGAGCCTTCACACTAGAGTACGGTGCTGGGTCACACCATAGCCCGTCTGGTCACACACAGAATGATCGCTTGACGGAGTCACGGAGAGCGAAAGTCTCAAGCGCTCAGTCAGGGTTCAGCGAGTGGAAATATATCTATGCTAAACTTACACTTGGCATCTACATTTTCATTTGAATTTCCAGTTGAATGCACGACAACAAAGCACCGCAACAAGCGCTTCCTTGTGGATGTAATACGCGAATGTAAATTATCAGAGTAAACTCCGAGAAAACCCGGAAGTAAAACAGATAATTTTATAATTAAATATTGCGATACTTTGCGCTACTGTATCGATATAATTGCGGGCGCAAAATATCGCGATACTGAACAGAATCGATTTTTTCCCCCACCACTAATTTCAAGATGGATTATAATCAGAAATGTTTCCTGTGCAGCAAATCATCATCTTATAGTGACACTGAAGACTGCAATGCCAGAGTTTTGAGTGATGATCCATTATCGGTGTTTAAATGCAGGATGTTTACCTCAATTATGTTCAGAATGACTCAACCACTTCACTTTGACCTCAGTTACTTTAAGACACCAGCAGTTATTTCACCCACAGATAATGACCCGCTCATGTGGCCAGGACTCCCGCTGGAAACGGCCACCGGATCAAGGCTCTCCCCACACGAATAACCTCTGAAGCCGCTCATTACGCTGCCGCTGGTTTTCACATCACCACTAAAACATCATAAACAAACAAACTGTCCAAGCAGGGGCAGCGTGGCTTGGCAACCCCCTGTCCTATAACCGTAAATCAATCCAATAAATGTGCCGGCCTGAACCGGACACGGCTCCCCTGCTGCAGATAAATGCACACAGGTTTGTGTCCAGGACTGAAGGAATGAGCCAGTGAACTGAGCTCTGCCAAACTGTGCAGGAGCCGACGTCCATTCCAGACCCCAACATTTACCGGACACAATGGTCAACAGTCAGAGGAAAACTGATTGACTAGAATTAGAAAATGAAAAACAGCGAGAGAGAACAGTAGGTGATGAGTAAAACAGACAATAATTTAACATCTTTAAAGGGTCATTCACCCAAAAACATTGACTCACACTCATGGTTCTCACGTTTGTCATACATGACGGCAGGGGTGCAACTACCCATTGTCAGAGGGGTATGCAGCAAAAATTTTTGCGCCCCCCCCCCAAAAAAAATAAAAATAAGTGTGCCATGTAATAGTGAGAAGGAACGAATGAGAGCTAACAGATAAAATAAGTGCAAAATTGTCATTTATTAGTACAATTAAACTACAGCTACTCCACCGTGATGAACCCCCCTAAAAAAACTATACAGCAATTGGAACAGCAATACCAGTGTTTCTCACAGGATTTTAGGTAAAACTGTGGTAGATGGACCTCTTTTTCTCTAGGGGGGTTTGGGGGCATGCCCCCCCCGTAAGAAAATGTTGTGTTCTTTAATGTTAAATTCAGCAGTCTGGTGCACTTTGAGAGTTCAAAATTAAAAGCTCAAATCCATATTCAGGGTGCAAATTAAACAAAGAAAAATTCAAACCTCTTTTAGTTAGTGTCTGTCTACATTACACTACTACATAATAATAGTTATAATATTAATCCCATGATAGTAATAGCCATATATCGTAAAACAAATGCACTGAAAAATAAAGGAAACTTTCATAACTTTCTCATTCATAAACTTTCTCATTTCTATAAAGATATAAGCACATGATGACATGTTACATGGGCCGGTGTGTCAGAAAAAAAACTAACGCTGACTTTTTTTGACCAATGCATTACACCGGCACTAACCCAGCTCCGCCAATTAAACAAAAAAACAAAACAAAAAAACACGAATGGGCCACCGATGTACGAGTTTTATGGGCCGCTAAGACAAAAAAAAAAAAAAGACTTATCGGCCGAAAAAGCACGTCGGTCCACCGGAAATCTCCCGGTAGTCCCAATGGCCACAGAGATATAGATAGCCTTTAGCCTTGCCTGGATGTCACACTTTAAATCCTACCTGTTGGCTTTCAGCATGCACTTGTTTAGCTGCTGTCGCTTCAATTGACATGCCATCTCCTTTTCCCTCTTTCTTTTTCTATTTTTAGCCCCCCAGCATTTTGTTTTATCCATCTTTTTCGACGATAACTCACTACGCGTACCTGCTCGCTCAGCGCTCACCGCGGCCCCGCCCCCCCCCCCCTTCTCCATGAGGGCGCCTACTCTAGCCTGTTAGTCCTCTAAAATTGTATATTACATTGAAGAAATGATTTAGAAAACGCACAACAGCAGCTACATATAGAAAATACAATATATATATATATATATATATATATATATATATATATATATATATATATATATATATATATATATATATATATATATATATATATAAATATATATTTTTTTTTACCATCGCTTTGGTGCCCCCCATGGTGCTGCGCCGCATATAGCGCATACCCACTTTTTGCGCCACTGCATGAAGGGAATATGCAGATTAGAGAATGAAAAACTGAAGATTTTCAGTGAATAGCAACTTAAGATTTCAGTCGGTTTTGGAAAAGTGATATTATCTATAGGTCTGGTGTTACCTTGTGGTTAATAATATGAATACAAATGGACCCTATTTATTTGCTACACTGAAAAAAACAACAACAAAAAAACATTCTTGACCAGAAGCTTTACAGTAGCTTTCTTCGGTTAAATATCAAAAATCCTTAAAATAAGATGCATAATATAGAAACGCAAATCATAAGATATTAAGAAGTGTTTTCCTAGACTAGAATATAAGTGAATTAACTACTGCACTGGTAGATTTTTTTTGAAACATTTTTAAGGTCTAAGGTTTATCCTTAAAACAAGAAAACAAACAAAATAATACACTTAATATCGTAAGACACTTAAGTCTTAATATCGTAAACAGTGCTTCTCTAATAAATGTATCTTATTTCAAGGATTTTTAGATATTTTAACTCGAAAAAACTAATTAAAACCTTTAGTAAAATCATTTTTTGCAGTGAACAGTAAAAAAATGTTCCTGGTTTTATTGTGCACATTTTGTGCAAATTACGGCTGCACGATACTAGAAGAAAACTGACATTGCAATATGTATTTATTTATTCTGGATAGATACTGCAATATGAACATTTAAATTTGATATACTGGACTAATTTTGTCCCAGGTCTACAGGAATGCACAGGTTTTGATTCATGCAAATATGAACATTCATTCTCAATATGATCAGGCCTTCAGACTGCCATGAGAATCGTGTGAAATCAAAGGCTTAGATGAGGCTGTGTGATTAGCTTATCTTTAATCACACATATAGAGTATAGAGACATATAGAGACATTTTTTTTCTTTAAAGTGAAAGGGCATGTGAAGTCTCCATTTTCCCACTTGGTGAAACCAGCAACACAGGGAAGGTCACAGGGTCCCAGTAGCACATGTCAATCACCAAACACAATTCAACCCTTCTAAAGGAACTGAAGAAAATTGAACTAATGAGAAAAGAGCTTTTAAAGGGGACCTTTTATGTCCCATTTTTGTTTATGGGCTCTAGAACAGGTTTTCATGCTTAAATGTTAAAAAAACACTTTATTTTTCCTCATATTCTCCACTATTGCAGCTAGTCTTTTCCCAGTCTGTCAGTAACGCTCTGTTTAGTTCCTGTCTTGAAGCCCCTCCTTCTGAAAAGCACAGTGTGCTCTGATTGGTCGGCTGGACCAGTTTGTTGTGATTGGTCAAGCTCTTCGAGCGTGTTTGAGAAATATCCCGATTAACAATTAAATATTGTCATACTACCTCATACTACTCAATCAGGCCCCACCCCTTTAATTTGCGTATGCTTTGGGCGGGAATTATTTAAATGAGGAATATTGTGACGTGTTTGTTCCCGGAAGAAAACTCAAGACTTCAATGGAGGCGTTTCAGGGAGTTCAGAAACACTGACACTGATATAGAGAAGAACTCCCTTCGGAGTGAATTTCTAACTTTGCAAACCTTTTTCAAGCTCAAAAAGCAATTTTACACTCTAAAGAAAGTTAAACAACAACTTCATCTGTACTGTAACTGCTCTTAATATTGAATTATCAGGACAATAAAAGGATGTTGATTATATAATGGTCATCATTATTACTGTAAACTATAAACACCACAACTTTATGCACTGCAAAAGCTGGCATAATTCTCAGTAATGTTATAGTTTAGCCACACAGCTGCGAGCAATATCATCTTAAAACTATTTAGTCTAAAATACGACTGCTTCACCGCAATGAAGCATCATCATTCTCACAACACACAAAATTCATTAACACTAATCCGTATAACGTTCCATGCAGTCATTCCTCCGCTGGGAAAACGCGTGTTAATGACGGACCGTTCCAAAAGATCAGCTTCTGATTGTTGTAGATTTGTGCTTGATTTTTGTAACCATACACAGATCCTCAGTGCTTCCAGCTGGACGTCCCACACGCGGCTAAGGTAGAAGTGAGAAGTGTTTACAGCAGTTATTCTGGAGGGAAGGAACACAGCCCGTGCACGACTCCTGGGACTGTAGTGGGAATTGCGTAACATCAGCTGACAGCTGTTGGGATTTGTGGCCGGGAGCTTTGGGTCTGCAAGAATTCAGCCCATCACAGCGAATCCATCAGGACAATCACAGTCTACAACATTCATCCAGAGCAACAGCAAGCACAAACTAACCTACGTTGACACATACTTAGACACATATATACTATCGGTGAGCTGGTGTGCTGCACAACACTGGCAGAAAACATAAATGTAGTTTTTTGTAGTTTGAACAACTGAAAACGTATCCCTTGTATACAACCTATGCAATGAAGATAAAAAGAAAAACCTAAAATAACCTTTTAATAACCTAATAATACTTTTGAATAAGTGTGAACACCCTTTAATAATTGACCTATGGCTAAGCCACGCCCCCAAACGCGATGAGCCAATCAGTGCGCATAGCTAACCCAATACTCTTGACATTCTCTGCTTCTACATCCATTAAAATGCATTGCAGTTAGTCAGTTTTCATTCGTTTTTATATGTTTCTTCTTGTCATTTTAAGTTTAAAATGGTCAAACGGTGTGCATGGGGTACATGCAACTCCGACACTCGGTATCCCGAGAGGCAGGGCGACGGTGTGTATTTTTTACCCTTTCCCAAACATCTCAACCGAGATAAGTGTCTGCTCTGGATTAAGTTATGCGGTAACGTTAGACCACAACACCAACGAAACGTGGACGTCTACATCTGTTCTAAGTCAACAACGTATTTGAACGTTATCTTTAACATCTCTAACGTAACGTTAGCTTCTAGCTGCGTTGCACATCATGTCACTTAGCTTTAGGGTTCCCAACTTCCGAAAAAGAAAAATGCGGGACAATTAGGGTCATTATTACTATATTTTGGCGATCGGTGTGGGGGGGGGGTTGTTATCTCGCAGGCAAGGTCTCTCGCTCTCTCCCTCTCTGCTGTGGGCGCGATACGCACATGTTCCGTCTCGCATGCGCAGCTCTAGATTCCAGAAGATTTGAACATTTACGGGCATCAGTATGCGGGATATTTATAAATAATTTATATCTAGGTAGATTACATGATTCACTCTCAATTTATAGTATATTTGTATGGTCGGATGCGCGTGACTGGATGATGACCGGTGTCGTGGTCATTCTCAAGTGTCGTGTTGCTGTTGTATCAGTCAGATCAGCGTAGCACTCAATAATCAGGACAAGAAAGGTCCCGTACGGGACAAATAAATTAGGCCCAATAATCGGGACGTCCCGGCTAATTCGGGACAGTTGGCAACCCTACTTAGCTTCATTAACGTATATAAACGTATGTAAATAACCGAGATAACAAATGTTAGCAATGTTGTGTATAACATATACCCTCCAATGCATAGTTAATGCCCTTTTGGTGACTTCGAGATGATATATAATCTTTCTGTCTCCAAAAATCATCAATTGCCTCCCGTGAAATGTCTCCTACTGTGACAGCTGCCATAGCGCCCGTCACCGAATGTTGACTGTGTGTCCGAGTGAGTGGAGGGGGCGTGGCTTAGCCAAAGGTTAATTGTGTATGCGGCTGTGTTCAGAATGACAATCATCAAGCTCATGTGAAACAGAACAAATCTGTCTTCACCTGAAGTGACTCTGATTAACACCAAATAAACCTCAGCTGTTCTTGTAAGAGTTTTTGCTGACATCATCTCGGTTACATGACACTATAAGAGCCATGGGCCGCAAAGAGCTTATGAAGCACCAACGAGATCACATTGTTGAAAGGTATTGCTCAGATGAGGGCTACAAAAACATGCCCAAGGCATTAGCAGTACCATAAAACAGCAAAATCATCAACAAGTGGAAAAAAGTATGGCACAACAGTGATATTATCGAGAACAGGGCATCCCTCCAAAACTGATGAGAAGACAAAGAGAAAACTGGTCAGAGACAGTTTTTCGCATACAAATCTAGTCTAATCTATTCCTCATCAAAACAGTCCAACTGTTAGCACATCCATCCACACAGGTGTGTGTATCTGAGCGACTCGAGGCTGCCGATGAGCATGCTGACAAGTTAAAGCCGACTGACTGAGTGTTACGACTCTACAGGGGGAGATGTTTGAGCTGTCAGGTGATTTTTCAAGTGTGTGTTACGAGGGTCAAGGGAGCCGAACCACTCCGAAACGGCCAACGGCACCAATGTTGACTCTACAGAACCATTTGTGCCCAAATGCCTGTGATCAGTCACACGTTCAGATACGAAAACAAACAAATTAACCCAGAAAACCCACATGCAATGAATTAGCCTGGCATGTGGCCCCAAATGAGCCGAGGGCCAATTTTATTCCCGTTTGAAGGCGTAATGGACACGGTTTGATCTCTCGAGTGTTTCCAGCATGAAGGACAGCAGTGTTCGGACCGGCCGATGAAGATGGATTTAATAAAGGGGTTGTTTGGGCTCATGCTCGGCTAATGAGCTGACATCATGCCTGGATGCTTTTCTCACCATTTTAAAACAGTAGTGCTTGCTAAATAAAGAGCCGGGGTAATTTCAGGTGGTTAACCTTTGATTTTCACACTGGATAAAAGGCGGAGATCTGATTGTTGCTGCGAACCAGCCAGTCTCCAGGAATATTATGGGTTTTATTGCACTTTTCGCAGCACACGCACCATTAGAGCTTTAGGCGATGGGAGCCGGGACTCCAGTCGATGGGCAATAAAAATAAAACTAGTATGATGGACTCACCACATGGAGAGGGATTTAGGGAAGACGGTCCCTAGAACGAGAGGAGAGACCCAACTCATAAAACAATCCCCTACATGCTTGAGTGTTCACTATAAAAAAAGTACATATAATTGGGTGAAATAGTAGCCAAGCTCACAGTCAAAACACAAACACAGAGCTGAGCGTGTAATTGCTGAGAGAAGAATATACATGCGGTGTCTTATGTCCAGTGTTTTTATGCATATTTCTTTAGGTTTTTCAGATGTTCTTGATTACGCTGCAAGTTTATTGTACATTAGACATTAGAAAAATGTATTATTAAATTCTGTCATCATTTACTCATGCTCATGTCATTCCAAACCCATTAGACTTTGGTTAATCTTCAAAACACAAATTAAAAAATGTTAAGTATCATTGTCCGTCCATTGAAAGTCCAAGTAACCAAAACTGTAATCCAAAAAAGGAGTGAAAAATTAATCCAATTGAATCGAGCGGTTTAATTACGAGATACGAACGCTTTATTTATGTGCGTTTATATGTGAATATGTTAAGGGTAGACGTGACTGAATTGTCGTGAGCAGATGAAAGCACTCAGGAGAGGTTGGATGAGTTGGTTCAGATGGGATATTTTTTTATTTTTCCCAGTTAAGGCCAATGAAAGGCAATAAAAAATTAACAATAAAAAACAAAAAAAACACTGTTTAGTAAATAAAGTAAATTGACATGAGAGTCAAAAAAAAAAAAAAAAAAAAAAAAAACAACAATCAAATGTTAACAGCTGTTTGAAAATTGACCTTAACACAAGTCACCATAAACAGAGCAAAGACAGACTTATGTCCTCTCACTCACGCTCCTCCCGACAGAATGACAACACTAAACTTTATAGTCCTGAGGTCACCCCTGGAATTGGAACATACCAACACATGATTATGGTGCAGGGGTGGCTCAGTTGACAAAGACATAAATGCTTAAAAACAGCAAAAATACTACTTCTATGAAACTAGAAAATTACAGAATATTATTTCTACATTTTCAGCTAACAATTGACAAGCAACAAGTCATATTATACAGCTACAACTAAATAACTCCAACTCCGGGTCATTTGCTATTGACCCGGAAGTCATAGCGTCATTTAAACCCCACACTCGCGGCAAATTTTCCTTTACACAAACACACCGGAGACGTCAGTACGACAAAGATGCTATGTCATGGTTATGTTTCTCTTAAACCAAATAAACGGATACATACTGAAAACATGTGTTGCGTGATTATTGTAACTAATTATGACTGTAACGTAAATGACATGATTTTCTTAAAAATGGCAAGATATGTATTGATAGAAGTAGCTATAGCATATAAATCACCGCAGTATTAGCTGTTAAAAGTGTGCACACAAAAGCTACGGGATATGAGATTTTGTAGTGAAAGGCTAGATTAACAGCAGATTTGTAACAGTATAATTATTAACAGAAGACATTAATGTGCTAGACAAACACATACAGGTCACATTTGCACTCAGTCTTTGTGTACTGGAATAGGCAGCATATCGCTGCCGTGACGATAGCTATGCGCCCCGTCACACACCCCCCCCCTTAAGAGCGAACGTCTAGGTCCATCTCATGACGTGAAAGAAAGTCAGCAATAACGTTATCCTTTCCCGCTCTATACCTCACAGTAAACCTGTATGGCTGCAAGGACAGGTGCCATCGGGTGATTCTGGAATTAAAGTCACGCATACGGTGTAGCCATTGCAAGGGCCTGTGGTCTGTCTCCAAGACAAACTCTTTGCCAACAAGGTAATATTTTAAAGTGTCCAGAGCCCACTTGATGGCAAGGCACTCCTTTTCAATGGTGGAGTACCGAGTCTCGCGAGGGAACAGTTTGCGGCTCACAAACTGTATGGGTCTTTTGTCCTCCCCCTCACCCTGCAACAACACTGCTCCCAGTCCAATGCCCGAAGCGTCGGTTTGCACCGTGAAGGGTAAGGAAAAGTCAGGACTCTGTAAAACTGGTTCGTGGCACATACTCTCCTTAAGGTCGTGGAAAGCTGCCTGGCACTCCGCAGTCCAGACCACCTTATTGGGGCTGGTCTTACGAGTGAGATCTGACAAGGGAGCTGCCCGGCTTGAAAAGTTGGAAATAAAGCGCCGGTACCATCCGACCAACCCCAGAAAAGATCTAACCCCCTTCTTGGTTGTAGGCGGCTGGGAGTTGCGGATGGCTTCCACCTTGCTGACCTGAGGACGTATAGTACCGCAACCCAGGACATATCCCAAGTAGCACACTTCAGCCCGGGCAAGCTGGCATTTGCTGGCATTCACTACCAACCCGGCCTGACGAATCCTTCGGAAGACATCACTAAGATGTTGAAGATGTTCTTCCCACGACGAACTGTGAATGATGACATCATCAATATAAGCAGCGGCATGGTCCTCAGCGCCCCTCAGCACTTCATCCATGAGACGCTGGAATGTTGCTGCTGCTCCATGAAGGCCAAAGGGCATGACCTTAAACTGAAATAATCCAGATGGAGCTTTGAAGGCGGTCAGTTCTCGTGCTTGGGCGTTGAGTGGCACTTGCCAGTACCCTTTACACAAGTCCAAGGTGCTGAGGAACTCAGCCTTTCCCAGGCGCTCTACCAGCTCGTCTACACGAGGCATGGGATATGGATCAAAAGCTGAGATGGTATTCAGCTTCGAAAAGTCCACACAGAAGCGGAGCCCCCCATCCTTTTTTGGTACCAGGACCACGGGACTGCACCACTCGCTGTGTGATGTCTCGATCACCCCCATTTCTAGCATCGCCACCACCTCCTGCTTCAGCGCGGGGATCAGTCGCGCTGGAACCCTGGTGGTGGTCTGCCGGATAGGACCTGGAGAAGTCAGCCGGATGTCGTGGGCGATGACGTCGGTTCGCCCTGGCTGGTCTCGGAACAGGCCTCTTGGGATGATTTTCTTTAGGTCCTCCTGCTGTTCATTTGTCAAATGGGTAACGGAGGGGTAGGTTGACTCACCGCCCACAGTAGGAAAGTACTGCTCCAACGGCTCTTCTTCCTCTTCCACGGTCCGTGCCCACAGCTGATCTTGGACAGAAGATGTTCGATCAATCCATTGTTTTAAGAGGTTCACGTGGAAGATCTGTTTAGAGCGACGTCTGTCTGGCATTGAGATTTCATAGGTAACCTCACCGACCTTGCGAAGTACCTTGAAAGGGCCTTGCCACTTTGCCAGCAAACTGCTTTCTGATGAAGGCAACAGCACTTTCTGTCCGGACACAAAGGTGCGACTACGTGCTGTCCGATCATACCACGTTTTCTGCCTCGTTTGAGCCTGAGCCAGATGTTGGTGAGCCCTGGAACTCAGCTGGTCCAGCTTCTCTCGCATTTTCAGGACATAACTCACAATGTTGGTTGGCTGATGAGGAGCGTCCCCCTCCCAACTCTCTCGGAGAATGTCAAGTGGGCCTCTCACTTCCCGCCCGAACAAGAGTTCGAAGGGGGAGAACCCGGTGGATGCCTGCGGTACCTCTCTGTAGGCAAACAATAGGTAAGGAAGCCACTGGTCCCAGTCAGTTCCTGATTCCGACACGAACTTCCGCAGCATCGACTTCAGGGTCTGATTGAATCTCTCAACCATACCGTCGGTCTGCGGGTGGTAGGGTGTGGTTTTAATGCCCTGAATCCCTAACAGGGAGTACACCTGTCTCAATGCCTTACTGGTGAAATTAGTTCCCTGATCAGTTAAGATTTCTTTGGGGACACCCACACGGGAGAAAAGTTGAATCAAACTATTGGCCACTTGCCTTGCCTTAGTATTTCTGAGGGGGAATGCTTCAGGGTAACGTGTTGCGTAATCGCAAATTACCAAGATATAGCGGTGCCCTGCCCTACTCCGCTCTAAGGGACCAACTACATCCATAGCGATGCGACTAAAAGGCGTGTCAATAATTGGGAGACTGATGAGGGGAGCTTTTAAGCCTCTTTTGGAGCGAGCAGACAACTGGCACTCTGGACAAGACCTAGAGTACTCTGCTATGTCCCTGTTAACACCTGGCCAATAAAATCTTTGCAGGATTCTCTTCTCAGTCTTCTCCCTGCCTAGATGTCCTGACCATGGAATACTATGACCTAGGTGTAACACTTTGGCTCTTAGAGTCTTAGGAACCACTAACTGCTCTGTGTCTGTACTCACTCGATACAGTTTCCCATTATTGATAACAAAACACCTGTCACCCTCCCTCATGGCATCCCTAGCCTCATCATCGGTCTTAACAGAAGAAAAGCAAGAGCTAAGTGTGGGGTCTTCCTGTTGAAGCTTCTTGAAGTCTTCAAAGACTTCAATGTCCTCTAGCTGTGGAAAGGACAGACTTTCCTGCACCAATGTACCTGCCACCTTTGCTCTACGCTTCTCTGCCTTGGACTTTTTAGGTTTATCACCAGGACAATTCTCAAATGGTAACTCTGACCACACGTTGGAGTCTATTTTGGTATTGGCCTGTGCTCTAGTTGTAACATAAGCACTGACTGTGTGAACACTCTGCAATAGCTCTGTAAGAACTGGCACATCCTGGCCTAAAATCACTGGGTAAGGGCATTTATCCAAAATCCCTACGGTTAACAAATATTTTTGGCCATTAATATCTATGAGAACCTCACCGGTCTGGTGCTCAGACTCATCACCATGGACACAACGGACTCTCACTTTGCCCACAGGCTGGAAATCAGACCTCAAACAAGATCGAAGCACGAAAGACTGACTACTTCCTGAGTCAACCAAAGCCTGGACTATCTTTCCACTTATCTTCACAGGGACGGTAACATCAGAAGACACACAAGGTAAGTGCTTGCTAGGGCCAGGTAGGTAACATAGTCTGGAATCAGAAACTTTCTTCAGTGTACAATTGGGCCTGATGTGACCTTGTTGACCACAACCGTGACATATAGGTACTCTAGGTGTTCCAGCTGGAGTGGGGCTGACATTGGGGCTATTGGATGGTCTAAACACACGACTATTACCACCCGCAGACCTACCAGGGACTATCCTCTCTGGCTCTCTTTGGGCTGCTTGGTAGGGTCTTCTCCAGTCCTGTTGTTGTAGACCCAGATGATAGCCTCTTCTTGATTGTCTGGCAGCCATGAAGGTCTCCACCAGATCTGCTGCTTGCACCGACGAAACCGGAGTGCGTTCCCTCACCCATACTTGAAGCTCAGGGTACAGCATGCCCAGGAACTGCTCCAGCACTATTTGGTCGCACACTTGTTCCCTAGATTGAGTCTCTGGAACTAGCCACTTCTCCATCAGGTCCTTTAGCCGGGCTTGAAGTTCTTTCGCCGTCTCCCCCTCCTTGATTGACTTGGAGCGGAAACGCTGGCGGTAAGTCTCGGTGCTGATGTTGAACTTGTTGAGAATGGCTTGCTTCACTTTCATGTAATCCTGGCTGTCTTCAACACACATGGCTACATAGGCAGATCTGGCCTTACCATTCAACAAGGGCACAAGGTACAATGCCCAAGTCTCCTGTGGCCACTGACTCGCCGCTGCCAGCCTTTCGAAGGTGGTCAAATAGTGTTCAATATCTTCATCCTCTTCATACGAGGACATCCTAGGGGGTTTCCACCCCCGCTGGAGGTTTAGAGGTGTGGCAATGCCGAGAGCAGTGGAGTTGAGGGAGCTCTGCATCCCTGGTACTGGATGCTGATCTGGATGTGGCTGAGGAGTTGGTACATCCAGAAAAGGCATATTGAGTGGATCAAAGGCTGTCGCAGGGCGAGAGCTGGGCGGGTCCATCTGTTGCAGTCCGGTGAGTGGCTGCTTCATCGCCTGTGTTAATGCTGGGTCGCCTCTCACCAGTTGCTGTAGTTGCTTGAATTGATGCTCCATACCTTTCCATCTCCGATCTTGTCGAAGCGTCTCTGCCTCTAACTGGTCCTGCTGATGCCGCTGAGACTCCACCATAGTTCTTACAATCCTCTCCAAGCGATCTGTCCTGTCTTCGACCATCGGAGTGTGATGCTTGGATGACTCTGTGGATTTAGGCCTAGCACCCATAGCTGAACCATCTCTAGGGGGTGCCGCACTTCTGTCTTGATTGTCCATCTTGACTCCCCGAGTGCTGCTCGGACACTGTTTACCCGGAAACCGCTGCCACCAAATGTTAAGGGTAGACGTGACTGAATTGTCGTGAGCAGATGAAAGCACTCAGGAGAGGTTGGATGAGTTGGTTCAGATGGGATATTTTTTTATTTTTCCCAGTTAAGGCCAATGAAAGGAAATAAAAAATTAACAATAAAAAACAAAAAAAACACTGTTTAGTAAATAAAGTAAATTGACATGAGAGTCAAAAAAAAAAAAAAAAAAAAAAAAAAACAACAATCAAATGTTAACAGCTGTTTGAAAATTGACCTTAACACAAGTCACCATAAACAGAGCAAAGACAGACTTATGTCCTCTCACTCACGCTCCTCCCGACAGAATGACAACACTAAACTTTATAGTCCTGAGGTCACCCCTGGAATTGGAACATACCAACACATGATTATGGTGCAGGGGTGGCTCAGTTGACAAAGACATAAATGCTTAAAAACAGCAAAAATACTACTTCTATGAAACTAGAAAATTACAGAATATTATTTCTACATTTTCAGCTAACAATTGACAAGCAACAAGTCATATTATACAGCTACAACTAAATAACTCCAACTCCGGGTCATTTGCTATTGACCCGGAAGTCATAGCGTCATTTAAACCCCACACTCGCGGCAAATTTTCCTTTACACAAACACACCGGAGACGTCAGTACGACAAAGATGCTATGTCATGGTTATGTTTCTCTTAAACCAAATAAACGGATACATACTGAAAACATGTGTTGCGTGATTATTGTAACTAATTATGACTGTAACGTAAATGACATGATTTTCTTAAAAATGGCAAGATATGTATTGATAGAAGTAGCTATAGCATATAAATCACCGCAGTATTAGCTGTTAAAAGTGTGCACACAAAAGCTACGGGATATGAGATTTTGTAGTGAAAGGCTAGATTAACAGCAGATTTGTAACAGTATAATTATTAACAGAAGACATTAATGTGCTAGACAAACACATACAGGTCACATTTGCACTCAGTCTTTGTGTACTGGAATAGGCAGCATATCGCTGCCGTGACGATAGCTATGCGCCCCGTCACAGAATAAAAGCCTGAATTAAATCTGTTCATCATATAGAGTGAATCACATATGGTAAACACAGAAGCTCATGGGTAAAACAAACCTCATTGGTTCTCATGTATCACACTTGAAGCTTCCGTGTTTACTATAGTATATGTGATGTGCTCTATGTATGTGTGCCGATCAATGTTTAGGTGTACTGTAAATAAAAGCCTGTAAGTGTGACAATACCAGCATTTCCCTCTAGCATTTTGAGGATTTCTTAAACGCCTCTGATTGGCCATTGCCGAGCGCTTGCAGAGATACACACGGGAGCGTTTAGAAGCAGGCGTCTATCGGCGGATCTGTCTGTGGATATATTAGGGATCCGCTGATGGCGCCTGCTTTCAAACGCTCTCGTGTGTATCTGTGTAAGCGCTCGGTGAAGACAACATGTTTTTGAAGCATTGATCATTGGAGCCAATCACAGACATATATGTTGAGCGCTTCAAAACAATGGCCAATCAGAGGAGGTGTTTAAGAATCTGTTCAACAGCGCTCAAAATGCTAGGGGGAAATGCTGATATCCTCACATTTTTTAAATTTCAGTATTGGTACTGAAGTCAGTACTTTGACAACACTACCCTGAGGACAAACACGCACACACTCTGCAGACCGTCACCTGGAAAGAAACGATACCCAATCAGAAAGCATAACATGACTTTATCCAAACGACTTTATCCATGCGATTTTTCTGTAAAAAACAGTCCAAACACTAGTATCGCCATTTTTATTATCCATTCACAAACAACTCTGGTTGTTTGAGAATGGAATCTGTTAGTGTGTGTGGTGTGCTTTCCCTCCAGACACTATAGGAACAACACTGCTAAAGTCCCCCTGGTGAAAATCAAGTTTTTTATGTTGTTTTTGTGTCTATGTGGTGTTTTTAATATGCTTTAAGACAAACCACGTGTAAGTTCATAAGTCGACAGCATTGCTGAGTATTTTCTCCTTAAAACTGCAGTGAACCAAAGACAGTCTCAAAAACACGGTTTGAAATCGCTGGTGTTTCTGACGTCACAAACTACCTTGTAACCAATCAGATCAACGTGTGATCGTCGACCAGTGGATCTCTGAGCTGAGTGAGTGAGTGGAGGCGGGGCTCATTTGCATATTCATAGAACTGCGTATACTAAATGAGGCAAGGGTGCAGAGTTACATTCAAGCTATTTTAAGGCATGAATACTTTTTTTCAAGGAAATTTTTTTTTAAAATTCATTGTGGTGATAAAAGTGAGTTAAGGGATTTTTTATCGTCATGTTTGTGGTTTCTCACATTTTGAAAATCTGATACGATTTTAAAAATCATTTAGTGTGGGCAAGCCTCACTGGCCTGAGCATTTTGAGAGTCTGAAGTTCAGCATGAGAAGAGTGTGAGGAAGAGAGGAATGACACAGACGAGCAGCTCATTATGATGTGTGTGTACACACTGTTGTTTTACAAGCGTCTTTGATCAGAGGTCACAGGGAAAGGGTTGTCCTGTACAAATAAAGGTCCCGTGGGGAGTCTCCTTTCAGGTCTGACATTCCTCTCGAGCGTCTTGATGACAGACGTTCCCCATTCTGTGAAGCTTCAGGTAATAAAGAACGCTATTGCGAATGGGGTCACTCAGCACGTTATAAACTTGTGTAAATACTAACGAATATAAAATATGATTTATAAACTCCCTTTCAAAATTTTGGGGTCAGTAAGATTTTTAAAATGTTTTTAAAAAGCCTCTTCTGCTGCATTTATCTGATCAAAAATACAGTAAAAATATTTTTACAATTTAAAATAACTTTTGTCTATGTGAATTGATTTGATTCCTGGCCGGGACAGCACTGATAAGGTGTTGTGGGGTTGATAAGGTGTTTTAAGTAGTTGCTAAGTGTTGTGTTCATGAGTGAATTATGTTGTGACTACTATTTTTAAGTGTTGTGTAATGACGTAGTGAACGTAAACAAGATGGCGAACTTCGCTACTTCATGTCTCGTGTGTTACTTTGC
Organism: Tiaroga cobitis; assembly: GCA_030578255.1. NCBI lineage: Eukaryota > Metazoa > Chordata > Actinopteri > Cypriniformes > Leuciscidae > Tiaroga > Tiaroga cobitis. Next base: position 58,217,866 of record CM060595.1, on the reverse strand, counting down.
TCACTATCTCCTGACAGATACTACACTTTGATTGGTTGCCAGGTGGTCACATGTGAAAAGAATCCCCATCAAGTCCTAATTAGCATTAGTGATAATGATCCTTTCTACTAACGATAAAAAATTCCACAATAAACACGCTTGACAATCGCTCGCTTGCAGATCGGACGTGCTATTTAGCGAAGTGAGAACGCTCGCATTGTAAGACGCAAGTAGTTTTATTATTTATTTATTTCATGTTTTAATTCAGCGTAATTAAAGATAATGTTAATTTAGTGGAGTAACCAAAATAAATGTTTTTTTATTTAGCTTTTTTTTTTTAATAAAACGATTTTTAACTTCCCCCATCTGCTGTTCTTTGACAGAAATTGTTTTACTGAAATACATTTCCATGCAGGGTTGGTTTCGTTAACTAAAACTATAAAAAAAAAAAACATATTTGTTAATTGAAATCAATCTGAAAAATATTAAATGAAGACCACAAACAAAACGAAAAATTAACACAAAAAAAATGTAAACTGAAAAAAGTTGATAACTGAAGAATAATTATCATTTTCACTACCATAAAAAAATTACTTAAACAGATAATCTACTGAAACACGTTTCCATGATGATGCCAGTGTTGTTATACTTATCTAAAACTATTAAAAAACATGTTACATTAAATAAACACACAGAAAAATAAAAAGTTAATTAAAGTATAAATAATAAATAAAAAAACTTAAAGCTGAAGTATTAAAATTACCAAGGCACATGATACAGGCACACATGCTGGATAATTTACAGAAACGGGAGGGATGACGTGAGGAGATTAAACCGGCTCTCCGTTTACCCCTGCGGCCCCAGATGGACCACCAACACGGACCCCGTCCCGTTAGGTGTGTGTGGGGCTGCATTACACACCCCTGAAACAGACCCCTCAAACACGGTCCCACAAAGCTAAACGGAAAAAGAAAATAACGCTGCTTTACGACAATGCCCATTTCTCAGTGTGATTTCCTAAATGTTTTTAGCTTTACTGTAAGTCTGAGCTCTTACCTCATCCCATTTTACAGCTGAGGCTAAAAACAGCATCTGCTGCCAAACTATGATCCCATTCGCAGAACATCGAAGGAAAAGTTGCACAATCCAACACTTCGAGTGGAGTCATCACATCATGACTTGTGCTAAAGCATGTCCTGAGCCATTTCAACCTTATTTATGGGTAAAAAGGAACACAAAACTGGCTGTTCCTTAGTAGGGTCATACAACATTTTATTGTAACATGAAACCAAAATGGTCAATTTTACTCTATACATGTTCCTGGTCTTATAGTGAACGATTCATGTTATTCCATATAAAAATATTTGCCTTCATAAATATTTGTCTTTTTTAACTGATGTGACATGGTCCAATTAATCCACAATGGATCGAATGATGTCCAGTCCTTTTTGTTTATTGTATTCAGAAATATTTCAGATTATGAATATTAGTGTTGAGTTAATTTAGTTAATTGTTGAACTAGTTCAGTTCAATAACAGTGCCAATGTTGCAAAGCTAATCAATTATGAAACAAGTTCCTCTTTAAGCAGCTGTACATATTGAAAATATTGTCATTATACATCAGCTCAATTCAGTTAAATTACTGAATATAATATTACAGCAAATTAATTGTCTTTTACCCCACAATACAAAATACATTTCTAACAAAAAAAGCTTTTGAGCTTCAAAAAACGACAAAAAACACAATAAAAGAGAGTCTAAATGTTCTACTTTAATTTTATTTCTGGAGCTCAAATCACTTTCACTGTATGTGGAAATAAGAGACTCATAACAAATAAAACTATATCTGATTTTGTGTTTCACTCTTCCATAGTTCTCTTCCATGGAAGAGTGAAAATCATGCCAATTTGGGTTTGAAATGACATTGTGAGAGAGTAAATAATGACAGCACTTTCATATTTAAGTAAACTATTCCTTTAATAAAAGATGGGCATTGCAATATCTTTTTCTGTTTAACCATTAAAGTCAGCATTAACGAGAGTTGCTCTCGTCTTGTGTCGTAGTGTATCTGAGTGAAACTGCTTCTGGAACAAGAACAAATGTAGGGCGGGGCTTGATTTTGTCCAATGGGAAATGATGTGGATGTGGTTTGCTATTGGTGGATCTCACGTGAGTGACAGGTTGCCCCGCCCTCATTCATCAGAGAAAAGAAGAAATGTCGCAGCAAGGCACATGAGTTTAATACAATAATGATGTGCAGGGAGAAATCATCTATAATAAACACTGATATATTAAACAAAAGAAGAGCTCAATACATCAACTCACCACCAGAAAATCCTGTCTGCGCTCCACTACACGTCTAAAACATGTTGCTGAATCTTTCCCATCGGATTTCCCAAATAGACTCCTGAAATTAATTGACATGCAGTGCTTTTGTGTGCCCCAAAACAGCATGAGGCAGATTTACTGTAGACATGCAGAGCGCTGCGGTTTTCACTGATGGATTTACACTGAACAAAGCGAGAACATGCAGCGACGCCGGGTCAAGTTGCAAGCGACTCCCAGGAGTCCAGCTCAGCCGTGGAATTTCAGCATAAATCTCTTCATGCTGAAAAATACCATGTACCGTCTCCTTTATTGGAGACTCTAGCGTGAGTTTTCCCTGAGCACCGGGCGGATTGCGAGGCTTAAGATGCTATTGTTAGAGTGATTGACACATGAAGGAGTGTGAGAGACCACACAGCAGGACAAACGAGTGAGTCAGCGGGAACAGAAAACACCCATCAGCCTTTTCTTCAGTAATCTCGTTACGGACAGATCCAGGCACAGTGTGACCAGCAATTCTAGTCAAATAAAACGAGCCTTCTCTGAACAAAATGCGACCGGTGCAAAATGTCAGCATAATGCCAGGCTGTTGCTGAAGTTTCTGAGTAGATCAAGTCCAAATCTCCCCTCAAGCTTCCTTTAATGTGCGTCAGTGGGATTTAACCATGTGATGAGCAATAGTCACAATATAATAGAGATGCAGTGCAGATTCTGATACTTTGCTGAAGATGTGTTTGTGCTGACAGGTGGAGGAGTGTGTGAATGTGTGTGTGGCATGCAGCTGTATCAGCCATCTGCTTTTTTTTTGTCCGCAGGGGTCGTTGAAACAGTTGGACACACTTGCAGAAGCCCTGATTCTGACCCTTACTTACTCCACAAACCCAGACCACCATCTAACCATCATACAAATCCCTCTTCTTAGAATCAGCTCATTAAATCACTGCAAACTTGCCATTTATAGAGCATTTCCGAAGAGTTTTCAGTAATCATTTATATGAAGCCTGTATATAATCGAAGCGGTATGTGGTTTTAACAAAGACGAGAAGTGTTTATAGGCACAATGTGAACTTGGCTTTGGACAATTATTTAAAAAAAAATATTATTAATTATTAATAATAATATTACTAGTAATAAATCATTTTAATTAATCATTCAAATTCATTTAAAATTAAAGGAATAATTAAATTAATCATTGTCATTTTAATAATTAAAATTGTTAAACAATTTATTACAACTGGTTACAGTTCACAATAACATACCATTTATAAGTTGAATTATAAAGCATATAATAAATACATAAAAATTGCTTTAAAATGCATTTTATAAAGTGGATAGTTGACACAAAATTATTATTAATCTATTATGTTTTAAATGAATACTTTTAATTATATTAGAATTGTTATTATTGTTTGTGTTGTAAAGGTGTTGTGAATTGCAACCAGAGTTATGATAAATTATATTTAACAATTAAGTATATTAATAATTAAAATAATTAATCACATAAGAGTATAATGCATATGGAAAATCTGAAATAATAATTGTTAAATGATCCCTTATCATGCATTAGACTCTTTAAATTAAAGAAAAAAAAAATGATTAAAAAAGGCATGATGCATTAAAGCACGATATATAAAAGCTTCACATGAATGCTTTCAGAGATGAAGTTGACGATACAGCTGCTCTCTTGTACAGTTGTATGAACACCTGAGTAAAGCAAGCATTCCTGCGGATCACTTCCCAGGAATCCCAAAAAGGGAAGATCAATGTGCTGACGGAGACTCAGCCGCTCACAAGGTTTGGCATTAAGACGGACATAATGGAAAGCGCATCGCCAGCCGAAACACAACAACACACTCCTCCCGAGAGGAGCTGTTCAAGTTCATTCAGTGCATCACCTCTATATTAGCCATCAATCATCTGGACAACAGGAGGAAGTGAGATCATGCATGAACATCTATGTTTTTTTTTATATCTACATATTAGACATTAGAAATGTACATGATACAAACTAAAAATACATCTTGCATTGATGAATATAACATATGGTGATCAGAAGCTAAATGTCAGATTCAAAATGAATAACTACAACACCACAATAAATAGCATCATTAATAGCAGCCTAACTGTCTTTTCAGACATGATGATCAATACCACAGAGGTGACTTTAATTTAACCGAGTTATGTGTTCCCTATAAGCTCGTAAATAATTTGATCATGTTTAATAGCGTTTAAAGTCATTTCAAGTTCATTTAGTTTTAAATGTACCAAGTGATGAAATCTGAGATCTGAGTTGTAATCGGCCCCTCCATTTCCACCAGTTTGACCCATTCAGGTCTAGTTCGGAGGTTATCGTGACATTAAAAGCATAATCAGCCAATCACAGTGAGATGATGCACTCAATCTCTCTCTTGTGACTTTTCATGTCATATTTTAGGAGCTCAGAGAAAACACAATGAGCTCAAGAGAGGAAAAACGCACTCTGCTCGCTTTCAAACTTCAGAAATCTAAGAGCTTTACACAGTATTTGTTCTCATATACTCATAAAATAATGGTTCTTTATTGGCATCTATGGTTCCATAAAGAACTTTACTTTATAGTGGAAAAGGTTTCTTTAGAATGTTCTTCACGACAAGAAAAAGAAAATGGTTCTTTTAATAACTGCACTCTTCAAAATAAAGCTTCCAAAATGTGGTTTTCACAGTTTTGCCATAGAAGAACCATTATCGGTTCCCCAAAGAACCTTCCAGTGATAAAAACGTGTGTTTTTCTTAGTGTGAAGAACATTTTAATAATCTAACTTTTTTCAACTATAAAGAACCATTTGTGGAATGGAAAGATTCCATGGATGTTAAAGTTTCCTCATGCAACCATCGACGCCAATAAAGAACATTTATTGTTAAGAGTGTGTTTACTGAAAGTTTATTTGGGGAAACAGAAATGTTTCTTCCACTGGATCACTGTGAAAACCCCCTTTTGAAACCTTTTTTATGAGTGTATTTCATAATATTGGTTTTGTTTTATATTTGTACGGTCTCATCCAAATATGCGTAACAATAAACCTTAAGAAACACCACAAAGAAAAATGATTTATGTTTTAAAGATGCCTCTTTTCAGATTCAAGCAGGTGGAATCACGTGTGTGAATAGATGAACAGAGGTGAAGAGATATGCCAATACCATATCAATAGTTCATCTTAGTAATGACCATTATTCTTGTGCAAGGGGGCGGGGAAAGGGGCGGAGCAACCAAACAACAACACCATTACCACAAACCCCAGAGAGAGAGAGAGAGAGAGAGAGGAAGGGGAAGAGAGACACCAGTGTTTTCCTTGTGTTTTCCGTGCGGATGAGTGGAAGTTAAGGACATCTCCCTCTAAATCAAAGTGTCACTCTGAACAGTGAACAGCGAGCAGCCGGAGGATCATTTGGACAGAGACACTCACAGGAGATGCAGACACATGCTGGGACACACGGACCAAACTTAAACTGCACTTAAACTACCATTTACACCGGGACACACAATGAGACTGTCACCCATCATCATATGACAGCAACAGGAGACACACTGAAGAGGGACAGAATAGGACAGTAGCGGATCGGTGATGACTTTCACTTCAGGGACGACAACATCCAACCTGTCTGAAGAGAGATTAAAAGGATAAAGCAGAGAGATAGAGAGAAAAAGCCCGGCAACTTCTGCACACTATCCTGGTAAGAGCTGTTTGATTATAAACCAGCATAACTGAAGTCAAATCAATCATGTTATCTGGTGTTCAACTTTATACTGTGTTACATTGACCCAGGACATTCATAGACTGCCACAGAAAGGGCAGTTTAGCTTATGCATATCCATTGTAGAAATGTGCATGAGTTTGCATGAGATTTTATTCTTTGCCAGATCTGGAAATCTTAAAAAAAAACAAAAAAAAAAACCTAGATGAACACTGATGGCACTCCAAGAGCAGTTTACAAGGATTCATTGGGCAGATCCTCAAATCATAAGCAAGTATTATTATTTTTGATGACATTTTTTTAGAAATAAACAGTTAAGACAAAATTACATTTACTACATATTTCCCTGACTTTTTGGGTTTTAAAAAAATTGTAGAACTACACATAGTGCTTGAAACATCGGTCTTGGGTTCGATTCTTAGAAAATGCATAAACTGATTAAATGCAAGGTTAAAGGCATCTGCCAAACTCATAAATGTAAATACATAAAAGCAGAAATTTGCACAATATGCTCATCAAACTGATAGATAAATGCATAAGTGAGGAATGTTCCACATGGTGAAGCTGCGTGTCCTGAACAGCAGTGAAGTTAATGATCCTCACACTTTCCACAGAAACAATTACTGCCTGAACTTCACATTACGCATTCGGGTACTGGAGGATTAGAGGTTAGCACGTTACGTACATCGTTTCAACAAGAGCTTTTAACCACCTAATTATGAGTTAGATAATCACCCGTTCAAAATATGTTTTGCATTTTCTCAAAGAACACACCGCTATATTTGAGAACAAATGACTCAAAAGTCTTTCTGAATTAATTAAAAATCCTGTAGAAATGCATCCCACGGCCACACACAGGAACCCCTTGAGCTGGATTTGTGCCCAAAAGACACACTCTCAGTCTCAAAGTAAAGACTACATTTGCATTTCCTAAAGAGAATACTAGCGCTTGCAAGCCTGCAGAAAAAGAATATTGAGTTATTGTTAATGCAAGTTGAAAATGATCCAGAAAGAGAAGAAAGCTGAGACGGAGAGAAGCGGAGACTCCGCTGACATCAGCAGCTCAAGCAGGAAGCCCACTATGACATCATCACAGTCGCATGAATTGGAATCAGATTTTAAATCTGTGAAATGAGAGTCAGATCTTGAATTCTTAACAATGATGTAATGCTGCATTCACATGCTTTGGCAACACTCATAACAGCAAAACAGATCCATGTGCAGCTTCATCCGTGATGACACCAGCATGCAGCATCTCACGAATATTGAGGGAAAAATAATCAATGTGATAGAAGCAAGTTATCGAACACCTCTAACTCATCATTTATGACATGACAACACAATTAGCAAGTGCAGATTTATAAACTTCTGAATTCGACAAGGAGATTCTTCTTCTTGGAGAATCATATATATGGTCTTTCTGATAATATGTAAAGGGTTAGCCATAATGCAAAGGGATTTTTTTACACTAAATGTGTTAAAAGGCTCATAAATCAACAACAAGAAGTGTGAATCCAATGCAGAAATAAAATACAAGGTTGGAAACGTCTTAATACCCAACAGACAGTGGGTATGTTTCCTGAATCAATGGCAAGACAACAACAACAACAACAACAACTACAAAATATGATTCATTATGCATGTTTGTAGCATGAGGTTATCCTTGCTGAGTGTCTTGAGCAATCTGGTTTATTTCCCAGTCGATTGGAATATATTTTCCATTGATGACTCAAGGCTATGAATGTTTGTTTGTCCATTCAGTCCAAACCACAAGGAGCAGTGATTCAGATATTAAAAATAAAGAAATATTTGTTTGTTTTGTATCAAGTGGTAAGCTACAGATACATCACCTCCCTGTGGCAGTACTAATGTTTTAGGGCTCTATACGTACAGTTTCGGTCTCTGAAACGATGCCTGAAATGAGTGGGAAGGAGCACGCACTTACTAATGAGCACAATGAAAAACATGGACCGCTGAGTCCGTTGCTATGGGAGACTCTACACACACACAACACACTAGGAACTGCGTGTGATCGATTTTCCCATCAGTGAATTAGTGCATTCCAGTCCTAGGGTGTAAATCTATGACTCAGAGATTACAGAAAACGGCTAAATCTGACATTAAACATCCATAAACATTTATCTACATAGGAAACCTTCAAACTGATAGCATGTGTGCATCTGGATGCATATGTGTATATAACTCATCAATGCTTTGTAAAGTTTAAGGATTTGATCTGATGTTTATAGAGACTATAAAACTCAAGTGCACCTCAGATTTTAGATGCTACATGTTTTGTGCATCATAAGGTTTGCAGCAGAACTTGTTAGAAAAGGAGTTGGATGTTGAGAAACTAAATGTCTCTCCTCTTGTGAGCTGATTCATGCCTAATGCTTTAGATAACTATGGCTGAGCTGTGTTTTTGGAAAAGAAGAGAGAATTGCATATGGTGGGTGAAAAGAGATCATCGTTGTGAATGCAAGTTCGCACTACCAGTGTAATCTGATTCACAAACAATTGACTTTATGAACTGATTCTTGTAATGTCTCATTCAAAAAGACTCATGAAGTTACCAGTTAACAAATTACCAGTTTCAAATCAGGCTGATGAATCATTCCCTAAATGAGCTAAATGCATCAGACAGATCAGTGACTAAATTAACATGATTTAAATGTAATGTTTAAATCATTTATTTTCATTAAAATGTAATATTTGCATTAAAACTAATATAATTGCAGGTTGTCATATGATCAACTATTTAGTACTGATTTAGCGAGTTCATTCAGCGAATGATTCATCAGACTGATTCAAACCAGTATCTTTTGTGCATTTGGTTCTCTTTTTGAATCATTTAAAAAGAACCGATTCATAAGAGTCATTTGTGTGTGAATCAGAGTACACTGGACAAACAAACTTACATTCACAACTAAAATATGAGTTATTTTGCAGTGGTGCTGGAGATTCAGTCTCTGAAAAACCACCAACCATGTTTAATTCTCCCTACTTATCTGTTCTTCAATGAAACAATATGCGATATAGGCACACAACATGTTACGTACATCGCAAAACTTGTGCGGTCAAACTTGTGCATATAGCAAAACCACATGGCCTAGTGTTTAAAGATCTAGACTGGTATCAAAAGGCATTTTGCTTTAAATCCTGCAAGGCCAAATTTGTACGCTATTAGAATTGGGTAATTCTAATGGTGTAGTGTAATTTACTTGAGCTGAAAGCATCTGCTAAATCCTACTTACAGATGCTTTACCAGGGCACAACAGACCTGTTCTTTGGAAAATCACCAAAGACATTCCAAGGCCCCGTGTTTTTAACACAATACATGTTTCATTAGCTAATGGCTTTCAGATAAATGAACAGTTCATTCAACAAAAGGATTCACATGACATGGAACTTTTAGGGTTGCACTTCAAACTTGCTTTCTGTCTGTGCTTTTTTTTAATTGTCATTCTACAGTATGACCACATGGGTCAGACATGCTGTTGCATTAGATCTGAATTAGCCAACTGAAGAAGTCAAATCGAACAGATCCTCCTCTGTTTAAAATAGCCATTTGCGTTTAGTTTAGATCTCGGTTCGAGCTGTTGAGCTTGATAAAGCCGCAGTTTCCTCCTAATCTCTAACCGTTTCTCCTCTTAATCTCCTTCATATCGCTTTAAAATACAGCATTCAGTGCAGAAGTTAAACGGGTCCGATATGTTTTCTGGTCAGCGGCGACTCGATCACATTATCCGCTCTGTGTATCGTGTCTCTGGACCGGAGCAGCGGAGGTTCGCGTGACCCTAACGTGAAACCAGACTTCATTCGCCCCGATAGAAAGCATATTTACACTGTCTGAATTGTTCCCTGTCCCCTATATAGTGCACTGTGTGCCATTCACCAAGTAGAAAACAGTAAATGTGTGAACAAGTGACCGATTTCAGGCGCAGCTTCAGAGTCTATTTATAATGTAGGGGGCGGAGCTTCAGATTCTAGAGACCATTTGATTGGACAGAAAATCAGATGAGAAGCTGAAGTGGAGAGTGATGTCATCAAAATCACCGATCCATATTGGCGGAAGTGAGAGACTGTAAGATTTAAATGCTTATATCTTCTAAATGCGAATTTTGTCAGCACACGTTAGCTCATAGATAACAGTAAGGCTAACATATTCATACTAAAAGCCTAAAAACGTAAAGACTTAAAGACTTTAAGGCCTATTCACACCAAGAACAGTAACAATAAAGATAACTAACGATGAGTAATATTCGTTATATGAATATGAGTAACGATAATATTATCGATGAGTCCACACCAGCAGACGATATTGTTCTGTTTATTATAAGCACACGCTGCGGTTCTGTCGTCTGTCACTTTAAATGCTCGAGGGATGGATTCTGATTGGTTGGCAATATTTGTATCGTTCGTTAGCTGGAAAAAAGTGATTAAAGTTCTAAAAGTGATTCATCAAGGCACCAAATAATATCCAATACGTCCATATTAGAAATAAGTCGTCAAGTCAAGTCACCTTTATCTCTATAGCGCTTTTTACAATACAGATAGTTTAAAAGCAGCTTCACAGTGATAACGGTAAAATATGAAACAAAGTTTCTTTCTGCTGTACAGCAGATCTAGAAAAAAATAGTGTCATAGTCCAGCTTAAAGCTACACTGTGTGATTTTTACCCTCATCTAGCGGTGAAAAGGTATATGACCATCCAGTGAATAGTTTCTGTTCCTCTCAATTTCGATTTCGTTTTAACTCCTACGGTGGCCAATGGAGTCCAAGATTAACATGGCTTCCAGGACGACCTCCTCGACACGGTGCCATCGAGTGTTAAAACGCGAGAGGCGAAGCTTGATGTCCCTCTTTGGCTAATGTACTTTCAAGATGGAGGGGCAACATGGCGACCGACATTAGAACCCCTCACCCGTGTGTATTTTCAATGGCATATTATACACTCACGAGAATACTTTATTACTTGAACGAAGTAAATATACATTAACGAGCACATATATTTTTGAAAGAACTAAGTGTTTTTAGCTAAGAATAAACTAAAAAAGTTACACAGTGTAGCTTTAAGTAAGTTCAGTTTTGTTGTAAAAAAGTTATTAATGTAGTTTGATTTATATATACAGCCACTCCAGAAAAAACAGTGATGTCATCGTCCAGCTCAGTTGTCAATGCAGACAGATCAATAATATTGTTGAATATTAAGTGTCCCCAATTAAGCAAGCCAAAAGCCAAAGGCGACAGTGGCAAGGAACAAACTCCATCGGGTGACATAATGGAGAAAAAAACCTTGGGCGAAACGAGACTTCGTCGGTGGCCAGTTCTGGCCAATGGATGAACAGTGTATGATTCTGATTCAGGCAGCATTATAGGTCAGAACTCAGATTGGATCAAAACTTTCAGAATATTAATCCAGTTCCATCTGGTTGAAGATCGAGTCATCACGCCGGCATGGAGCGAGTTTGTTAAGGATCGATGGTTGTCGTGTCGATGAGGCAATGTGCTATGCATTTGATGAAATTAGATTAAAACAGTGGCTAATATAAGCCTATGTGAGTTCATTATTTGTGCTGTGGGGTATGTGAATAATGGCAGTAAAAAATAACCATGCTTAGCATAATCAGAATGATGAAAATCGCCTGTAAATGGAAGTGAAAAGGTTTTCTCGTGTCATGTAAATATTTTACTGCGATTGAGTCCTTACTCTTATTATTGGAAATAATTGCATTATTGGTGCACATGTAAACATTGTCATTGATAAAAAATAAAAATAAAAACACCTAGGCAGCAAATCATCATATTAGAGTGATTTCTGAAGGATCATGTGACACTGAAGACCGGAGTAATGATGCTGAAAATGCAGCTTTGATCACAGGAATAAATTATAGTATAAAATACATTCATATAGAAAACTTCTTTAAAATAGTAATAATATTTCACTATATATTTTACTGTATTTTTAATGAAATAAATGAATCCTGGGTAAGCGTGAGAGAATCCTAATAAATAAATACACGACTTCTCATTGGGATACAAATAAATATTCCAACTGAGTATACAATAAACTCTTATTTGATTATGTTCCAGCACAGAGACACATCTCAGAGAGTCATGACTGTCGTCACTTTGAAGCGTTTTCTTCTGGCCCTGCTGACCATCACCCTATCCAGACCCGACTCGGCTTCGATCGGCTTGGCTGAGGAGTTTGAAAGCCGAGATGATGTACTTGAAAGCGAGTTCATGTATGCCGGTCGATCCAAACGCTCCCCGGACCCTCCCAGCGCCTCTGACGTGGATAAATGCTCCTACACCTTCATCGTGCCTCAGCGGAAGACCACAGGTGCAATCTGTGTGAACTCGAAAGAGCCTGAAGCCCTGCTGGAGAACCGCGTGAACAAGCAGGAGCTGGAGCTGCTGAACGGAGAGCTTCACAAGCAGCGGCGTCAGATCGAGACACTACAGCAGCTGGTGGAGGTGGACGGTGGTGTGGTGAACGAAGTCAAGCTCCTTCGCAAGGAGTCGCGCAACATGAACGCCCGAGTGACGCAGCTCTACATGCAGCTGCTGCACGAGATCATACGCAAGAGAGACAACGCGCTGGAGGTTTCTCAGCTGGAGAACCGTGTGCTGAATCACACGTCAGAGATGCAGCATCTAACCGCACGCTATCGGGATCTGGAGCACAAATACCAGAACTTGGCATCGCTTGCGGGAAACCAGAGCGCGGTCATCGCGCAGCTGGAAGAGCAGTGCAGAAGAGGAGGTGTTGGAGCTGGTGTTGTACGACAAGCACGACCGTACCAGCCTCCTGTAATCCCAGCACAACCTCCACAGACACCTCAATATCGACAACCACCTCAACCTCCGGTCCAGCATTCCCCCGCCAGGCCTTTCCACCCGCCGACCTACACACGCAACAACCTCCAGATCACCAATGAAATCCAGAGTGACCAAAACGCCAAAGCAATGCCACCAACTTTACCGACCATAGCCTCTGAAACACACAGCTCCTCAACAGATAAACCCTCAGGTGAGTGTCTCTTCCACAAAGAATCAGATGTGAATAAAACAGATGTGGCTACCAGAGATTTACCATAAAAAAAATATTTAAATTGACAGTATATTTCATGAACTGATATACAGTACCAACCGAGTGAAGTACTAAACTCTGTTATACACTGACAACAACCTTAAAAGCACAGGTGGGGAAGAAGAAAAAAGACATGATGAACCAAAGATAAGAGAATCATAAGTGAAGTGAAGTCAAGTCACCTTTATTTATATCGCGCTTTTTACAATACAGATTGCTTCAAAGCAGCTTTACAGTGATAACAGGAATATAATGCAACACAGTTTGTTTCTAGAAGAAAATAGTGTCATAGTCCAGCATAAGTTCAGTGATGGTACATTTTTGTTGTCAAAATGTTATTCATTTAGTTCATTAATATATATAGCCGTTCTGGAGAAAGCCGTGATGTCATCGTCCAGCTCAGTTCAGTTCTTATATAATGGTGTCAATGCAGGCAGATCAATAATATTGATGAATATTAAATGTTCCCAATTAAGCAAGCCAGAACCCAAAGGCGACCAGGAACCAAAATCCTTCAATAAACTCCTAATTACTGCTTATTAATAGTTAGTACGGTAGTTGTTGAGTTTAGGTAGTGGGTAGGATTAAGGGATGTAGAATCTGGTCATACACAATAAGGCCGTAATGTGTGCTTTATAAGTACTAATAAACAGTCAATATCCTAGTAATATGCATGCTAATAAGCAACAGTTAAAAGTGAGAATTGTACCCTAAATTAAAGTGTTACCATATTAGGTGCACATTGTCATACACAAATACAAAACACCATGATGAAAACACTTAAATATGCAATGACACTAAAATAATGCAATAAACAATAATTGAACAACATAACATAAGAAATAACCATAATGCATATAACTGATATCAAAAAATAATACCGTTTTCTCTGTACATATAAGATGACTTTCTTTTTCACTTACTGTAAATGTAGCAGTATTGGTATTGTGGGATTGCTTGTTTGATATTTACAATGCTCTCCAAATGTTTAAAGAACAGAAAATGTTAAAGAAAACCATTCCCTTACAAAAATCATGACGCAAGTCTCCACAAGGCAAACTTCTGCAAAGCATTTTGTGTACGCAACAGGATCTGCGTGACTAATGAGAAACATCTAAACATTACACAGCCAGCAATCTTCCTTTTCTTGCAGCGTTTCAGCAGATTTACCCAGGTTAATTGTCTTTTGCACACTGAGTATGATAAATAAGTATGGATATGCATAAGTGGTTTGGTTACATCAGTGGTTCCAAAGAAAACAGCTCAAAGGTTCAGCGACACAAGCAACATGGAGACACGTGGATTTCCCTGCCGCTGATCCCGCCAGAGCGCTTGGCCTCCGTCCCATTACAACACAATCATTTGGCAACATATCTTCTGAACTAAGAATTCACATTAATCTTTGGAGGAAAACCCTCCAAGACACGAACCACTTTAAAGTCCTTAAACGGGGGATTCCAGACACCATTCAGCAAACTTCTACAGTGAGATCTGTGCTTTGCTGTAAGGTTTAAGTATTGCTTACTCTTCTGCTATGTGGGTATTTCTATGAGGTGAGCAGATTAAATATGGAAGTATGAATAAAATGCAGTGAAGGAATGTAAATGACGGGGTGATGGTACGTGGTTGTGATTGTAAATCTATACAAACTTTCCTGAGATCTTCCTCACAATATCACCAAAACACACATGCATACTATATCCACTGCAGTGAACACGCATGCATACTATATCCACTGCAGTGAACACGCATGGATACTATATCCACTGCAGTGAACACGCATGCATACTATATCCACTGCAGTGAACACGCATGCATACTATATCCACTGCAGTGAACACGCATGCATACTATATCCACTGCAGTGAACACGCATGCATACTATATCCACTGCAGTGAACACGCATGCATACTATATCCACTGCAGTGAACACGCATGCATACTATATCCACTGCAGTGAACACGCATGCATACTATATCCACTGCAGTGAACACACATGCATCTATATCCACTACAGTGAACACGCATGCATACTATATCCACTGCAGTGAACACGCATGCATACTATATCCACTGCAGTGAACACGCATGGATACTATATCCACTGCAGTGAACACGCATGCATACTATATCCACTGCAGTGAACACGCATGCATACTATATCCACTGCAGTGAACACACATGCATACTATATCCACTACAGTGAACACGCATACATACTATATCCACTGCAGTGAACACACATGCATACTATATCCACTGCAGCGAACACGCATGCATACTATATCCACTGCAGTGAACACACATGCATACTATATCCACTGCAGCAAACACGCATGCATACTATATCCACTGCAGTGAACACGCATGCATACTATATCCACTGCAGTGAACACGCATGCATACTATATCCACTGCAGTGAACACACATGCATACTATATCCACTGCAGTGAACACGCATGCATACTATATCCACTGCAGTGAACACGCATGGATACTATATCCACTGCAGTGAACACGCATGCATACTATATCCACTGCAGTGAACACGCATGCATACTATATCCACTGCAGTGAACACACATGCATACTATATCCACTACAGTGAACACGCATGCATACTATATCCACTGCAGTGAACACACATGCATACTATATCCACTGCAGTGAACACACATGCATACTATATCCACTGCAGTGAACACGCATGCATACTATATCCACTGCAGTGAACACACATGCATACTATATCCACTGCAGTGAACACACACGCATACTATATCCACTGCAGTGAACACACACGCATACTATATCCACTGCATACTATATCTACTGCAGTGAACACACACGCATACTATATCCACTGCAGTGAACACACACGCATACTATATCCACTGCAGTGAACACGCATGCATACTATATCCACTGCAGTGAACACACATGCATACTATATCCACTGCAGTGAACACGCATGCATACTATATCCACTGCAGTGAACACACACGCATACTATATCCACTGCAGTGAACAGGCATGCATACTATATCCACTGCAGTGAACACACATGCATACTATATCCACTGCAGTGAACACACATGCATACTATATCCACTGCAGTGAACACGCATGCATACTATATCCACTGCAGTGAACACACATGCATACTATATCCACTGCAGTGAACACACATGCATACTATATCCACTGCAGTCGTCTGTAAATTTATCTTGTCGACCGGTTTTCTTTTTAACATGCCATTAAATCACCCCTCTGGAAGTTATTAGCAAGTTTTTCACCCACAACAAACAAATGCAGAGTGCTAATGTGCTTCGTTTTAACAGATTCACGCACACTTAACATGTAACGCGTCAGTTGACTCCACGATTCTAATAAATACCCCACACTGCATCAGTAATACAGCTTTTAAAATACTTACAAGCTACTTTATCACATGCACGACATTTAATCTTAGTTTCCACAGGCAACAGAAGAGTCAGCAACATCGTGTGCAGAGAAACTTGCCGTTTACACCTAAATGGCATTTAATGACATGCAAAATATACATTATGGATTGCTCCTCTATTGTAAGTGGCTTTGGATAAAAGCGTCTGCTAAATGCATAAATGTAAAACATCAGGCATTTAGCAGATGCTTTTATCCAACAGCATGGGAAAACGTGTGAGGATGGAAAACTTCCAATGTAAACAAGTCCTTAAATGCACGAAAAAGGGCTGATGAACAATCGTCCGAAACTTCAAAGCAAATGAAAGAAATACAGAAGGTCTTTTCAAAAAGAGATGAGTGATTTCAGCGCAGACCGTGAGTAGCTCTTACTCTCACGAGATGAGAAGCTTCTTGCTCATCAATAGTCTGGAAAAAGATCCGGTCACAAGCAGATTGAGTCTTACCCTTCTGATATCCTAATGCTTGATCATTATTCAACAATAAAACTCATAATCTGAAATGAAATGTCAAAACAGCCGTCGCAGACAGACAAAAAGCAGAAAAGTCTGAGACAAATCGAAACACAAACTGTGACAAATCAGATTCCTCCGCAGAGATTCCAGTGTATTTTTCTATTACGTTTTGGAGAAAATCAACAAGTGAAGGTTAATTTGAGAATGAAACTTCAATGAATGTTCTCTGAAACCGGCTGACCCTCAGATGAATGTCTCACTATAATCTGGTACATTTATTAGAGTACGAGCAAGATATCAATCCGGCCTGACTCACGGAAGTGAATCTCGACTGATGATGTACAATTTGCATGCTGAAACCTAATATAGTTTAATGCATCTCTCACAAATGTTTTTGTATAAATTGCCTTTGCAGACAGCTCACTTTCTATCTCTTGAAATGTATCCACAGCAGACACGTAAGACCAACAAATGGAAAAAAAAGACCTAAAAGGTTTAAATTAAGACGCTTCACATCTCTAGTCGCTGTGTGTCACTGCATTGGTACTCGCTGGGATGAGAAACCTACTATAAAAAACAACTAAAACAAGACTGAAATCTGAATGCAATCCGTCTGTTTCTACAAGGTACATTTGGTGTGATCTTACTTCAACAGAAGCCCTCATCCAGCATCTTCCACCAAATTTATTAGCTACCAGAGAAAAAAAGAAAAGAAAAGCAAACAGTCGTTAACATTGAGACCCCCAAGAGACCAGAAGATGTGGAAACAATAACCTGAAGTATCCCGTCTGAGAACAGAGGCACTGGCGAAAGTGTGATTTGGCTCTTGGACTGAAGCTTGTTAGCTCATTAGACAGCTTTACAGGGAAGCTCGAGGTTCTGTAATGGCAGCGGTCAGAAGCAGAGTGTGCATGTTCATTATCTAGATGATTTTCCATCTCCTTAGGGCAGTTTTTTAACGATGCACAAAAAGGTGTGGAGAGCATGCAGTCATAATGAAAACAGCATTACCGCAAATGTGCTGCTGGAAACTTGCGAGTCCAGATGAGAAAATAACATCTCAGCTTCAACGGTTGTATAAGTGCTGTCAAATAAGATATGACTTTACCCACTCCTCGTGTGACATTTAAAAAAAGCACTTAAATGACTTTAAACGTGTAACAAATGTTTTTTTTAGTATCTTGCTATCATTTTTAATTGGTAACATTACTTGGTAATGTTTCTTAAATCCTTGGTAACACTTTACAATAAGGTTTATTAGTTAACTAAATTATGAACTAAAAATGAACAACTCTTCTACAGCGTTTATTAATCTTAGTTAATATTAATTTCAACATTTACTAATACGTTATTAAAATCAAAGGTTGTATTTGTTAACATTAGTTAACATGCACTGTGAACTAACATGAACAAACAATGAACAACTGTGTTTTTAACTAACGTGAACAAATATGAATAAATCCTGTAACAAATGTTTTGCTCATTGTTAGTTCATGTTAGTTAATACATACATGTATAGTGTTACCAAATCCTTTATATATAATGTTTTTAAAAAGTATTTTTATGCATTGATTTGATTATGCCTTGTAATACACATTAAAGCATTGTATGGTCTCATGCATAATTGTAACAATATAATATAACATTATAATACTTATCTATTCATTATTACACGTATAGAAATTATAATGCATTAAAAGGCAAACCAATTTTAGATGTAAATCTGCAAATATTATAATGCATTTTCTTACATTATCAATCCCTTTAAAATGCATTATACATAAAGGGATAACAAGATTCTGTGCAATTTATCGACTGTTTTCCATGGAAAAACGAACAGCTGTCACTGAGATGAGGGCTTAAGTTAATGGTCTGATGTCAGTGAGCCTGAGCATGGCACTTTGCAGGCTCATGCATACAATCCACGTTTGCGATGTTCACACGTAATATATACTACAATCCAATAGCCTCAACACAATTGTAACATCAAACTCAATGGAAACCATTATTTCCACAAAAGAAAACGAGCTCCTGGAGGTCCAGGCCAATACTCATCAATATGTGACTCTTTTTCGCAATTCTGTTCTTTTAGAAAGGCAAACCGGTCTCAGAAACAGCTAGTGATACACACATGAAATAAACAGCAGCTTTGAACCACATCTGAATTGATTTCAACATGATAAAATGCAGAGATGCTGTAGAGAAGAACCATGCATTCATTAATGCACGTGTTTGCTTTCCATACAGGACCGTTCAAAGACTGCTTACATGCTCTAGAAGACGGACACACCAACAGCAACATGTTTCTGCTGAAGCCGGAAAACACCAACAAACTGATGCAGGTCTGGTGCGACCAGAGACACGACCCCGGCGGCTGGACCGTCATTCAAAGACGCATGGACGGATCGGTCAACTTCTTCCGAAACTGGGAGACATATAAGGTCAGAAACATGTTTATGTTCATTTACTTGTGTAGAAAGATTTTCTGCCAACGTCCAACATCATGCAAATAAAGATGTGATCATGAGCTCATGCATTGCGTACGTCATCGCTCAGCGCCGATACAACTGAATATAATGCTTCTGATCTGTATCATTGGATAACAGCATGAACTCCCCTACTTCCCTCAGTCATGGTTAGTTAATGGAATGAAACGCACATTGCTCTGAAATCCTGCCATTCGTGCATGGAGAAACTTCCATGACAAAATGTCTTAACCGGTCAGACTCTCGGCAAACTGCAGCTTTGTGCAATTTCTGAATTCATTGCTTTTCGAACGTCAATGGAATTCGGTTATGCAAGATGGGCAAGGTTTCCAAACTAGGGCCAGGGCTTTTCCAGGGCTTTGTCCACAAAAACACTCTGCCGATGTCATTAGAGCCCGGAATTACAATCAGGACTAGACGTAACGAGCCAATGTCTAGGGAAATATTGTAATTACTATATTAAAAAAAGCACTAAACTCTAATTATATAATGAATGATTTGTTTTTAATGCAAACCATTATATTTCACAATTTTTTGGGTAGCCAGTCATGAAGAATAATAAATAAGAATAAAGCTAAAAATTATGCTCATCAAAACATTACTGTGAGTGAAACACTAGCGAGTGAAAATGCATTCATAAAACCGATAACTTTTTTTTCTCTCTCTCTCTCTCTCTCTCTCTCTCTCTCTCTCTCTCTCTCTCTCTCTCTCAAGAAGATAAATTCAAGAAGGGTTTTTTATAGAATTGAGGACAGTTCATAGTGAACACCAGGGGCGTCGGACTGGGGGTAAAACCAGTACTGATTACCAGGGCCCCAAGGGGAGAGAGGGCCCTTGAAAAGTCTGGAACATATTTTATTTTACCTTGATATTTTCATTTCCTAATTAAATTTCATAACGAATGTCAGATGAAATGTAAAGTTAGTGTATTAACTAAATAACTTGGTTGATTGATTGATTGACGGTCTTATGGTCCCACCCCTTGCTAATGCGCCAAATGGTTTAGTCCATCTGCCCGCATTTTGTAAATGTTAGTTGAGCGGCATCTCGTTGAGCGCTGAAGAAATGTCTTTCTCAAAGAAAGCTAAGTCAGGCCACCAAAAAAGAAAGGAAAGACAGGAGAAGGAAAGAAAACAAAATGAGGGGAAACAATTGGTTACTGACTTCTTATCAAAGAAAGGTGAGCACAAACCAGAACACGAAATTTATAGTGCTAAACTGCTTGAATATCTCCGCGATCGTTAGTGCTAAAAATGAACTGAGACAACCCAATGAAAGAGCAGAATTTTTTTAATTTGTCTAGTTTCACTGTAGCTACAGAGCTACCAAGCTACCTATGAGTGACACTGATTAGCCTATTATTGCTAATTTTAGATATTATAGCCTATTGATTTAAAATTAAACATGTTTCAAATTAGGCTATTATAATGAAGTTTTGTATGCAAACAGCATTATTAGTGTACAGTTTATTTATTTAGCCTTTACCTCAGATTACATGTAGGCTATAACCAAATTATCATCTGAAAATGTATGTTCTGGCAGAAAAACACTTTCAGATGATAATTTGGTTATATGTAATCTGAGGTAAAGGCTAAATAAATAAACTGTACACTAATAATGCTGTTTGCATACAAAACTTCATTATAATAGCCTAATTTGAAACATGTTTAATTTTAAATTAATTGGCTATAATATCTAAAACCTAGGCTAAAACCTAGGCTAATAATCAGTGTCACTCATAGGTAGCTTGGTAGCTCATCTGTAGCCACAGTGAAACTCGAAAAATTAGAATACCATGCAAAAGTTCATTTATTTCAGTAATTCAACTTAAAAGGTGAAACTAATATATTTTATTACATGTAAAGTGAGATATTTCAAGCCTTTGTTTGATATTTTTGAATTACTGAAATAAATGAATTTTTGCACAATATTCAATTTTTTTTAGTTTCCCCTGTACATATAATGTCAACATTATTTTTATGTCAGATTTAGTAGAAGCAGATCTTAACATTGTGAAACACATGGCCCTCAGTTTCAGAAACTGTCACATCAGAGAGTGGAGTAGCAACAGACCCTTCATCCTCCTCTTCGGATTTGAGACCAGGTGAGCTATTATAGTTCAAAATTAAAGCAAACCATTTTGTTTAGCCATTTTGACTGAAAGCTGTTAAGTCAAGTGACACTAACATCGTAGTGTGTTGTATTATATTAGTTAATAATTAGGATAAGAGGTTAATATCTAATGTATTCTTCGTGTAGAGAAAGATGATAGAGAAGATGTGATTGAGGATGATGGTGGAAGTGAAGAGAGCAGGGAGCGTGAGTGTTGTTCTGAGCACAGTGTGGAAATGAGAGATAAGGAACTGGAAAGTAGGCAGAGCAATTCAGACCAGTTTTTGCCAGAGGATCCAGGATTATGGCCAGATAAATTGACGAATGATCAGAGAGACGGGACGGGGGCCCATAAGGACTGCCTATGCATAGGGCCCGGGATCTTGTGCTACGCCCCTGGTGAACACATCGGTCACGCTATGAAAAGGATAAAATGGCATTTGGCATCAATAATCTCAAACCTTGCATGAAGCATCAATGTGCCACTTGCAATTTAAATGCAATGTGAATGTTGCGTAAAGATTCTTTAACATTTCTCCATTGTGTTCCATGGAAAAACTAACAGCATTCAGGTTTGGAATGACTTGCGGTTGAGGAAATAATGGCAGAATTGTATTTTCTGGATGAACAATTTCTTTAAACAATGACTAACACAACAGCAGTCTGGAGTGATGATTTATTACATGCATCAATACATTCTGTGACGCCATACTAGGTGTTGAGCTGGCTTGTCTCTGACGTAACGTGTAATTTCTCTCTGCCAACAGCGAGTTACATGCGTTCTCAGGTGTTTTAGATACTGTGGTCAGACCTGCTTCCTCTCAATGAATCATTAACCCTAACGTCGAGACCGCTAAATACAAACACATGTGTACGATGTCGAAGGAGGTCTTTTAAAATTCAGGATCTGGCAAAGTGTTTTAAAAGCGCATTGTAGAATTACTGTTTCCCTATATGCATAGTTTATTTGATAATCCAGAGGTTTCCGCCAGTTTTTGTTCGGTTTATTGTAAGTCTACTGAGCATAAAGAATCCTGCTGAAGAGTCGGAGATTTCTACAGCACGACCAGATATAAAAAACTCTATTCGCATCAGACATTTCACTCATTTTAGCACGGTTAATGGTTGTTGTTAAATTCATTTCCTTCATTCCTGAATGAATCAGCCGTTTGAACAAATCGAGTGAATTATTTAATGACTTACTCATTAAGACATTTACCGCCACCTACTGGCAGTTTTGGCAATTTCATTAAAAAAAATTCATATTTCCATATTAATAAAAAAAAAATCATATTTTCATATTAATAAAAAAAAACATTAAAAGTATAGTTCACCGAAAAATGACAAATCTTCATTCATCATTTACTTTGAAGCCTAAAATTTTATGTGTAATAAATTCTAACATAGAATCAAATAAAATATTTGATACTTTTTGTAATGTCTATTTGATGCTTTTCTCATTTAAAGGGGTGGTTGATTATGATTTCATTTTTCTAACTTTAGTTGGTGTGTAAGGTTGCTGTTTGAGCATAAACAACATCTGCAAAGCAAAAAACAGACGCTCAAAGTTCAAAGCAAAGGGAGATATTTGCTTTTAAAGAAATAGTTTTTTAAGGACTACAACAAACGGCTGGAAGGGACTACAGGACATTCCTCCTGAGTTAGTGACATCACTAACCCTAAAATTTACATAAACCCCGCCCCCGGAACACGATTTATAGATAATCAAGACAGAATATGCTAATAAATGACTAGAAGATAACTACACATAAGCTATATAAATTCATCAACTAACCATTCAGAAATGTTGTCTACATGTTGTCACTTCTTGAGTCTCTCCATCTTTCTGACTCCAGTTTGAACATAAAAGGCTAAAGGTTTTTGAAATTTTCAGTGCATGTCTGTGTGAGGTCATTAAAGCTGCTAAGAAGGAGCTGTTGAAGCTCCGCCCTCTGTGCCGGGAGCAGCACCTCATTTGCATTTAAAGAGACAAACACAAAAATGCTCACCCTTTTTTTTTTTACATGCTATATCAAAATATCTGTGGGGTATTTTGAGCTAAAACGTCACATACAGACTCTGTGGACATCAGAGATTTATGTTACATCTTGTAAAAAGAGAATTATACCACCCCTTTAACACATAATGACTTATAATTATCTCCCACTATTATACACCACATCGTGTAATTAATTATATTTAAAATTGTAATCACTTGACAGCCCTATAAAAAAGAAAATATACGCGTGGTAACATCGATATGATGAAAGACAAAACAATATAATCAACTCGCTACTACTTTGAATCATCAAATTACTTTTTTTTTTCTTTTCTCTTTTCTAATTTAGCAAGGATTTGGGAACATCGATGGTGAATACTGGCTTGGTTTGGAGAACATCTACTGGCTGACCAACCAAGCCAACTATAAGCTGCTGGTGACACTCGAGGACTGGTCAGGCAGAAAGACGTTCGCAGAATACGCCAGTTTCCGCTTGGAGCCAGAGGCGGACTTCTACAAGCTGAAGGTGGGCCGTTACCATGGAAACGCCGGGGATTCGCTCACCTGGCACAACGGGAAACAGTTTACCACCTTAGACCGAGACCATGACGCGTACGCAGGTATCAGAGGAATTCTGTCCGTATCACAACCAACTTCTATACAGAGATCTTTGCATAGTTTCATTGTCCAATAAGGGCTAAAAATGTGCTGCAGAAATGAGTACTAAAACCCAGAAGCGAGTTCAGAATGATGGAATTGGAAGTTCAAAAACGCAGTCAATGGATTTAGTTGAAGTCATGCAACTGTGGTGTAGTCCTTTACAGCCAAACTTTAGCTTTTTACTTAGTCATAAGGCTTCAAAATCCATTTGTGAAGATAATCTTGATGAACAAAACGTGCAAGAGTCATAAACTTTTATTGTTCATTTAGATTATTTTCTGCAATAATCAAAGCGAACCAGGATGATTCCAAATTCCGGGTTGCAAACAAAATGACATCATCACTGCAGCATTCTAAATAGAATCAATGTGTAACAGTGTGGAATTCTATCTCAAAATACAAAAGTCACAGTTTTCACTAACTCAAACCTCATTTCCTCTCATACAGGAAATTGTGCCCACTATCAGAAGGGTGGTTGGTGGTACAACGCCTGCGCCCACTCCAACCTGAATGGCGTGTGGTACCGCGGTGGGCATTACCGCAGCCGCTACCAGGATGGAGTTTACTGGGCCGAGTTCCGCGGTGGCTCGTATTCCTTGAAGAAGGTCACTATGATGATCCGGCCAAATCCCAACACTTTCCATTAGAAACATCATGTGAAGGAAAATGCAAAATCTAACATGCCGTAACTCAAAAGACGTTGTAAATAGTGCATTGTTAATGTTATTTTTGTATCGACCGTTATGAGTCTTATGAATTCTTAATATGCAGTCATACATATCCAAAATCCAAAAATATGACCTCATGAAGGAGACATGACTTTTTGGGTTTCCCGGAGACAGAGGTCCCAATGGTGTCCAGGCTCTGTGGACAATGAAGAGCAAGTGAAAAGCTAGAAAAACTTTACAATCTTCAGTCAGACGATCCTGGCAACATGACCCGAAGCTGGACAGCATTGTGTGCGTCATTACAAGTGCGCTTAAAATGGGGGTATAGTCAGTATGTTTACCTGATCTTAACAGGCACCTAACCTCATTCTCACAGTAAGAAGTCTAACCTTGAAGAAAAGAACTGTTAGTTTGAGTTTACATTAGTGCTATAAAACACAATATGTTGTGTATACTAACGGAGGAATTTAAACAGTTCAAATTATTCAGTTCTCATACCATTTTATCCATTAATAGCATTGAATTTCAAAAAAGGGTACGTTGCAATTGTGCCCTGCGAAGTGGACAACACAGGATTTTTGGACGTCTAAAGGGGATTTTATATGCAAAAAAAATCAACATTTAAAAGTAAATTTAGCCTAGTTATTGTGTATGCATCTATTTACCATCTAAATTAAGAGATGTGAATTGGCCGATTAACACATTTAAAATCACAAATGTGAAGCCTCCGTAAACTTCAATGACTCAGCTAAATTTAGTAGCACAAATGCAAAGTCTCTTCCTCATTTGATCTGTTTATAGCTTTGACTTCCAATAAAGGGTAAACTGCAACTGCGCCCTGGGAAGTGGACTACACAGGAATTTTGGACATCTTTCAGGGATTTTTGGAGTTAAAACTCAAATTTAGTCTAGTTATTGTGTTTGCACCTACTTACAAGCTAAATTGTAAATAAAGAGAAGCAAATTGTCTAAACTAACATTTAAATCCCAAAAGCGAAGCCTCTGTAAACTTCAATGACTAGGCTAATTGTAGTAGCACAAATGCAAAGTCTCTTCCTTGTTTGATCTGTTTATACTGTAGCATTGACTTTTAATGATGTGTACTGTTGCAGTTGTGCCCTGACAAGTGGACTATACACAGGATTTTTTGACATCTTAAGAGGGATTTTTCAGGCAACAATAAAAATTCTGCCAACATTTAGAGGTAAATTTAACCTAGTCATTGTGTATGCACCTATAGCTAAATTGTACATTAAGAGACATTTAAACCACAAACACAAAGCCTCTGCAAGCATCACAAAAGATGTCTGTCTTGTATATTACTGACTATTTTAATGTACTGTAAACAGCATTCATATGTCCATGAATGATTTCACTCATTTGAGTCCTGTTTGGAGACCATCTGCATAAACAGTAGAAGCTATGGCCCTGTTTACACCTGGTATTAAAATGCGTTTTTTAGTTCGATCGGATCACAAGTAGACGAGGAACACACATTCCTGTTTACACCTGGTGTATTAATCCGCCTCTTTTGTCCATTTTTGACCACTTCTGTCCTGATTTCTTCGAGGGGAGGGTCTATAGGTGGGTAAATCTATGGGCTTTTTCAGATCTTTCAATCTAATGGATGAAATAAGCTCCTGCAATTTACATATGAACACGACCAGAGAACAAGCTCAAAACGTTTTAGACCCCGTTTACACCTGTATTTAACATCGTCCACTTGTGATCCAATCGACCAAAACGCTTCTTAATACCAGGTGTGAACAGGGCCAATGAGCGAGTTTGTTTTTGTAACGCAAAATATGGTTGTGTTTATACTTACAGAAAGTTCCAATAAATGATGTACAGCTGCTGCAGTTTTGCTCTTTTGTGATAAACTGCAAAAGACAAGACTTGCACTATAGACTACATTACAGTAAACACGAGAGACGAGTCGAGAACGACTAACAGATGGACTGAGTTCAAAGCTCAATGTGTTCGTTTGTTCAAGCCTCTAAAGGTCAAAGGCTCTAAGGGCCCTACGGGAGACTCAGTGTTTGTCCTGTAAGAGAAGTTAGAGAACAATCACAATACTTTGCTGCTCAAACATCTTGGTTGTTATGAATGAAAAAGGGTGTCTTTAACATTCGTTTCCAAATGAGGAAAACCTTGTTAATGGCTGGAAAATACATTAAAATCAGTATTAATATCATCTACTCACTAGTCGCTTTCACAGCCATGTTGTGTTTACACTCGCGCTCTTGCAAACTAATCCAACTCAAACTTTCCAACTTGTAGATGGTATTTAGGCTTTAAAAATTCATAAAAGTTGCATTAATTTGTGAAGATTATCCGGATCATGCATATACTAGTATGCGGGTCACAACAAAAGTTATAAACTTTGAAATAAAATGCCATTTGCAACACATTTAACTTCTGTAACGTGGAGTGTTTCCAATTGAAACAGGACTTAAAAATAAGGGTGGAATTGAATTTTTCAATCAGAAATAAAAAAGTATCCCGGAAGTCCTTAGAACAGCATGCATCAGTGCATCATGATGGAAACCTGTATTAAGAAAGTAAAACTAGGGTTCATTTTCAATTCATGCTGACTTTAACATGAATGTAAACCAGTTGTGGAGTGGTTGGAAAGTGAGTGCACAGCTTAATAAAACGTTTTTGAGATACTAGAACTATGAACAGATGATGATGGCTTTTGTGGCAGCAGTGCACAGCCATTATTTTGTTCATGTTTACCGTAAGCAGACAAAAAAGAGAGAACAACACACTGATTGTTCAGCATGACATGGAATTTGAATACTCTGAATACCATGAGCTGGGTCACATCAACACATGAAGGTATAAGTGAGTTTATGCACAAAGCATGACATTGCCCTGGGTCAGTCAGTTCTCATACTAAAACATCCCTTGTTTTCATCGCTTTTTTGTAGAGCAGCCAATCGATTAAATATTTTCAGCAAAGTAATTACATGATATGATGATTATTATCTAGCTTGCCTCCAAATCTAGTTATATAATAAACCTGGCATTTTATATTACAAATATCATTGGCTCTTTGGAGAATTGCTTGTGTTCCTCTTTAGCAAGTCACTTTGGACAAAAGGGTCTGCTAAATGTAGTGATGTATGTCTCGAGGCCGGTTTTTACGTGGTCTCGGTCTTCTCACGGCCTTGACGGTCTTTGGTCTTGGTCTCGGAGCTCTCGGTCTTGTCTAGGTCTCGCTGTCTCAGACCGATATAGCGGAAAACACATTTCATGTACAGTTTTTGATGTATTAATATTTAGTAAAACACATATCAGTGACATGATGGGTTTTAACTTCATTCAGGAGATTTTGGGTAACTGCACAACTGACAAATGACTTTTAGCGCACCGCCAACAGTGTGTGTGTGTGTGTGTGTGTGTGTGTGTGTGTGTGTGTGTGTGTGTGTAACCATAGCGACAAAAATACCAACTTTTGGATCCTGCACTTAAGCTTATAATTTCGTTTTTAAAAATATAATTATGTATTTAAAAGTTGCAGAATGGATTTATTTGGAGACTTCGAAATCGGCAGAGATAGGGAGGCAATGCAAAACAAAATCTTACAAGTTATTGCTTAGCGTCAACAACACTAGTCTGTTTTTTTTCCCTCCGGTCTCGACTTGGTCTCGGTCTTGGTCTCGATACCCTCTGGTCTTGGTAGTGTCTTGGTCTCAGTTTAGGCGGTCTTTACTACAAGTCTAGCTAAACGCATAAATTCAGTTAATTAAGCAAATCAAAATTAGAAAAAAGCCACCAAAAGATTGCAATTGCCAATATTGCGATTCAATTTTACCTCATGTTAACGCAATACCTCGATCTAATGCAAACTTAAAACTATGCCTATCTGAGTGTGGTATAACCATACTTATTAGCGAATAATCAGAATAATGAAAATTGCATGTAAACTGGAGTGAAGAGTTCTGCTTGTGTCATGTAAATATCTTACTGCGATTAAAACCTTACTCTGATTAAATAATGGCATTATTGGTGTACATGTAAACATGGTCATTGAATGCGAATCTGACCTACAGACCACAGTCAACTATTTTACAATCAAACTGGTCAATCTGTCCAAGATTTAGGGGCCGTTAATGAAAATTGAAAATCTTTTATCTTCACCAAACAAACATATTAAAAGCACCACTTTTTAGTCCAACTTTAAACTCTCAAACAACGCTCCCACAGACATGTCGCATGCACGCATGGAAACAATGTTGTTTCAGTGTTTCTCCAAGCATGCCAATTATCATCTAAATTGCACATAAAAACTACAATGGTGGTTGCTTACGTTACAAGTCAAACAAACAATACCATACTGTCCAAGTAGATGGTTCTTGATTCCAGATTGAGCTGCCAAGGATGTCTATCCTTTTTAGTGTATGATGTTTAGTCAAAGGTTTGGGTATGCAAAACTACCATGTGATGCCAATAACAAAACTGCAAAAACATGAGCATGTCCAAGAAAGGTTGTCAAAATGTCAAGTTATCAAAATATAATTTCGCACACAATCCTGAGGAAATAGCACCTTTACGTTTCTACAAATCAAACCCAGACTATCTAATCTATGCCATGCGGCATCCCTCCATCTTCTCCCAATCTGAGTTAAATAAAAACAGCAGCTGTAAATGACTAAGTGCTGAAGAATATGAGACAGTTTCCAGCAATCTCTGATCATTGATATCGCTGTAGCAGGAGAGAGGGTTTGGAATCAATTTATTGTTGAGTCTCCAGACTTACTGAGAATCTGTGAGGTAATGAGAACCGTACGTGTGTGATCTCTGTTAGAGTTCAGAGCACAAACACTAGGGTTCAACATGCATTAGTGTGAGAGAACATGGGAACACATTGAAAAATGTCTAAAATAATAAGACATGTTTCATATTGAAATGCTGGGAATACTTATTCCAAGGATGATAAAAAAAAGCATGTGTCTCTCATGATCTGGGCTTCACTAACCAGCCAAACCCTGATCCCTTGGTGGAGAAGGAGATGTTAAAAATGTTTGGTTGACGTTAGAGTTCAGTTTGTTTGGATGCCGTGAAATTTTTTTTCCGAGCTCGGGTGTACAAACGTGAACCATTCCCGAGTCTGCATATAAACGGTGGTCTGGGGAACAGTTCATGTGAACTACGGTACGGTTCTGCTGATTCGAACGCAATTGTACTAAATCGTGGAAGTGAACTCCTATTGATGACCAGGGCTTGACATTAACACCCGCCAAATGCGTGTGTATTTCAGCAGTGGCGTAACACACTCTCTCCTACTAGCCACTTTGCCAGGTTGAATTTTATATATACATTTTTCAACTGTAGTCTTTTAAAAAGGCATCTAAATGAATAAACTAAGTGCAATTTAGTGTTGTCAAAAATATCGTTTTTTTCTATACATATCGACACTGAAATATCTGAAACTCTTACAATACTATTTTTTTCCGTAGAATAGACACACGATACCAGCTGCTCTTTCTCTCTCTCATCTCTCTGACAGCGAGTGACAAACAAACCCGCCTCTCCTCACTCACTCGTTTAATTTGCTCCTGATTAATATTGTTGCTGTTACAGGGCTTGAATTTCACTGTGGGATTGTGCGTATAATTTTACTCATTTCCGCAGATTTTGTGCTCACACCCAAAGTGCAGAACATAAAGCCTCTCAGTACTAAATTAAGTTCTTTTTAGCTGCTTATTGCGCTTAAACGGTCAAATAAACACAGAATAATGTCAAAATGCCGGTCTTGGGGAGTATTCACGTAAACACAGTCAGTTATGTTTTAAGTAATTCATAACTGATGTACTCCATAAATCCTGATGTACTTGTTACATCATAAGAAGAATGGCGTCTACGCTAATATTAGTCTTTCTGTTTATCCCGAGGTTTACCGCAGTCCGCCGGATCCAGGCTGTATCCGTATCTGATGAAGGACCTGCGCCTGGACCCGACGACAACGCAGTCCTGAAGTGTCATTAGTCTCTCCCCTGTGAAGCCCTTCTTCCCTTTACCTCTGTACAGATAAACTGTTCTCAAAATAATTCCAGTTCACATGGCTACGCGGAAGCGATAAATAATTCTGTATTATAAATATTTAAGGCCAGACAAGTAATTTGTTGAGGTCAATTTGTAAAGAAAGACTACACGCCTGTACACAAATATATTCAAACGTGCATTCCTATAGACTAAACACGTAATACGCATGTGAACTCCGTAAGCGTTTTCACAGGTTTGCGTTTTTTAAGTTTGTGCAGATATAACTTTTTTTTTCAATATTTTTCAAGACTTGGAACCTATTTCAAGGTTTGCGTTCTCGAGCCACCAGGCACTGTTGTCGTGTGAACGAGCGGCCGGATTGCATTAAGGGTTTTCTGTTGGAACGGTGTCGTGTTAGCCGAGCCTAAGTTAAAAACTAATGATCATTGCAACAGAAGTGAATCAATCAAAACTAACTTTATCTGGACAATAACTTTATTCTAGAGCTGCTGTAAAGCCAAAACAATCACTGTTACTTTAATTTCATATTATCACTGTAAAGCTGCTTTGAAACAATCTATATTGTTAAAAGCGCTATATAAATGAAGGTAACTTGACTTGACTAAGTGAACGTAAACAGTTGAGAAAGAAAACGCATGTGTAACAGTGTAATGGATCTGTGCATGAGGTCTTCAAGTGACAGCAGCCTAATATACCTGCTGCCAAATTATGAGATAATATTGAAAATATCTATATGGCAGTTTTTCCCCATGGTATCGATGTCAAAATTGCGGCCAGTGAAAATGCTGAGTGGTTAGTTACTTTGGAAAACCACTAGCCACAGCGGCTGGTGAGCAAAACAAGTTAAAGTCAAGCCCTGTTGATGACGTACGATTCAATAAATCTGTGTTTGTGTCTGTTCTTACTCACTTTCCTGACAAGCGTGTAGGGCTGTCGCGGTGAAGGAATTTCCCTTGCGGTAATTTTGAGTGACTCAATAGCGCGATATGCGGTATTTCCGCCATTTATTTATTTTTATTTATTTATATTTATTTGTTGCTATATAAAATATATAGTCTTTGAGTGAGTCATTAAACCGTTCATTCAACGAAAACGTTCAAAAACGCTGATTCCTTAAATGATAGATGTAATGATACAAGGTGTTAATTATTTTTAAACTTTGAGCTCCACTTTTCAAGGCTCAGCTGACCAGCAATGCTGATTTTGGGCAAAGCTGAAGCAATGCTTCACTTCATAGAGACCAATGGCATTGATTCAATGCGTGACTCGCTGCTTTTTTTCCCCCACGGCTTTTTCCCGCTGTGTAACGCTGACCAGCGCTGATGCTGACGCCATTCATGGTAAATAAATACCCTTACATGTTAAAAGGATGATACAACAAATATTTCGCTTTCCTTGAAAAACGGCAACCTTTTCAGGAATATACATGACAAAGACAGACGCAGGTAATCGCACGCGCTCAGTCGATCTCATTCACTGTCTGTTTAGGCTTATGTCCAAATCCACGAAGTCTCTGTACAAATCACCATGATAAACAGTCTTGTTATCATTACTATCTTATTTAACATTCAATAGGGCTTGGGCGTCGTGACGTCATTACTTGGCGTGGCCGCCATGTTGACAGCTTCGCGAATGTAAACATACAGCAAGTCGAACGAGGAGAAGCAGCAGAGTTGGGAGAAAGAAAAGAAAAAAAGATGTTAAAATCCCTAAAAGGATGTGGAATTTACCGGGATACGTTAAATAGGGAAGCCAGGGACCGGTATGTGGACAAAATCGGCACTTTTAACGGTTTGGATCCATATGAAATTTCCAACAAGGAGTCGGCAAACAGTGGGAACACAGTAATCCGGACAAAGGTAAGCTGCGCTCCACCTAGCTGCTAGTTTAGTAACCGTTAGTGCTAACAATCATTCACACATGTACTTTTAACTATGTGTTTCAAAAGTGTAGTTAGTAGCTGTCAACCCTCCCATTTTTTCCGGGTTTCTCACGTATTTGAGCTCTTTTCCCGCTGTCTTCCCGTTTTAGTTTTTTCCTGTAAAATATCCCATATTTTAATACTCTCATAACATTAACGTTAGCCCTTCCATCGGACCTGTCAGTCTCTGTACTGTTGTCCTGTTGCTACCCCCTGCCCTAAGCATTGTTTAGCTTACTAACTTAAGTTTTGCTTAAAACAGCTGCTAACTACATTTTTTAAACACATAGTTAAAAGTATGTTACATGTGTGAATGGTTGTTAGCACTAACTGTTACTAAACTAGCAGCTAGCGCAGTTTACCTAGCCTTTGTCTGGATTAAGTTACTGTGCTCCCACTGTTTGTTGGAAATTTCATATGGATCCAAACCGTTAAAAGTGCCGATTTTGTCCACATACCGGTCCCTGGCTTCCCTATTTAAAGTATCCCGGTAAATTACGCATCCTTTAAGGGATTTTAACATCTTTTTTCTTTTCTTTCTCCCAACTCTGTTGCTTCTCCTCGTTCGACTTGCTGTATGTTTACATTTGCGAAGCTGTCAACATGGCCGCCACGTCCCAGAACGCAACGCAACGCGGCACCCAAGCCCTATACACATGGTACGAAGGGTGTAGCCTGTAGTTAGGGTGTAGTTATCACGACAGCCCTACAAGCGTGACTGATGGGCTGCAAGTAGAGAGAATGTATATCACATTTCGGCTCCCGCACTCTTTACAACGTTTGCAGTATATATAACGTGAACACAATCCATTGAAAGCAATTGAACTCGGGTTCGGACCATGCAATGGAACAGAGTGCGAGAGAGAGAGAAGAGATGAGGACTCACCCAGGTAGGGGATGCAGGACACAATCTTTAGGGAGCGGATGTACTCTCTCATCCTGACGTAGTTATGCTCTTTAGACGTCAGGTAGTCCAGCTTGTCAAACGTGGCCTTGTCCTTCCTATTGATCAGCTAAAGAAACACAGGAAAGTTGCTGTTAGTTTTTCATCTGAAACACAGACCATATTGTGAAGCTACTTAACAAAAGTTTAATGAGATACAAGCTGCACATAATCAGGCCCACATGGAAACGCTGCTGAATTCAACACCAAAAATCAATTACAGATTCCATTTCTATGCATTGTTTTAATTATGTTACTGTTGTAAATAAAACAAAGATGAATTAAGTTTTTAAACAGGAAAATACTATTTCAGTCTTTATACTTCAAAATTGAATGTTGAATTCAATGTGTTACTTGCCTTACAATGTGTTACTATTTTCACTCAGAAATTGATGGTGAATTTCACAAATAATTACAGAGTAAATTCTAATCGATTTTTTAGTCAATACGTTTTCAGTGAACAATGACTTTCAGTCTCTTAATGACTTGTCAGTATTTAAGTGGCTGAGGACTGTATTGGCTACCAAACACAGATTTAACCCTCTTTTGTGTTAATTGTGTTAAAATCTTGTTACTCCATTTTGATGTCTGTCAAGCTACAATAAAGGTTTTCTGTGGTAAATCAGGGTCAAACTGAGAAGATAAAGCTGCTATTCAGTGACCTATTGATTTTTTACCTGACTCTTGCTGATTTTAAGTGTTGATTCTTGGCAAATTGCATGGAAACCAATTGGGGTCAATTTGAACACAAACACAATCGATGAAACCAAAATTTGTACAGCCTTTCTAAAACAAAACTATGTGTGGAAACTTTGCGTGCGCATTCATGATCCTAAATGAGAAATTCACAAAATTCAATAAGAAATAAATAGTTCAACTAGTGCTTCAAACAGTTTAACAATCAAAAGTTGACCATAACACAATTTAAAATCTATTTCCAGTTGCAACGAGTGAATAAGCACAGCTGGTGGATCATAAGGGGATCTTCTCAACATGCCGAACAAATGCAAACAAACGGCTTTCAGCAGCCCGTCCCGAATGGATGACAACCTGTGGAGAGAAACTATCAGACCAACTGTTTCTGAAGCTTCTTTTAGACTTCACGGCTGTCATGGCCCGGGTTTGACCTGCGCTACACACTCTGAGAACACACACACATACACACAAACGTTTTCTGGAGGTTGAAATCAATCTGTAATAATGTATATGGAGTTGTGTACCTCAATCATTTCTGTGGTAAATCAGGGTCAAACTGAGAAGATAAAGCTGCTATTCAGGGACCTATTGATTTCAAAGCTAAACTCTACACAAAATAAAGGTTCTGTATTGACATCTGGGGCTCCATGAGGATCCTTTAACATCCATGGAACCTTTCCATTACAAAAAATATATTTTTTTATTTATACTAAGACATTTATTTATTTATTGTTATGTTATTTTAAGAACAGTTCAATGTAAGGTTCTTTGAGGAACCAAAAATGATTCTTCTATGGCATCAAACTGTGAAAACCCCCTTTAGGAAACTTAATTTAACAGTGAAGTATGTGAACTAAAAACTTAGTAAACCACACTTCTACAGCATTTCTTAATCTTATTCAATGTTCATTTCTACATTTACTGGTTACACTTTACAATAAGGTTCAGTAGTTAACATTAGTTAATGTATTAACTAGCATGAACTAACCATGAGCAAACGCATTTGTTACTGTATTTGTTAATAAAAACACAGCTTTTCATTGTTTGTTCATGTTAGTTCACAGTGCATTAACTAATGTTAACAAGATTTTAATCAAGTATTAGTAAATGTTTAAATTAACATTAACAAAGGTTAATACATACTGTATACGTGCAGTTCATTATTAGTTCATGCTAACTAATGTTAACTAATGAAACTTATTGTAAAGTGTTACCCATTTACTAATGCATTTTTTTAATTAAAAGTTGTATTTGTTAACATTATTTAATGTACTTGCTTAATGAACTTACATGTACAATATATTGTTTATTGTTAGTTTATGTTAGCTAATGCATTATGTTCTATATGTACTATAATGCATTATAGTGTCACCAGTTGTTTTATGATGATACATTTGTATGTAATGCCATTTCTCCACTCTGCAAGTGCAACAATATCTAAAGGATCAGTTAAAAAAAACAAAACTGAAATTCAAATCTAACGATTGCAAAACATCTCCTATTCTAAACATTCTGGCCTGTTTTCCCCAGAAGGGTTTTAATAGTTTATTCTGTACCTTTGCCCACCCAGCTTGTTCCAAAATACAACCAACAACTCCAAAGCCATAGTGGGCGTATGGTGCAAAACTCCTGAGACAGAGAGCCGGGTCTCCATCCATGAGCCTCATTAATAACCACTGCGACTGCTCACGCCATGAGCTCATGGAAGCTGCCATCTCACTGCTTTACGAGGCTCTTGGGGACAATGCTAAAAGCTTGTACATTTGCAGTGGTAAATGCCTCATGATGGGAAGAAATAGACACATTTGAAATTCCACTGACTATAGCAGAAAACAGAGGTGTGGTGCATTCGGGCTCAAGACTTTGAGAAGGAAACATCAAGGTGCTAGTCAAGGAACTCAAATGCATATTTTACACTGTATGTAAAAATGCTGGTAAATAATGGTGAAAGTTCTCATTTGACAATTCATAATTAAAGGGGTTTTCCAAATTTTCCTTGATCTTTTGACATATAAGAGGTCATTATACTATAAAAATATCCTGCAAGTTTCAGAACTCAAAGCTTATAGTCCAGAAACAGCTTTTATTGAAGCCAAGCTTCCAAAACGACAAAAGAGATCAGCGCCTACTTCTATATCATTACCTCTCTAGCCTCGTCCAGCGATTCACGCATGTCATCAATACGAGAGAGACGCATACAGGTGAAACTCAAAAAATCAGAATATTGTGCAAAAGCTCATTTATTTCAGTAATCCAACTTAAAAGGTGAAACTAATATATTACATAGACTCATTACATGCAAAGTGAGATATTTCAAGCCTTTATTTGTTATAATTTTGATTATGGCTTACAGCTTATGAAAACCCCAAATTCAAAATTAGAATTTTGTGAAAAGGTTTTCACAGCTGTAATCCACAATTATAACAAATAAAGGCTTGAAATATCTCACTTTGCATGCAATGAGTCTATATAATATATTAGTTTCACCTTTTAAGTTGAATTACTGAAATAAATGAACTTTTGTATGATATTCTAATTTTTCGAGTTTCACACAGGCTTACTCGAGCAACAACAATGATATAGACCCCTCTGAAGATAAGCTGTAGAAACAAAGAAGTGTCTTTGCATTGCCTTGTGATCCTAACATTAAGAAAGTGTGAAGTTTAATTTGAACAAAGTTCCAGATCGCATCAGTAAGACACTGTTCGTGTGTTCGCTGCATTTTACTGCGGACTCGCTTTTAAACAAAACACAGATTGATTCAGGCTTTTCAGAGAGACTGAAAATAAAAGATGATGCAGTGTCAACTATATTGTAACAGACAGTAATGCAACAGACATGTGTCACTATTGCTTTATCTGTCACAGATCGCTTCATACGATTATGTCTCTTCTGCTCATCAAGGCTGCGTTTATTTTAGATAAATTACAGTAAAAAATTACACTTTAAAATAACTGTTTTCTATGTGAATATATAGTAAAAATGTAATTTATTCCTGTGATCAAAGCTGAATTTTCAGCATCATTACTCCAGTCTTCAGTGTCACATGATCCTTTAGAAATATGATGATTTGCTGCTCATAAAAAACATTTCTAATTATTATTAATGCTAAAAACTATTTTTGTGGAAAACAGGTTTTTTTCAGGATTCTTTGATGAATATAAAGTTTAACAGCATTTATTTGAAATCGAAAACTTTACTTTCATTTTTGATCAATTGAATGCATCCTTGCTAAAAAGTATTAATAAATTAATATATAAATAAATAAGCTATTGAATGGCAGTGTACATACATTACAAAGGCTAATAAAACAAGGCATGCCACATTAAACGCAAATACTGAACATGGTCAATTTCATTGCAAGCCAATTTAAGGGAGCATGATGTCTGCATGAATTTTGATAATTACAGATTCAATGTTTATGGCTGACCAGAGAAATGCAATATTTTTACACTTTTACATCCAACTAGACTATTATATTCAGATTTATGCATTTATCTAAAGCGGCTTACATTGCATTCAAAGAATCGAACCCTTGGCATTGCTAGAGCTCTGATTGAGCTTAAAAAATGTATGTTTAGAAGTATGAGCATTAATAACTTGAGCAAACGCCACTGAATGTAAGTACTGTAATAAAGTCTTCACCTGTGAGCTGGACATGCAAATTACATGGATATATTGTAAAGGGCTGAAGCAACGCAGTGGGATTGAAGGAATAAGATATTACACGGGAGGAAAGTTGATTCCTACAGCGCAGACAGCCTTAATACATCACTCCACACTGACACAATCCTTTCCGAACATGCAAGCAGACAGATATTCTTTTAGTGGCTATAGGAACATTTTTACAGTGGGATTTCAGACTAAGTTCAGTCAGGACCAGAACTTTAAAGACACGAGTGCTCAACTCCACCAGCATGGAAACTTTAGAATGACCCGATAAAATGGAACATGGAATGGGATACGAGGAATGGGATATGAAATTAGGACAGTCAGCATCGTGGTGTTGTAGTTGGCAGTGGGATAAGAAGTTTAGGAAGACACTGCGTCGTGTTTCAGGTTTGTGGTGAGCAGCAGATTTCACTGAGATGGAAAAAGTGATGGATGACCTGCGTGAGCCGGGGAAGGGATGGATTTTGATCCCCTCTGTGAATACGGATGGATTGCAATGGAAGAGGAAGCGGTTGAGACCTATAGGAAACACGGGCGTGTATGCAAGCAAACACACACACGCACACACACAGCTTGGAGTCCTCAGATGTGCTTACATGAACTACGAACAAACTGGAAAAAGGGAACGTATAAATTAAACACATGCAACCACAAACTAAAAGAAGAGAAACCATGAAAGTTTCCTGATTTTGAATTTGGAACATATTTCTATAATATTTGCTATAAGGGCTGCAAATACAGCAAAAACTTTGGGTTACATTTTATTTTAAGATGACGTAGTTACATTGTACTAACTCAAAAGTACTGAGTTAAATTAACTAACTATAAACTTGCTACAGAGTTACGGTTTGGGTTAGGTTTTGGTTTAGTTACTTGTAATTATGCATAATAGTAACGTGTAATTACGTCACCTTAAAATAAAGTGTCACCAAATTTAGTTTTAAAGAAAAATATGATCTTAAATATTTTCATACATTGAGCTATTATATTTATAATATTTATTTCAATATCAGTTAAAATAATAGTATTCATTTTCACCGTGACTTGATGTCAGGAAACCTCTCAATAACTTAAAATGAAAAACGAATAATAAATAATAAACTGGACGTGTCTTATCACTGTAGTGTAGGGGTTCTGAAACTTTTTTGTCAGACAAACCTCTTAAAAGTAAAATATTTAATGTTGAAGTACCCCCTGAGATTTTAAAAAGAATATTTCAATATTTAACGACACATTTGCAATATTCAAGGTTATCTGATGTCGGTTTATGCTCACATAGCATGCAAGTGAATAAAGATTTTTTTTTATTTTTTAAGTAAGTGTCTTATTATGATTGTTTTTATTTTAAAATTATTGATATACTGTATATCGCTGCACAACTTGGCCAAGTTATATTGTGATTATTTAGTCATATATTGTGATTGTACAGTAAATTTAACAATAATGTGATGATATTACACTATTTTCTTTTTGTTATACTACAATACTAATATTACTGCCTTAAATTCTTCCATTTCAAATGTTCAAACCATCCAGCTTTTCGCATTTCAAATTCAAGCTTTTATTTATTCACAATTTATTTCTTTTTTTTTTATATTTTATATAAATTAAATAAAGTGAACCTTGCACATGTTGCAACTCACAGCACAAGCAGAGGTCATCTAATCTTGGCATGATTATCCTCGATGAAAAAAATAGTTTTCATCTTTCTTCTGCAAAATATAAATTCACTTTTATTTCTAGTGCTTTTGGGCTGAAATATGACTGGAACATTTCATGACAGGCTTCGTGAGATTTAACCACATTCTTCCACTGTGTCCAAATATCACAATATTAAAAGCATTTGAGAATGACTATTTGCAAGCGTTTTTATTTAACCGTCTAGAACAAATGCTTTATGTAAATTACATGCCTCACAGATGCCCGTTCCCACTGTAATCATAAAAGTTTAACGTAGGGAAGAACTGACATGAGGAATCCACACTTTTATTCCACCGTCACACACGAAAGACGATCAATGGAAACGCTGTCAGATGGATCAAGTTTAACGTCTCAATCTAGCTTTGTTAGTCTGTCAATTAAAAAGCCAAAGCTTTCCGGTCCAAGAAAGCATTGATCCAATTATAAGATTAGCTTGGAAACCAGGGTTGTGCAAAATTAAATATTAGTTCCTATTCAACTCATGTGTGTGAATTTGAAGTGAATTAGTAACAAAATAGAGGATTGGAATTGGAATCTGAATCAGAACAACAGTAAGGGGAATTGCACAGGTGATGCATTCTGGGAAATTAAGAGTTCGGTAACACTTTAATTGATGAAATGCCTTGCAATTATCCTTATAATGCATTGTATGGTCTCATGAATAATTGTAACCACAGTTATTATACATGAATACGTACTCAATCTATTTATTGTTATACCTTTAGAAAGAATAATGCATTAAAACACGTCAACCAAATTAAGGTGTAACAACCAATGTGCAAATAATAATGCATTTAACCTATTTATGAAAATATATAAATGCACTAAAATGTACATTATAAATACCTTTATAATAAATTATAGACCTACATAAGGGTTTCAAGTAATCTACCTTTTGTCTGAAAAAAGATGCATCAAATATGATGAAATATACAAATCTATAATTTTTCAAAGCCTATAAACTCAAACTTCAAGGCTTTTTTCAACATGTTCCAAAACTCAATTCAGGATCCATGAACTGTTAATTAAAAGTTTTTCTCAATTCAATTCTGAATGGTGCACAACCCTGTTGGAAAGATATGCAAAGAGTAACAAACAGATCATTTAAGACCGTCATCATAGAGTCATAGATATGATTGATGTCATGGCCTTCATCCTGCACTGCTCTTTCACTCTCGCCTGGACAAAATCTGGACCCGTCTGTGAGAATGTGGTTTGTTTGTGGACAACAGCTCAGGATTTAGCGCCCTGGTTTGACACATAACTCCAGGCTGTTGTCCTGAACTGCTCCCTGGACTCTGGACATGATCAGGCAGATGTCAGGTGCTCAGACTGGGCCGTAAGACCTCCTCCTCGTTGAGTTGTGGCAGTTCTCAGTCCACTCATATTCTTTATCCCTTTCCCTACTACACTTTGCACGAATTAATGGAGTAACTTCCGTTAAACAATCAGCAAAGATTTTCTCTATGAATGCTATAAGCATTTAGCCTGGCTAACGTAAGACCACGTCTCATTGACATTGAGACGTGGTCTGGGAAGCACATGTTCATTTTCTCGTATTTGAGGCGTGGTTTACGATTGCCCAGAGCCGTTTATTGGGTGCTACGAACAGTGGTGGAAAGAGTACTGAAAAAGCATACTCAAGTAAAAGTACTGTTACTTGTCAAAAAATGTAGTGAGAGAGTAAAAGTACCGGTCCTAAAAACTACTCAAAGTAGGAGTAAAAAGTAGCCCTTTTAAAAGTACTCAAGAGTAGTGAGTAGTGAGTATTATGATATGAATATTAGTCCACCTTATACCCTGCAAATTGAAAATGTAGCTTACTCTTTTATCACAGATTCATAGAAAAAAAGAAACAGTATATTTCAATATTTCTCCAACAGTTTTATTTTTGACTGCTAGCACTAAAAATACAGCGTTTCCCCTACCATTGTATTGGACGACCCCCGCCCCCCCTAAAATGCTGACAAAATCCAGTCATAAAAAAGGAATTTATAACTCGGAATTTCACGGAATTTGTAATTTTTTTGAGGAAAAATAGAAAGCAGTTCAGTACACTTGAAATCAAATCGCGATATAGTGTGAATATTAAACCACAAAGACAATTTAAATACGAATCCTGCATGTTCTGTGTGAATGAATGGTGCAGCCGACGCGCAGTTTCATTTACCACACACACACACACACACACACACTGAAGCAGGTGTGAGGTGTGACGCTTGCGCTGTTTTTTTTTGCCTATATGAAAACACAAATGCATGAACTTCCTCCAGGCTCAAGATCCACTCCGAAAGTCACTTCGTGAACAAAATAAATTGGCGCCAGGTGTCTCGAAGTCTGTTGATGCTGGTTTGATGCAAAGTTTTCCGCGCGCGATTTGATTTGACGGGAATCACGCATGGAGTCACATGATGACTTATTATAAAAATAAATATTAATATAAATGTAGCGACGGCAGGTTCAGGGAAAATAGCGCAGTAAAAGTACCGATACAGCACTTAAAATGTACTCAAGTAAAAGTAAAAGTACACTGTTTTTAAACTACTTAAAAAAGTACAATTCCTAAATAAACTACTCAATTACAGTAACGAGAGTATTTGTAATTCGTTACTTTACACCACTGGCTACGAATGTCTATCAAATGCGCCTGTACGTAGCTCATAGCCAATCGTTTCAATTATACCAGATGACGGATGTAGAGCGACAGAAATTAGACGAGGAAGAAGACGATGGGTCAGAGATTTATTTGCGTTCTAAACTACTTAGAACAATCTAAAGTTAACTTTGCGTCTGCTGCCATGTTTGATCCATAGGTATAAACAAACTGCTCCGGTGTGTCGCATAGACGTCGTCATCGTCTTGCTGCTCCCTCCCCGTTCTGTGATTGGTCCCCTCGCTGAGGCGAAAATTTGGTCCATGGTATCCAGACAGCCTAGCAGCGAGAATAAAATCGTGCTGCGCAAA
Organism: Tiaroga cobitis; assembly: GCA_030578255.1. Lineage (NCBI taxonomy): Eukaryota > Metazoa > Chordata > Actinopteri > Cypriniformes > Leuciscidae > Tiaroga > Tiaroga cobitis. Next base: position 58,174,981 of record CM060595.1, on the reverse strand, counting down.
GGCAGTATGGGGAAACCCAGGCTAATAAGCATTTACAAAAACTGGGTACAATGAGATGACAATCACCCTTCAACCATCGAACACTGAAAAATGACTACAACAGACCATGAATAACACTCCGACATTTTGACAGACAATACATAGCCTATTGTATTTACCTTGCTCAAGAGAACAAAATTGTCACTTCCTTTTAAACTGGCACAAAATATCTCTATGAATGTTGTTTCAATCAGGGAAGAAACTGTGGCTCTTCTCTCCTCCATCATGAATGAGTCTCAGAGCGACAGACGAAACGATAAACGCTGTCATGTTCTCTTGCGTTCGGATGCTGGTGTTTGGAAACGCAATCATGCGAGACTCTTCTGGAGGGAATTAAACCACATCATTCTGATGACAGACTTTGACTCAGGCGTTTCAGAAACACCAAACCAATATTTGAGATGCCGTGATGCGATTGGTCTGCTGGTTAGTCCAGTTATCCAATCACATCCTCTGTTGAGGCAAAGTCATGAGTTTCTTGTTGCGCATATGATGGAAACACGTTTACCGCATAAATCCATAAATCTTATGTGTCTTATCGCGTAAAATAACGTTCCACCTCAATTCAGTGAATACGTTTTTTATGTGCACTTTTAGAATTTATGCACATCTTGGCATTTCTATCCAGCGTTTTTTATGTGATAACCCACAATACGTATACAAATATGTGGATGGAAACATAGATATTAATACATTGACTATATTTGTGTTCATGCATTCAAATTGTGATTTTTTTAGAGGACTATATTGGGCAGGATGTTCAATAATTTTGCAAAAATTAGATTACAATTATTATATATATTTTTTTTATTTAACACTAAATCATTTTTGGATTTTTCATCTGATGATCAATAAAAAAAATCTACAGATTAGTTGATTATCAAAATAATCGTTACACACAAGTACTACATATGTCATGTTGCACTACCAAACAAAAACGACTTAACTTAAAAACACTGGAAAAAAATTGGTGTAGGATATACTTTAAAACAAATTTCACTCAGACACTGCTAGCAAATTTCACAAATAATAACAAAAAAGGCAAGTAATGCATTTAATAAAAACTGAATAGAAGTGGAAAGACTAAACATGTATTTTCTTTTCTTGTACTCAACTAATCTTTGATTCATTTACAACTGGAAATCATTTAGTCGTATGGGGTGAAGCATTCATTGACCTGTGGGACATCTGAATATCCGGGAGAGATTCTCTTGCATGCAAATAGAAATAAATAAAAATAATGTCCAAAGTACTCTGACCTTCCCCATCAGTGAAGCCTGTAATGCAGCTAACAAAATTTCTTCTGGTAAAAGTCGTAGCTCATCTAAATCATGGTTTTGGAGCTTGTCTAGCTAGCGGTTCTGGCCTTTAGGGTGTTGAAAGCGGATATACCATGTTTCAGGTGGTTTCACTAATGCATGCCTGACATCGAATATTAGCCAATATTTCCTCAATCTGTGATTCAAATCAATTTTCTCAGTGCCAGCTGTTGACGTCTGCTGAAAAGCCCTGAAACTTCAGGCGAATCCTACTGGAGAACACTGTATAATCTTCCTTCTGTGTTTCTTCTTTCAATGTCAACAGTAGGGATTGAAGTGGCCCTTCTGCGAACAAAGCCACTGAAAAAGCTCCTGTTCGGCTCTATATGATGCCATAATGGGGTGAGCGAGCAGGGAAATGTGTGCAGGAGCTGGCAGGACTCTGGCTGAGAGAGCAGGTGTGAGGATAGAGGATAAAACGAGCGCTACTGGTCTCTCGGGATTAATTAGACCTGGGCTGCTTTCAATACAGTACAGTCAAACCTCATCCAGACGGGCCATAAAGTGTCTTGGCTAACCATGCAATACTTTCCTGTTTTCTCCAGTCATACTTGCCCAAAATTCACCATTGTGGATTGTTGAGGTATCATTCATGTAGCACAAATAATGTGTGACGAGTTACAGTATACAGTTTAATGTGTTTTGGTCTGTTCAAATCAATCAAAACCAGGCAAGAGATGAACCAACAAGCAGGGCTGTCAATCAGGGTTATTATCGTTAACTAGAACTATTAAAAAAAAAAATGCGTTAACTGAAATAAAGCAGAAAAGAAATATATAAATATTGGATGAAAACTTCATTGGAAATTAGAACTAAAAACCGAACTAAAACTGAAATAAAAATCTGTTAAATATTAATATTAAATAGTGATATTTAAAATAAATAAGAAAAAATACAAAAATAAAATGAACATGGAAAATTTCAAATTGAAAGCAAATTCAAAAAATATTAATGAAAACTATGGCAGTATAAAAATAATACTAAAATATAGGGCTGACTTCTAATAGTCGAGGATTCGACGATTCGATTCGGAGAGGTCTGATTCGACTATGAACCTCATAGTCGAACAGTAGGGAAGTGTTATGTAACCAATAGGGGTGTGACGGTTATCATATAACCATGAGACCGACAGTGTCATTAGAACTCCATAACCGCCAAAACCGTGCTATTAAAATATTTTTTACAAAAAATTTTTATCATAGAGAATGTTTAAATACTAATATCAGCTTACGAGGGAAACGGAGGCGGAGTTAGTGGTGGTTCGGAGGCTGAGTGCTGGAGATCATTCGGGAGAGGTCTGTGCACCTTCACCGATCAGAACGCGCGCTGACACGGAGAAAGCCTTGTTTATACCAGACGCGTCCGCACGAGCGCGAAGGTGCGCATGGCAAAAAATGACGCGTTGGGTGTGCAAGACCGGCAAGACCCCATTTCGCTTGGCTGTGTGCACGGCTTTTTTTGTAACAGCGCGCGCGACACCGCATCCGAGGATGAACGGCTTCAAGCCGAATCTGCTCGGGCATGTACGTCTCACCGACCGCACCGGCAACCAGTTTGCGCGTCTAAATTGCAAAGTTCATTGCAAAGTTTTTTTGTTAAGGTTTTGTTTACTGTGTGTGATTTATTTAAAACAAAGCTTTTTTTGTTGTTGTTAAGGATTCATTTAATGGAAAGCACATTCACTTCTAGTTGTCTTGCTGTTCATTTTAAACGTAGAGCGAGTTGTCCTATAAGAGACGAACAGTTATTCAACCGAACGTCTAGCTGCTATCTAAAAAAATAAATTAAAAAAAGGTTCGACTATCAGTCGACTACGGCAAAATCTAACGAATCAGATTCGACTATGAAAATCCTTCGTCGAAAACAGCCCTACTAAAATAACACTGCTGTCAATCGGTCAAGTTTAACTGCTATGAATTGAACTTTATCAACTGAAATAGCTAGCTTCGACAGACAGCCGTACGCATCGATTTACGGTGAAAGAGTGACCCTTGACCCGACGCATGACGTATTGGCGAACGCGGAACGAATTAGAAGTCTAAAACAAGAATTTTTAAAGAGAAATGATGGAGGAGCTTGAGTTTGTTGCCCAACATTATTTGGGCTTGAAAATGTTGTCCTCCATTCACTGCCATTATAAAGCTAGGAAGAGCTTTGATTGTATTCGTCTGAAAGAAGAAAGTCATATACACATAGGAAGGCTCGAGGGTGAGTAAATCATGGGCTAATTTTAATTTTTGGGTGAGCTATCCCTTTAAGTGTGGATGGATTCATTGCTTGTCCTTGGAAACCTGTTGCCTCTTGCCTAGTGTAAGTATGAGCAACAGCAACAGTGATACTTGCCTTTAATAACAATGGGAATTTGCTGCAGGAAATCAATGGTTATAGCCTTGAGCTTTTGAACAACAATCAATCATTATTCCAAATTTGTGTTGTTCCCCTGACATCATATTTTATGTACTATCCCTTGCGTTTTGCAAATGAATCTGGGCTTCGCATTATATCAGATACGTTGCTAGTTCTTATGCTGTACATAAATGAATCTCTCATCCACGTCACCTTGACTAACGCCAAACCTCCGGCGCCACGGCCACTCTCAGCGGCTGAGGAACGGTTTTTAAAGAGCAAAGTGTCCCTGGTGTTCCTCTGAGGGTGGATGGACAGAGCTATAAACATTCCCTGCAAAGTTGATCTTGGCATCATCAATAGCCAATGCAGATGTAAGTATCACTGAACTAAAAATCATTAAAGGAACACGCCACCGTTTTTTGAAATAGGGGTTATTCAACGTCTCCCCTACATTTAGATATTGAGGCTATTGTTATGCATGAAATGACACTTCGATGCGTTCTAAAACCGGCTCAAAATATCGAACATGTTTTGACATCCTCCGACTTGAGTCTGTTCTCATCACATACTACTCGATTTTCTGTGAAATCTGTCAATTTCTGAATTTCCGACTGCCAAAAATCTGCAGATTGCAGCAGACTTTCGACAACTACAGTATTGCCGACTGAACCAGACTGCAAATAGTGGTAAAAATCTGAGTAAAAATCATGTTTTCCAGCCTTTAGAAGACAGCATGACAGAGAGGCCAATCAACAGGTTTTGAAAGCAGTGGCCAAAATCAAGTGGGAAATAAGTTTCTAGTACTTTGAAGGTCATGCTGTTCATTGAAAGAAAGTACAGGAAATTATTCATCTATTTCAAATGATGAACACTTCCTAAGAGCACAATTTCTCTCCATATTTCAAACATCTGTTAATTTTTAGGGGAAGTGGTCATCTGGCCTCGGATGTGAAGAGTAAGAGGGTCCAACGGCGAGTGCCAAAAGACACGCACCCAGACATTCTGTTTTTAACCAGTAAAACTCTCTAAAGCTTCTGCACGTTGCCAGATTAAAACAAAAGCACTGGATACATTGAGCTGTGAAGTGAGTAATCTGGCTTTAAACATTCCCTGAAGCCGTTTCTTGTCTTCTACAACAAATAGTGGCAAAAAACCCCAAACAAAAATCAACTGGATTTAAAAAGCCCTGGACAATCAAGAAAATCAGAGTTTTATGCTAACAGTGAAAAGGTCAAGCGTGAAGCCCTGCTATCGTCACGATCATCTTGATCGATAGTGGCAGAAAGAACAGCATGATCAGACATCCACCAGTAAACTAGTCATCATGAAGCGGTCAAAGCACAAAAATTGTGTCTAGCCAAATGTGATTATAACCTGGTTTTGGCATGTAAACAACATGCATTACAGACCAAAAAGCATAACTTTTTAGGAATTACAACATAATGCATGATTTAATATAATACTGCATAAGAACGACAGCCTGACCCTCCCTGTTAGGTTTTCATCTGATGCAAGCAATGTAGACGAATAAAATCCAAGAAACGGTCTGACAAAACAAAAACAGATTTTAAGGAAATTATGCAAAAAATAGAGACTGGACTGATAAAAATAATCCTGGCTGGTAAATTGTCTCAACTCTACGGAAGCTTGTTTCCACCACTGAATAAAAAATAAAAAAGGTAATTGCGAGTTTATCTCAAAATTCTGACTTTATAACAAGCAATTGCAAGTTTATATCTCACATTTCTGACTTTTTCTCTCAAAATTGCAAGATATAAACTTGCAATTGCGAGTTATAGATGTAAATTCACAATTGTGAGAAAAAAAGTAGCTATTATCTTTTTAAAAAATGTATTCCGTGGCGGATACAAGCTTCTGTACAATTCATGTTTCTTTAGTGTGGGAGAATGTTTTTTTGTTTTTTTCAAGAAATTAATACTTTTATTCAGCAAGGATGCACTAAATTAATCAAAAGTGACATTTACAATGTTACAAAAGATTTATGTTTCAAATAAATGCTGTTCTTTTGAACTTTCTATTTAACCAAGAATCCTGAAAAAAGTGCGTCATGATTTCCACAAAAATATGAAGCAGCACAACTGTTTTAAACATTGATAATAATCAAAAAATGCTTATTAAGCAGCAAATTATCATAGTAGAATGATTTCTGAAGGATCATGTGACACTGAAGACTGGAGTAATGATGCTGAAAATTCAGCTTTGATCACAGGAATAAATTACATTTTATAACATATTCAAATTGAAAACATTTTATTTTGAATTGTAAAAATATTTTGCAATATTACAGTTTTTACTGAATTTTTGATCAAATAAAAGCAGCCTTGGTGAGCAGAAGAGACTTACTCTTCAGAAGAAAATACTGACTGAGCTTTACTTTAAAACGAGCACTTTTTGCTTTCGGGTTTTCATCTCAATTTGTTCAGAACTTCATGTGGGTGCATCACTAGTTATGACAAATTTTTTCTGCAATCTACGCTTACTGAAAACCATACAGTATAGAATATGATGAGAGAAGTGTGGAAAGAGACGTGGAATCCAAACATAACAAAGTTACAATTCTAAGAGAAATAAGTTTCCATTTTAAACGACATGCTTGTTAAAAAGCATCAGTTTCAAAGTGAGCAGGGGAAACATAATGACAGGACTAAGTGGGCAAAGTGCAGAGAACATACTTACCATGATATATGAGCAACACATTTTTATAATTCAGATATTATTATGAAAAAGTAGCCAAAGGTTTGAGGTCTATGGTGACTCTGGCTTTATTTAGCTATATCGTGGGGACAGAAACTATCCTCTGACTAAACCTCTCCTCGAGGACAGCCTCAGATTCATTCAATAAAGTAAATATTTAATAAGTGTCATCAAATAAGTTTGTCTTACCGCCCAGGTCTTGCTCAATCTAAAGATGGGAGCGCTTTGCAGTGCCGACACCACCGACACCATAGAATGAAGGTTATTCAGCTCTAGAAGTTTCTGCACACATAGAAAACAAGTGGTGAATTGCTATACAGTTCAGAAAACTCAAATGCACAAACCACAATAAGGCTGTTCAAAGAGCGCGAGCGAGTCAAAGAGTATATTTATATAGCAACCACTTCCGTTTTACTGGTTGCATTTTATTTTATCATGTTTTGCTATTAAATGCATGTAATGAAAAGTTCTCACTTCATAAAAGCCTATTGTGAATTTGTGAAAATAGAGAAAATCCATATGCAATTCTAGTAAAGCAGACATGTACTACTGTCTGTTTGTTAGGTTAGATGATGTCACAGACACCGCCCACACTCAAAACTCCCTTTACTGCTCTCTGATTGGACGCGGCCCATTAAAAGACAGTGACCTTCAGATAGATACACACCTGCTTTCATCATTACTCCCACAATGAAGCCCCAACTGATTGAAAACTCGCTTCAGCAAATCTGGCACAGCCGAATCGACTCCATGACACATGATGACTACAATCTGAGTGTTTTTCTCAGCTTTTGTTCTGTCAGCAAGTGTTCCTCTGAGATTTAGTCATGAGATATCTGAAGGATGGCTCACGGGTCCTGATATTCGAGCCGCTTCATTGACGTGGCTTGTTTTGATGAGTTTACTTTCTTTTGAGAGCCAGATTATCCGGATGAAAAACCAAAGGGTTGGGCAAACATTTGTCAGAGTCATTATCAGACTATTAAAAGTTATTTAAAAAAAAAAATGAATTAAAAATGAAGTGTCTAATGTATATAAAAATAACTGCTGCTAAATCATTAGCCCTAATGTAGCATTTCTATAGTGTGACTAAAGCTTTCTAAACCATATAGAAATAAAATTGAGCACTACTCAAACGGGGGGGGGGGGGGGGGGGGGAGTGTGTGTGTGTTTATTATAACACATTCTATAGACCCCTTTTCAGTTGGTAAACAAGGTGACGTTTTTATGCGGGCGGAGCTTAGGTGGAGGCAGAACGATCCCTCTGGCCGCTTCCCTAATGTTAGTTAGCCAGTTTTGTTAGCTTGTTTTTTAACAATGACTGGAGAAAATACGATTTTATCTTAATGTGCAAGGTCACTCAGTGTCCAGGACCGCGATTGTTATTTGCAAAAGTTAATTTTAACGGATGGAACCAGATTGGCTGACCCGTACACGCTCACTCAATGGATGGACGATCTGACAGGATAGAGTGCCGAAGTTACGACGTCACTCTGTAGGCCAAACCGCGGAAGTGAGTTAGCATTTTAGCACTCCCGGTTCCCTCGCTCTAAAGTCTATGGGATTTTTGAATGGGTTTTTGCTAAATCGCCTGAAATAAGGTCTGTGGTGAACAAAGCCTCTAAATATTTTCACGTTTTGCTCTATGACATAGAACACACAGTTATAACCTGCTTGTGGTTTTTTAAACTTTATTGTGTCTGCTTGTGTTTTTTAAAAAACTTTATATAGGCTTCAAAATGTATAAATTTTGGATTAACTTGTAAAGATTATCTTGATAGACAAAACGTGTAAGGGTCACAACTCTTTGTTAAACACAGATCTTATTTTTTCCGATTTTCCAAAAGTCTATGGGGAAAATGCATAGCCTTTCGATCGAGGGAACCCATGCGCCGCTAGCTTCCGAGTTGTCCTACAAAGTGACGTCATCACTTCGGCACTCTATTAACGTTAACGTTACCTCCGGTCGAGTGGCCTGACTTCTACACCTATCCGATAGAGAAACCGAGCGTAAAGAGAAACCGACGGCATATAAATCTTTAGATGCCTATAATAACTATGTGCTGAATGGTCATGTACAAGACTTGTGTGGTACGATCCGCAGTTCTTCCGAGCCAGCGCAAAGAAGACGACAATGTAAAGAGTGGCATTACGGTGCGATTTTAATGATGTGAATATTTTCTAGGAATAAAAATTCCAGATAGAGCATATTCACTTTTAATCGATTCTTGCACCCAACAACACAACAAGACGACATTTAATAATAACAATAATAATTTAAGCTCCTCATTATGTAGCCGAATCTGTGCTGGTTTGTATCGGCCGCCTCCAGTTTTCCCTTTGTTTTGCCTCCAGCTAGCGCCGTGACGTAACTGTGACGTCGGCGCAAAAGGGGTCTATATACCGTAAATATCTGGACTTCCTTAGGCTCTTCAAGTAATAGATATTTCAAATAAAGGAAAATGTATGCATAGTTATATAAAACTAAATAATAATGCTTAGTTGATCGCTTAGTGTGTGCCAACCGACTTTAATGGCACCTCATTTCAAAGTAGGAACATACTGAGTAATAATCTGTGTTCCACACTAATGAGGTGAGCCGTCGAAGTTGGACAGACCCACAAACATCATCTCACAACATGCACAACTGCAGCACGACACAGCTGGAGCAATTCAACATCATTAGAGTGGCATTTCTCAGTATATCTAATCCAGACCTTTAGCTCTGTGTGCTTCCTACCAAGGCCCTGTTTACACCTGGTATTAAGATGCGTTTTGATCGATCGGATCACATGTAGCCGAGGGAGACACATTCCCGTTTACACCTGGTGTTTTAATTCGTCTCTTTTGTCCACTTTCAACCACTTCTATCCTGATGGTCTATAGATGGGTAAATGTATGGGTTTTTTTTTTAAACTTTTGATCTAAGTGACAAAATCAGCTTGTGCAATTTACATGTGAACGCCCGGAGACGACAGAAAAACATACGGAGAGCATCAGCTTTAGTTTCTGCTCTGACAACCACAAGACCAGCCGAACGCTGTGAGTCAAACTTTGGTCTTCAGCCGCCAAAGTTTAAATCCCGTCTGGCTAGCGCTCTTCACACTCATTAGGTCAGTAGGTGTAGAGTAGACGGTGTTTTGCGTCTGTTTGAACACATTCGACCACAAGAGTGTTTACACTATGAAAGCAATCCGGTCGAATGTGTTTTCGACTACCTCTGGAAGAGGCTGAAAGTGGACAAGCTCAAAACGTTTTAGACCCCTTTATACACCTGTATTTAGTGTCATCCACTTGTGATCCGATTGACCAAAACGCTTCTTAATACCAGATGTAAACAGGTCCTAAGATACCTAGTTGTGGCCAAATTTAAGGCAGCATTGCATGATGGGGAATGTAGCTGTTGAGAATAACATACAAATAAACTGATGAATTTGATATTGTGGTGTTTATTGTGAAACAAAGTTTTTCGTGCATTAGTGATCTTTTCTAGCCTAATAGTAATACTTTTTTCTTATTAATACAATAAGAGTATTGAAAATAACTGTTCATGAACGTACCTTTGCGATCTTGACAAAGTGGCTCAGGATCTCAGCACGGATCTTCAGCGTTTGAGCGGTGAGGATTTCCCGTACCAACCAGAAGCTCACCTGAAGAGACGGGGAAAACAGTGATGACAGGGAACATTGATTTGCTGCCTGTTACTGAGAAGTTGGGATGTCACGTTTTTTGTTCCCCTAATCCGATCAGAGTCACTGAATATTGACCATCTGGCGATACAGAGTCCCGATCTGATCCTTGTGTTGTCCTAGTGCTTGCTGCGCACTTCAAGTACATTAAAGTTATTTAAGTCCCCCTGTGGTGAAAATAAAGCTTTTAAAATGTTGTATATATGTCGATGTGGTGTTTTTAATGTGCTTTAAGACAAACCATGTTTAAACTCATAAATCTCCTTAAAACTGCAGTGAACTAAGGACAGTCTCAAAAACAAGGTTTGAAATCGCTGGAGTTTCAACCAATCAGGTGAACGTGTGATCGTCAACGAGTGGATCTGAGCTCGTGCGAGTGAGTGGAGGCGGGGCTCATTCGCATATTCATAATACTGCGTATACTAAATGCAGCAAGGGTGTAGAGTTACATTCAAGGTATTTTTAAGCATGAAGAATTTTTTTCAAGGAAAAACGTTTAAATGTGTCATTTTGATTATAAAAAGGGATAAAATTAAACTACGGGAACTTTAAAATCAATCTAATGTATACATGTCCGTACAGAGAGTTTCTCAGGGGCTCAAATGTAATAAAAGACACATCTATGGGATATCTACCTGTAGGGACACGGTCCTGCACAGTTAGCAACACACCTGTCTGAAGTTTCTAATATGCCTAGTTAGACCTTGATTAACTGGTTCAGGTGTGTTTAATTCGGGACTGGACACCCCTGGGATAGCCAATACCGATCAGTAAAAAAAAAAAAAAAAAAAGCCCAGATACGCTCCTTGAGATCAGCTCAGGACATCCTGACAGTCTGGTATATATATGAACACCAGACTCAGAAAGAATGAGAAAATCAGAGGTCATCTGAGGTCACGGCATGTCAGGACAGCACTAGGTCAAGTTTCATCTGTGGTTTTTGAAACTCGATTTTTTTTCTCTAAAAGGAAACAACTGGCGTCAAAGCATATTTCGTGGAAAACTCATTTCTGATAGACAAAAACAAAAGTGCTGGAAATAACTGAGATGGAGGAAAAGCTGTTGTTATGTAATAAAAAAGTCTGATTATAATTGTACGGCAAACACAGAACGCTGGACACACAGACACACACTTGGCAGAGACTCCAAAGCAAGCAACAGAAAATAACTAAATTAGAAAGCAGAGGTCGTCTGAGTGATTCTGAGTGTAGTGAAAAGTTTAAGATTTAAGCCTCAGGGAGCCGTTATAACATAACGAGAGTCGGGTAACAAACCTCAACAATTTCCTCAAAAGCAGCCTCCATTATATTTCATGCAGAGGCAATCAAACTCAAGAAACTATTTAATGTCAGACAACAAATTTAGGAAAAGAAAGTCAATGTTGAACTACGCATGTTATAGCATGTACTGATTGCAACAGAATTGGGATATCTTTAAACACACAAAAAAACTACATTACAACTGCATACTAAGATCAAGTCTAAAAAGCCCACCGAAATTATAAATTATAAATGACTTAAATATTTGTAGTGAAACTGAGAGACTATACAATTACCTAAAAACCATAAAAAAAATAGCAAAGATTAATTGTATGAAACATTTTTAACAGTACACATTGCTAAAGGGAAGGATAAGGATAGAATTGGCTCTAGTTTAAACTTTGTTTCACTTAAAATTGTACTGTAAAAAAATGTATAGAACATGTATAGAATGTATAGAACATTAAAAATGAATAGAACAAATCATTTTAACACTTTACAATAAGGTTAACGCATTAACAAACCTAAACCAATGTATTTTACAGCATTTAATATTCATGTTAGCTCAGTCCATAAACCAATGTCAACAGATACAACTTTTGATCTCAAAAAAGTAATAGTAAATGCTGAGATTAACATTAATAAATGCTGTAGAAGTATTGCTCCTTGTAAGTTCATGTTAACTAATGCAGTTAACTGATGTTAACAAATGTAAAGTGTTACTAACAAATCTAATATGATAACTACATATCTGTATAATAATATAAAAAAAAGATTTTAAAATAATCACCATGTGGTGTGAGCCAGAAACAAGCTTTTATTGGCTTATTAAAAATCATCGCCTCATTAATTAATCATGTAAATTCTGGTACAATTGCCCAACTACTCCTCCTTTGTTTCATAAATGTTAACACTTCAGTGTGATCTTTTTTAAGACAAATGTGCAATGCTCAAATCATAGTCATAGAGAGTTATTATCTAAATTAAATGAGCTTCAAAATGTTTGAGTCAAGTTTTCCAGCAATATTGTATGAAATAGGCATTTCGCAGCTGTGTTAAGTTAAAATGTAAGAACGCCGCTTTACTAGATAAGCCAACTGTGCAATGATGTCATAGCCTAAAGCTCATTATCAAATCATGTACACATTATAAGAGCTCTGGTTGGTATAGAAACACGTGGAGACACTGCATTTCTTGGCTGGGAGATGACGGCTCTTTTTCCAAAGTGGCTGCAAAGTGGGTTTTACCCCCTTCATGAAACAGGGTGAGCTCATCTACTTCATTCTTACCCATAATGCCTTCAAAACAGCTCTGAAAGCTTCTGTTCCCGCTCCATATATAGTTGAACCGGCAAAGAGCGCTACGATACATTTGAGGGCCAGAGTTTCTGCTTAGTTGTCATGATGACGATGGACCACATGTACAGTTTCTGCTCACCGGATTTCACTAAAAAATACAGAGCTGATTTATTACATAGACAAGTTTGACTAGATGTTCACATTGATGAAATTGTGCGCATGCAAAACGTATAGGTGGTTGTTTATCAGCTCAAAAAAGCTCACCTTATGTTATCCAATAATATAGTCACCAGGGTGAAAATCTGATTACTTAGATGAGTAACTCTCAAGTTAGGGAGTTATTACAAAAGTTACAAGCGAATGTTTAACATTTAGGGGTTTGTTCAAATCGCCACCTAATATGAGCAATATTAATAGTGATACTTGGCTTATCACTACTAATATACTAATATGTGGTTTGATGTAAAGTAAATTTAGCACCACAGGACTTGTAAAGATGCTCAGTTCAATATATACACAAATGCTGTCAATCGATTAAAAAAAACCTTTGCTGTAATCAATCGCACCTTAAAACTTTTTATATATTTTTATATTGTAAGAATTTCACATTTAACCTCCAAATTAAACAGCCTATATTTTTAAATATTTGTGGCATCTTTTTTATGAAAGGCATCACCGATACCGATGTCTCTATGAAATATTTTTTTTCTCAATTTTAGCCATTTATTATAGGCATTCAGTATTACAGTATAGTAATCAATTTTAACATTTATTCAATGTTAAAAAAAATTAACTTTTAATTTAAGTGAACATTAAACAATCTTCATATAAACCCATTATAATAAATGTCCTTCAATCCATCAGGGCTCAATTCTTTTCTATTGGCTGAGTCAGATCAGTTCAGATTTGTACTTGCCCTGTCAAAATGCACAAAAAATACTGTTTTTATTGCTTTACGTTCTTTTAAGACATTTAACTCCTTTAACTGTGCTTGCGAGGATACTCGACAAAACTGGCATTTTGGCATAACATACAGTGTGTTTTTGTCCGTTCAAGTGCTGTCTGAAGTGGCTTTCTGTGCGCATGAGAGTGAGATTCAGTAAAGCACTGCTTTCTCTTTGAGTCTTATCGCGAGTGAATGGATTAAAAGCATTTGCATGAATAAAGAGCGTGGTCATATAATGTAACGCTAGTCAAAGGTTGATGGGGACATTTTTTGCATGCATGCATGCATTAATACATACATTTTGACAGCCCTAATATACATTTACATATGTACACACACATATAGATACATATATACATGTGTTTTTCTATTAAAAAAAATATAGGACTACTAATACAAGTACTGGGCATAATTTACAGTACATCAAACGACAGGCATTGTTTCAAGCTGGACACAATCTTGGGTGGCCAAGAAAAGCTTCTCAAAGCCAGTCCATCTTTCCGAAGGTCTGGAAGCCAGATCATCATGTTCGGCTTAGTGTCGTCATAAAACCAAAGACATCGGCAGCCAGGATAGAAGGAATTCTGTGAGATTGACTTTGAGGAGGATTGTGGAGGCTAAGACCATTTCAAAAGGGAAAATGTGCAGCGGGGAACTTGATGCTTTTATGCAATTTCCACACAATCCTGGCTAGAAAACTAGAACAAATCCTCTCATTAAACATATGCCATAAATGTAAAAAGTGGGTCATCAAACGTCTGCTTTGCACTTTTATAGCACTTTCACAAAACTGTGAATATGTAAAATTGGGACACACCAGTCAATCTAACTCTGTTTCAGATTTAACGAGAAAGATTTCAATCAAATTCATTCTAGGCTGAAGCTTCATAAATAAGCAGAGCTGGAAGCGCTACAGTAAAACCACACATTTAGTTCAGATTAATTTACGGCCAAAGACTTTTAAATTAGCTTGAAAACCAAACTTCCTTCTGGTTTTATAATTAATGGCTCCTTGAGCTTTTTTAATCCATTAGCATCACCAAGTTTGAATAACAAACAACATTTTAATCATCAAAATTCATTCCATGAACAAAATTGATTTTCCTACGAGGTTTGCCAGGCGAGTTTTACTACTAAAGCTAAAGGATGGAGAACTTTGAGAACAAAACATAAATTTCACACAAACAAAAATGAGCTTATTGGTAAAAATAGTCAAGAAATGGGTGAAGACGACACATCAACTTGTATGAACTTGGTGTGGAAAAACTTAAATTATATAGTGTATCCAAGTTACTTTTACATGACACAATTCAATACAATTAATAAAACTGAATTATTACATGCAAAATTACCTCTTCTTTCTAACACGTGTCTTTGGAAGAAGGATGGTTTTCGCTGTTGGTTGGATTTGGTGGAGTGATAATTTGTGGCGCTTATGGCCCATGTCAACAACATGTGAGATGACAAGACGAATGTTGTCTAATATAAGAGTTCACAAGCTTGCCAAACCACGCATCTCTATTCTTCCTTAGACATGAGCAGAGTCAGCAAGCTCAATCTCGAGGTGGAGAGAAACACCAGGCTGGATATTTGCCCATGTGTGATTTGTTAACAGTATTTCCAGCACATATTTAAGTTTTGGGCCATAAGGTTGATAATGGTTTTGTGGCACAGTTTGTAGTTTGCTGGCATTATATCAACTACCGCCCAGCCAAAAATACACTTTATACCCACGGCATTCTAGCGCAGTGAACTCTGTCAGCACACACTTCACATCTGGAAAACTAAAGGAATATATAAATGAATAAGTGAAGCATTTGACTGGGATAACAACAACTGGGGATGAATAATATTTCCACCAGATCATTATCAGTCAATATCAGAATTTTTTTAAATTATGTGCTTCAGTCTGATATCGGGCCATGATTGCAAGCTGATTTAAATATACACACTATATATATATAAATATTTATATATATATTTTACGTTTGGAATCAGCCATATGTTTTTGTGCATGGTGAAATAACTAAAATGTTGTATTTTTTTTGTATTGTAATTTAATTAATTAATTTGATTACTTTTAAATGCATCTATATAATTTATTATTGATACATAAAATAAAATAGAATACAATAAAATGAAATAGAAAAATAAAATAAATAATTAATAAAATAAATAAATGAAATAAATGAAATAAATGAAATAAATGAAATAGAAAAATAAAATAAAATAGAATACAATCAAATTTAATTATATTAAATAGAAAAAAAATTAAATAAAATAAATGAATTTTTTTTTTTAATTAAAATAAATAAATTAAATAAATAAATTTCATAAAGCCAAAAAAAAAAAAAAGATAGAAACTCCGCAAACATACCAATTGTCCATCTTACCTGGTTGAATCTCCGTGTGAAGGCGACGACATTGGGAGCCAAAATGTGTTTCTCCTTTTTGTTCCAACCACAGCTAGCAAGCTCCTACAACACAACAGATAAAAACTGAGATTAAGAAAGTAAATACAGTAAATGTTGCTCTTCTTTCCAGTGGTAGTTACTGAGGCCCATAGAGTGATACAGTGCCTTTGACTGACAGCAGGCCTGTAAGTGGAAACAGAATTATTATAGCGTGGAGTCCCTGTATTTAAACCAAGTGTAACTGAACCCGGTCTAAGTTATGATTTCATGTTCTTTCAGCTTTGTGTAAGATCTCAAGTTTCCACCTTTAAATCAATAATTATGCAGATTGTTCTGATTATTTTTTCAATGCTCAACCCCCGCAGGAGAACTGGGTATGACAGACATTCAGAGTTTACTTCATTTGCAGCTTACCCGTTAGTTCAGCTACACTAATGTGTTTGCAATTATCCTCTATTTATACACTGTCACAATTGATTACTGACGCTGCAAAAACAGAGAGCAAAAAATACAATTAGACGGAAAATGATCTACCGCTTTCCAGATGTCTCTCACAGGTCCTGTAGTCAGGGTTAATGCATATTACAATTGATGTATTTTCATTTAAAGCATTTTGCAAATTGCAAACAATAAAACTCATTGAGCAGAATGCATGTCTTCAAACGTAACCGTATATAACAATAAGCAATACTTACATTTGCTAAAAAACGTAGAATTGGAATAATAATTCAAAATGATATGCAGTCACACGTCTGTTTTTATGACTATTTTCCAACGACTTAAAACGTGGCTCATCCAATCAGATTTTAGATGAAGTTACAACAAACAAAAGACAAGCAACATAAGATGTGTGGAAAAGACTTTAGCCTGCGCTGAATGAACGAAATAAACATTTGGAGCTGAATATAAGCAGGCTAACGAGAGACAAGTGCGTAATATGAAATACGCAAACGAAAATAAGGTTTTGCTGAAAATGTTGCAGTTTACTAAAAACTCATAAAACTTTTCATAAACACTTGGGGGGATTTGGAAAGTTAAAAGAGACACATTTGAATCGGTTCGTCTGTGATGAAGAGAAAATGAAAGGTGCAGGAGAGCGGTTCAGTGATCAAGTGTGGTGACGATGGAGAGAAGGATCCCAGGGCCCTCCAGGTGCAGTGTAAGAGCTGGAACACTTGAAGCGCACTCAACCAACTACAAAGAAAACATGTGAGAGGTCGAAGGTTGTGTTTTTAACTTTCATTCCCAGAATGCCTGGCACTAAAGTGGACGCGCAGCACTGTGGGTCGCCTGACAGACCCCAGTACAGTCTCTCCTGTCCCAACACCTGCTCTTCACATCACTGAAGGACGTGGACTTGTGGCCTTTTAACATTTCAGTGACATTTACTGCTCACAAGGTGATGCACAAGCAGCTACAGTCTAGTTATACAATGAGATCATGTGTGTGTGTGTGTGTGTGTGTGTGTGTGTGAGAGAGAGAGAGAGAGTTTGTGTGTGTGTGTGTGTGTGTGAGAGAGAGAGAGAGTTTGTGTGTGTGTGTATTTGTGTATGAGTCCGAGTGTGAGGGTGTGTGTGTGTGTGTGTGTGTGCGCGTGTCTCTGTGTGTGTGCGCGCGTCTCTGTGTGTGTGTGCGCGCGCGTCTCTGTGTGTGCGCGCGCGTCTCTGTGTGTGCGCGCGCGTCTCTGTGTGTGCGCGCGCGTCTCTGTGTGTGCGCGCGCGTCTCTGTGTGTGCGCGCGCGTCTCTGTGTGTGCGCGCGCGTCTCTGTGTGTGCGCGCGCGTCTCTGTGTGTGCGCGCGCGTCTCTGTGTGTGCGCGCGCGTCTCTGTGTGTGTGCGCGCGTCTCTGTGTGGGTGCGCGCGCGTCTCTGTGTGTGTGTGCGCGTCTCTGTGTGTGTCTCTGTGTGTGTGTGCGTGTGTCTCTGTGTGTGTGTGCCTCTGTGTGTGTGTGCGTGTCTCTGTGTGTGTGTGCCTCTGTGTGTGTGTGCGTGTCTCTGTGTGTGTGTGCGCGTCTCTGTGTGTGTCTCTGTGTGTGTGTGCGTGTGTCTCTGTGTGTGTGTGCCTCTGTGTGTGTGTGCGTGTCTCTGTGTGTGTGTGCCTCTGTGTGTGTGTGCGTGTCTCTGTGTGTGTGTGCCTCTGTGTGTGTGTGCGTGTCTCTGTGTGTGTGTGCGCGTGTCTGTGTGTGTGCGTGTCTCTGTGTGTGTCTGCACGTGCATAAAATTAAATATCTTTATCTACACATATCCTACATATATGGCTATGATATTCCGCTGATAATAGCACTGAAGTTAAAAATAAAAAGTTTAGTATAAGGCTGTTTCCATCACTGGATTCACTGCTGTGGCGGGTCACAATTTTCTGCAATTACAGACTGACATTTTTATGGAAAGTGGCGACGGTCAAAAGGTTGCGAGACGGTCAGGCCTTACGTCAACTTCCTTTACGGCAAGACAATTATCACTGAAGTTCATTTCGAGTCGGGACACACACACACACATCTACAGATTACTCCGCTCAGCCAAGACTTGACGGGAGTGAAAGAGGAGGCAAAGATGGCAAAAGCAGACACAGCTGGAGGTGGTTCCCTCTTTCCCTTCGCATCAGCGGGAGTCTGCGTTCGGGAGGTCAGAGGTCACGCTGTTCCAAGACACCGCGTAAAAGTGTCAGGAGAGGAATTATGGGTGAACTCAAGTGGCGAGCCGTCGGCTTTTACAACTGAATTGAGGCCAATTGTCAAAATTCTAATGCATCACACATTAACATAATAATGAAGATGAATAATGTGATACTAACTTACACAACTATAGCGGACTCATGGAAAAACTCATGTCTCTGATGGCCATGAAGATGCTGGATAACATGCAGAAGTTTCCTTATTTTAATGCAACCCAAAACCGCTTCTCTTGTGTTTTTTCAGTGCTTTGCTAATCTATTTTCCATTAAACTGGTTAATAAATTGTAATTACAGTTAAGACCCACAAATATGCAGCAATCCAATCAAGAGTGTTTTCTTGTAATTAAGAATGGAAAAAAGGACGATCAGCGCAGGAGTTTTTCAGTCTCAAGAGACTGGATTCATATATTTGTGTTCACAATTAAATAAGCTCGACAGGTTCCAGGGTTATTATAGTTAACTAAAAATAAAACCATAAAAACATTTTCCTTACTTTAAATAAAATATATAAAAAAACTAACTTATTTAATTTCAACTAGTCGCTAAAACAACATCTCATTTTCATCCATTTTAATTTTTGAAATTTTAGTAGGCTACATACAATTAACCTGGGAAAAAAATAAAAATAAAAATCGAATAGTTTTATATATATATATATATATATATATATATTATATATATATATATATATATATAATTGAACGAAGTGCACAGAAATGTCATTTATAATAAACACTACAATATTACATATAAAAATATGAACTGTAAAATTTGATTTCATGGCGACTTTAACACTTTTTTTGTTTAAGTTTTAGTAATTTTTACATGCTTTTGTAAATTTTTGTAGTTTTTAAGTAGTTTCTTTGTATATTTAATTGATTTTTACTTTTGTTTTAGTCATTTTAGAACATTTAGGCAAAATGTATGGAAGCGTATTGCATTCACTTGAGGGAAAAAAATCTACTCTGTTTTTCTGAATTAACGAGTTAATTATCTCAGAATTACGAGATATTTTTTCATGGGAAAAAAGTTTTTGCTCTGTTTTTCTGAATTAACGAGTTAATATCTCAGAATTATGAGATACATTTTTCTTGAAAAACATTTTTTTCACTCTGTTTTTATGAATTAATGAGTTACTCATAGTTTTGAGATAATTAAGTCATTAATTTAGAAAAACAGAGCAAAAACTTTTTTCCATGAAAAATTCTCTCGTAATTCTGTGATAATTAACTCGTTAATTCAGAAAAACAGAGTAGATTTTTTTCCTCAAGTGAATGCAATACGCTTCAGTAAAAATGTCCAATTTTCTAATCCAGTGTTTTATTTCAGCATTAATTCAATTGACCCGATCAGCTGAAAAATGACCAATACTGCTTAAAAACCAGGGATACCAGCTTAAACCAGCAAAGTTAGTTTTTAAACAGCATTGCTACGTACTTACAAATAAACATTATTAGGCAAATGATTCCCCTGTAGACTTCCATGTCAGTCAACACATTTGATTGTCTTTATAAACCGAGTTATACATCAAAAGCCGGAATATTCGATGGTCTTTAAAGCCTGAATGCGTTAATCACAGAGACACTGAACTAGACTAATGAAAGCTTGAATCCGTGGCCCGCTCACAGACAGACTAAAGCTGGAGCAAGTGCGTTTACAAACTCTCTGTTACGCATCATAACTCTCTGCTATTGAAAAGAAATGACGAAACGGGTTTATGTGTAGAGATAAACACAGCACTGAGGTAATCAGCTTCTCTGGACTCCAGATGTAGATGACTGTCCTCAGCAAACACAACACATCAAATCCACACAACTATCGCTCAGTCTCTATTAGAGCATGTCTTCATTAGCAGATGCAGCTTATACTCATGCACACGTCACATAGGCTAGTGTGTGTATGATATAAGCCCATTCCTCTTGCTGGTGTGTGTATGATATAAGGCCATTCCTCTTGCTGGTGTGTGTATGATATAAGCCCATTCCTCTTGCTGGTGTGTGTATGATATAAGGGCATTCCTCTTGCTGGTGTGTGTATGATATAAGGCCATTCCTCTTGCTGGTGTGTGTATGATATAAGGGTATTCCTCTTGCTGGTGTGTGTATGATATAAGGGCATTCCTCTTGCTGGTGTGTGTATGATATAAGGCCATTCCTCTTGCTGGTGTGTGTATGATATAAGGGCATTCCTCTTGCTGGTGTGTGTATGATATAAGGGCATTCCTCTTGCTGGTGTGTGTATGATATAAGGGCATTCCTCTTGCTGGTGTGTGTATGATATAAGGCCATTCCTCTTGCTGGTGTGTGTATGATATAAGGCCATTCCTCTTGCTGGTGTGTGTATGATATAAGCCCATTCCTCTTGCTGGTGTGTGTATGATATAAGGGTATTCCTCTTGCTGGTGTGTGTATGATATAAGGGCATTCCTCTTGCTGGTGTGTGTATGATATAAGGCCATTCCTCTTGCTGGTGTGTGTATGATATAAGGGCATTCCTCTTGCTGGTGTGTGTATGATATAAGGGCATTTCTCTTGCTGGTGTGTGTATGATATAAGGGCATTTCTCTTGCTGGTGTGTGTATGATATAAGGCCATTCCTCTTGCTGGTGTGTGTATGATATAAGGCCATTCCTCTTGCTGGTGTGTGTATGATATAAGGGCATTTCTCTTGCTGGTGTGTGTATGATATAAGGGCATTCATCTTGCTGGTGTGTGTATGATATAAGGGCATTCCTCTTGCTGGTGTGTGTATGATATAAGCCCATTCCTCTTGCTGGTGTGTGTATGATATAAGCCCATTCCTCTTGCTGGTGTGTGTATGATATAAGGGCATTCCTCTTGCTGGTGTGTGTATGATATAAGGCCATTCCTCTTGCTGGTGTGTGTATGATATAAGGGCATTCATCTTGCTGGTGTGTGTATGATATAAGGGCATTCCTCTTGCTGGTGTGTGTATGATATAAGGGCATTTCTCTTGCTGGTGTGTGTATGATATAAGGGCATTCATCTTGCTGGTGTGTGTATGATATAAGCCCATTCCTCTTGCTGGTGTGTGTATGATATAAGCCCATTCCTCTTGCTGGTGTGTGTATGATATAAGGCCATTCCTCTTGCTGGTGTGTGTATGATATAAGGGCATTCATCTTGCTGGTGTGTGTATGATATAAGGCCATTCCTCTTGCTGGTGTGTGTATGATATAAGGGCATTTCTCTTGCTGGTGTGTGTATGATATAAGGGCATTCCTCTTGCTGGTGTGTGTATGATATAAGGCCATTCCTCTTGCTGGTGTGTGTATGATATAAGGCCATTCCTCTTGCTGGTGTGTGTATGATATAAGGCCATTCCTCTTGCTGGTGTGTGTATGATATAAGGGCATTTCTCTTGCTGGTGTGTGTATGATATAAGGGCATTCATCTTGCTGGTGTGTGTATGATATAAGGCCATTCCTCTTGCTGGTGTGTGTATGATATAAGGGCATTCCTCTTGCTGGTGTGTGTATGATATAAGGGCATTTCTCTTGCTGGTGTGTGTATGATATAAGGGCATTTCTCTTGCTGGTGTGTGTATGATATAAGGGCATTCCTCTTGCTGGTGTGTGTATGATATAAGGGCATTTCTCTTGCTGGTGTGTGTATGATATAAGGGCATTTCTCTTGCTGGTGTGTGTATGATATAAGGGCATTTCTCTTGCTGGTGTGTGTATGATATAAGGGCATTTCTCTTCCACACTTTCAAACATCCGGAAGATTGAACGTCTGAAAATGTGACTACAAACACACACAGAGAAGCAGACATTACAGCATCTAAAAGGCCTTTTCCGAAAAAAAAAAGAAAAAAAAAAAGTGGTAAACGGCCATCCGAACTGCACAATTTACTAAATCATACACAGAGCACACTTTTTTTGTGGATGAGCAACAGAACTCAGACTTGTTTCCATCTGAAACTTTACGGACTGAAACGAACCTCCTGTATTTATTTGCGTAACTCAAATGTTTAAGTATGTTATGGGAAGTGCTAAACATGCACGGTCAGGGGTATCGGCCCGAGAGTGTGTGTTTCTCATGTAGCATCGGCCCGAGAGTGTGTGTTTCTCATGTAGCATCGGCCCGAGAGTGTGTGTTTCTCATGTAGTATCGGCCCGAGAGTGTGTGTTTCTCATGTAGCATCAGCCCGAGAGTGTGTGTTTCTCATGTAGCATCGGCCCGAGAGTGTGTGTTTCTCATGTAGCATCGGCCCGAGAGTGTGTGTTTCACATGTAGCATCGGCCCGAGAGTGTGTGTTTCTCATGCAGCACGTCATCCTCGGTGTTCCTTCAGTATAAATATTGTTTTATTGCATGCATGGATCAAAATACTGAAGAACTTTTTCTAAATAAAATCAAGACACTAATTTAAAGATGCTGAGCACCACTAACTAGCCAAGAAACACCAGTCCACTATCTGGGTGCTGAATGAAGTGGTATAGCAATGAAAGTGGGTCACAGGTGTTCTCTCTCATCCATCAAGAGCTATAAGCCAGCGGCATGTTTTCTCACAGTTTTACATCATGATCTGTCTGAGGAAATATTGGACCCTCTTCTCGCAGTTACTTATCCTGGCAAAGATAATCAACTGATACTGAAGTGTTATTCTCTTCCCCAAACAGTGTATAAACATCCCTAATGAAAGACTGCTAGATTGTTAGAATATTCTGCCAAGGCGTTTAATTCGCAAAGTCTTTTCATATGGGACATTGAGGTAATCCTGCTCAAAACACACTGCTGTAAAACATGTTTCCGTGTCTGCATTGCAATTCATGTTAAATGGAGGCTGAACAATTCAAAGAAATAAGAGGACAATACAGTGCATATTAGCGTGACTAGAAAAGTGATCAGTCATCATTGAGGACTGAAATATATTAAAAAATAATTATTTTATATATATATATATATATATATATATATATATATATATAAATAATTACAATTAAAATGTAATTTAAAAAATAAAACATTAAATAAAAAAAATTACAAAAAAATAAAAACACAAAATTTAATAAAATTATTATTTTTTAAATATAAAAAATAATTAAACAAGTAGGTTTATAATAATAATAATATAATAATAATAATAATAAAATTAATAAAAATAGGACAATGGAGTGTATATTCGCATGACAAAAAAATTAACCAGTCATCACCCAGGACTTAAATAAAAAAGTAATAATCTTTTACAGACGGTTATGATGCAACATAATTTAAAATGTTAAAGTGTATTCTCTAGTCTAGTCTACAAGGTTTTATCCACAGAACATGTGACCTTGGTCTTACCTCTGGCTGTATGGCCTTAAAAACAGGGGCGTCCATCAGGGTAATTTGGCTCTGAGAAACACAGAAAAGACAAAAATAAATGTCAAATTTTCACTCAAACTGAGAACGAGTAATCACAGCCATGAGCTCATTTTCCAGCACTGAGTTAGGCGTACATAATGAGAAACGACAAAATGAATGAAAACAATTCATCAAAAAAAAAAAAAAAAATCACCACACTGAAGGTTCAACAGGGTCTTTTAAAACTTCAGTTCATTAGAAGTTTAAATAATAAGACCTTGATGCATGTGAATTATGGCTAATAAACTCTCTCAAATCCCAGGCCAACTCATAGTGAAACTGTCCTGTTGTAAATCACCACTAACATTCTGTGTATTATTCAGAGAACGTTTGAGTTATTAATCATAGACCATCAGCTCTGTCACACTGTAGGTGAACTCCAGATGCAAAGGCTGTTCTGATCAATATAGGAACATTATGGGATACCTGTGTATCTTTTGTGGACAAGGCAATCCCATAAAACAGTGCAAATTGTTGATTATAAATATTATTAGTATACTTAAAATTCCTTTAAAACAAGTTTGGCGTGGAAAGTTTATTTATATAGCGAATTTCACATAAAAGGGACGATCATATAAGAAAACATACAAATTGATTTAAAATGTGTCGCGCCCCCTTTTTGGAATATAGATGTAAGATTGGTCTCGTTTTAAAGAAGACATTGGGCAGATTTTTGTAGAAGTGAAATCAATTAAGAAAGTGAAGCAGAAAAAAAAGTTATAGAAGTTTGAGTTTATGAAAATGTAAAAATGTAACTTCATATTGTATATAGAATATATTTTTTCAAAACCTGGTGGATTCTAAAACTGAAACAAGTTGTTTTTAAAATTTTAGGTTGATATCTCAAAAAATGAGCTTTCAGTGAGAGTGTGTTTGGGCGCAGTACCGAACGCTTCCACTAGGGCACAACCAGACTCCATTACTGCCCATATAAGGGCGCCTCCATTTCCATATGTGTTTTGAGTGATATGAACCATTATTTACCCAATTTTCATACAATTTATGAAGTAGACATCCTATTCAGAAGTAGTTTGGGAAGTTTGGCATATTTTGATATGAATTCAACCTCTAATAATCACATAAAAAGAACACGCATGTGCGTTATAGCTCGCTGCCGCATCACTAATGGTGAATCTATCTACATTTTCAGAAATATATAATTAAAATATTTTTTTATTCATTGAAAAAGAAAAATATGTAGTATTATAATTTATACAGAAAAAAAAAAAAAGAGTTCAATTTAATTAAAAGTCCTGCTGTTGTTGAAAAAACAAAGACCTAATCTGTCTAAACAGGACTTTTAAAAAAACAATATGATGCATAAGAAATAAAAATAATAATAAAATGTAAGAAATAAAAATTGATTAACAATAATTTAAAGTCCCCCTGTGGTGAAAATCCAGTTTTGAATGTTGTTTATATGTCTATGTGGTGTTTTAAGTATGAATTTACGCATATGTCGACAGCATTGCTGAGTATTTTCTCCTGAAAACTGCAGTGAACCAAAGACAGTCTCAAAAACACGGTTTGAAATCGCTAGTGTTTCTGACGTCACAAACTACCTTGTAACCAATCAGAACAACGTGCCGACGGGCTTTAGCATATCATTAACAGCGAACTAGCAAGGATAGTCTCGAGAGATGCCAGGTTATATCCCGGTATATTTTTCTGTTGATATGAAAAAACAGGTAGATTTAGCAATTTAGCGATTGTATGATGTATATTACGATGTTGTGTGATGAACTATATGCCTTTATCCACTGACGTTCTGAGTTGTTCAAAGCGTTTCTGATGATTGTTAGAAGGCAGCTGTCTGACTCTGGGATGGAGAACGGGAACATGGGTTGTGTAACATTAGCAACACATTATTAGCAGTTTGATAACGTAGCAAAGCAAAAGGCTAATCATATTAATGACCGTTATGTGCCCAACGTTGTAAAGAGCGATACCATTGTGCAGCGTTTACCTCAGTAAGTTGGCCGAGTGGATCTCTGAGCTGCTGTGAGTGAGTGGAGGCGGGGCTAATTAGCATATTCATGTATCAGCGTATACTAAATGAACCAAGGGTGTATTCAAGATATTAAGGCACGAAGATTTTTTTTCTCACTGGAAAAAATATATTTCAATATCTAATTTTGGTGATCATAGATGAGTTTTAATGGATTCAGTTATTGACTACAGGGGGACTTTAAAATGTATTAAAAAATGAATAAGAAGAAAAGAAAAGAATGTATAATACATATATAAAAAACTAACTGGTTCATTGGTCTTAGGGTGATTTAAATGTGTTTTTGTTTTACCTGATCTAGCCATCTGAAAAGTCAAGTCACCTTTATTTATATAGCGCATTTTACAATACAGATTGTATCAAAGCAGCTTCACAGTGATAACATACAAAGTTTGTTTCTAGAAGAAAATTGCGTCATCGTCCACCTTAAAGCTGCAGTCTGTAGTTTTTCCTCTTTGTCGCCCTCTCTGTTCGAAATCTGCAATTGCAGTCATTTGCAGAATTACCAACTTTCCGTGAGTTGTACTTCGACACGGCACAGCGCGGATGAACACAGTGTTTGAGGAGAGTGTGCGGCTGTCAGTCGCGCCGGTGTGGATACTGGCATTCACAATCACAGATTATTCTTTTTGGAAGTATGACCAACATAATAATTTTCACCCTAAAATGCCATCTGAACAAGTAACTAACATTCACTTTTGTTCTGGTTCTGACCAACTAACGGGACAAAAGCATCGCAGTAAATCGCGCTGATTAAATCTAACGATCGCTCATCATATCACGTCAAACCGTGCAAATTATACTTTGTTCTCAAATTGTTCATGTTAACAACATCAGCATTGCGTGACTACATTTAAAGTTTTCGCATGGGCCGGTTGGAGTCTCTTTTTCCAAACTCTCAGTCCAAAGTCTTTTGCATTTTACAGCGGGTGAATCTGTTGTCACTGGTGATTGTCGTTTGAACCTTTCTGGATCCGCCATCAAATTGATAAGTTTAATTACATCAAGTGCTGTGAGAAAAGGCTATACATCTCCACCTCCAGCATCCTCACACACAATATAGCCTATACTAGCCGAGACTCCTTTATGTGTACAGATGTGTGTGTACAGATGTGTGTGTGTACAGATGTGTGTGTACAGATGTGTGTGTGCACAGATGTGTGTGTACAGATGTGACGTAATGACACAAAGACATGCTTGAATTTCCCGCGGAAATCCACCAGTACCACTGGAATTAAAAACATTATTACAAGCTTACCGCTTTGAATCGAGCTACGGCAAGCAGAGAGTTTTGAACACTGGCTGGTTATGTATTTGCTCAAATTTATTTTGGATACTTTTTAACCCAAAAAAGTTACGGACTGCAGCTTTAAGTGAGGCAGATCAATAATATAGTGGAATATTAAATCTCCCCAACTAAGCCAAGGCAACAGTGCCCTAAAAACGCACTATAAAACCAGCCAACACACCAGTTTGACCCGGCCAGGAGATCAGCTAAGACTGGTAAAACATGCTTCCTTAGTAATACATTAACAGCAAACTACATAGACTTTTTCAAAACCGTTTGTTCCAGAAGTATTTTTCCCTTTCATTGTGTCCACAAGGATGTAGTATCGGAGCTCATGAGGCCCAGAGTCAGTCAGGACGACGGTTACACAAGCGCTCGACAGCAAGGTCTTGAAACAGAGCTATTGTTTCCAAGAGGAAAGGTCCCAATTGACCAGGAAAGCTACTAATGAGACTCATGGAGCTGCATCATTACAGGACAGGAGAAATGATGTAGAACGAAAGTTATCCACCAGAGAAAGCATCAATTTGAACGCTGACAGTTTTACTCACTGCAAACTCCTCTGGCGTGACTTTCAGCACATCAAACACGACAGCATCGTAGCTCTTCGCATAGTCCGCGCTCGGGCCGTCCACAGACACGGAGCTGTTGCTTCCCTGAATATGAGAAAGAAGCAATATGAAGATACTAAGATGTCAACCATGAAATATTACAGATGCTCTTAAATTCAAGAACAATAACAGAGAGGGAGGGATGCAAACAATGACTTCTCATAAACAGATGAAAGACAACTAGAAATCAAAACTGACCACAATCTAAAGACTAAAACTAAATGTTCCTGTTTTTATTGTCCTGGTTTGGGGTTATTTTTTGATGATGACTGTATATTATCCCTTATTTGTTCTGGTGTGGCTCTCATGTATTGCCCACCAGCCGTCACAGAACACATCACGCCTGTCGTTAAAACATCAGCACAGCTCTTTCCATGGAAAAGCACAGTCGTTTCTCACGGGACGACTGCCAGCGCTGGAAAAACCATGAAAGTTCCCGGAGCTTCATTGATCTTTGATCTGATGATAACAGCATCTGAATGAAGACGCGTGTAAATGTCCATGGTACTTTCTGATACTTTTCAGTAAATAAAAAAGAGCTGACCCTTACAAAAAAAAAAGTACCATGGTATTACCATAAAAATGTACCACGGAAAAACACAGTATCAGCACTATGAGGATTACAAATTCATTGATTAAGTTTCAGGTTTTAAGTTTATTGATACACAATCATGCACAGTGCGACCTGCTTTGTACGACTCTCCACATGAATACAATAGACTAGATTTAAAATTTGAAAGAATGACAACACAATAGATTTATATAGACTGCAAAGAGATTGAATAAATATACATGTACATAAAAATAAATTAGTATAAATACGAGTGCATAATGACAGGTGTAGAGGTCTAGCAGCAACAGTCCGACTAAAATATGTGCATTTGCAATAAAGTGCAATAATGAGTACAGCTGAGCTGACTTGCAACTGACTGGTAAGTAGACATGACGAATAATAGCAATAATAATACAGTGTAGTATTATTTTTATATGATGTATAGTGCACTAGTCCTTGCTGTTGGTATTACCGTGGCAAAACCATTTAAGCACCATCGTAGGAAACTGGCAATCATTCATTACACCGTTTTGAAAGAAATTAATACTTTTATTCAGCAAAGATGCATTAAATTGATCAAAAGTGACAGTAAAGTTTTTTTTTACTTTATATTCATCAAAGAATCCTGAAAAAATGTATCATGGTTTCCACAAAAATATGAAGCAGAACAACTGATTGATAATAATCATAAATGTTTCTTGAGCATCAAATCATCATTTCTGAAGGATCATGTGACACTGAAGACTGGAGTAATGCTGATGAAAATTCAGCTTTGATCACAGGAATAAATTATATTTTATAATATATTACAAGAGAAAACAGTTATTTTAAATTGTAGTAATATTTCACAATATCACCGTTTTTATTTTTGATCAAATAAATGCAGTTTTGGTGAGCATACGAGATTCTTTCAAAACATTAAAACAACCAAACTTTTGAAGGGTAGAGCATGTATGAAAATAACAGTATTGCCATCTGATCCCATGGTGCCAGCGCAGGACATGTGTCAGTGGAGGCTCTTGTCAGTGCGCAGGTACTGGAGGCTGGCAGGTCCTGGGCTGGGAATGGCAGTGGAAACGAGGGGTCGGTGGATGCCAGAAGCACTACCTCATTCACACTGCCTGCCAGTCAGGGTCAAACACTCATTAGAGCAATGCAACGCTCCACTGCAAACCCATAAACTGTCCATCAGAGAACAGCCACCCTGTACAGGACCTAAGTGAGGACAGCAAGTGCACTGACGCAATGACATAACCCCGGAAAACACAACAGAGGGTGTTTTACCAGTGCGTGACGACAGGTCATTATAATATATATATATATATACAAATATTGTATAATAGAATTTTATAAACCATCATATAAAAACAATTATTGTATTTTTCCAAGATTTTGTAATGTTGCTGATTCAGGCCTGGTATTTACTTGAAGTATGCAAATAAAAAAATAGTGATTTACAGTATACATGAACAGCGTTATTTTAGTATCATTGAGATCGAAATTACTGAGATCATTGGTATTTGTTTTTATTTTGAATTTCCCAGTCTCAATTAAAAATTGTGGTCATTTTGATCAGTTATTGTTGTTTTAAATGTCTATATTGTTTTATCCATTGTTAGTTATTTTAGCACATCAAGCAACTAGCTGAAGTAAGAAAATAAAAAAATAAATAATATATATATATATATATATATATATATATATATAAATTTTTTTTTTTTTTCAGTTAATATTTATCATTTTATAATATTTATTCCAGTATCACAGAAATGTGTTATGGTTTTAGTTTTAGTTAACTAGAATAAACCAGTACATGAGTCACTAAAGAACTGATAGTTATAATCAAATAAATCACTCTTTCTGTCCTATCCTGCAATGAGATAAGAATTATTTATCAGTTAATCATTTAAGATTAATATATTTAAGATTAATAAAATTAATATATTTAAAACAATGAAAGGAGGAGTGGTTACCTCAGAGGAGGCGGAGCTAATGCTGGTGCCATCCGATAGGCCGTTTCTACGGTACATGCTGGTGAATCAGCCAATGGGGAGCAGACGCCAGGGCAACAGTGGCCCTCAGCCAGACCCCACACATGACAAATCATCCATACCTGGAGACACACAGAGGAGAAACACACACCAGTTATAGTCATCACATACAATTATCTTCATTCTTTATTACTTTTCAAGATCATGAAGATGTTCAAACCAATTAAGCCTTAAGCGATATGATAGTTCCAGACAACTGCTTCTTAGTCACATTGGATGTGGAATCTCTCTACATGAACATTGCTCATAATGATGGACTAAAAGCTTTACAACATTTCCTGACTAATAGACCTATATACTCTTTGCCTCCCTCTGAATTTATCGTTCAGCTCACTGAATGGACACTTAAAAATAATGTTTTCCTTTTCCAAGGCCTAATGTATATTCAAGTTCGGGGAACTGCGTTAACTATGCTAACCTTTTTTTAGGCTTGTGGGAGAGGGATTTTGTCTATTTAAACAAATATAGTGACGAGATAAAATGGTGGGGGAGGTACATTGATGATATTCTTCTGATTTGGGGTGGTTCTTATGATGAACTGTTACAATTTTATGATTACTTGAACAATAATGATAGGAATATAAAATTGTGCATGGAACATTCCAAAACGACTATTAATTTTTTAGATCTAACCATTTCTATTGGTAAAGATGGGAAACTCCATACTGTATATCGTACACTAAAAAATGCTGGGTTGTTTCAACCCAAATTTGGGTCAAATATGGACCAACCCAAATGTTGGGTTAAAAATGTAATGAAGAAATTACAGTTGAAAGTGAAAGTTGGGTTAAAATTTGAAATTACATTTTTAACCCAACATTTGGGTTTGTCCATATTTGACCCAAATTTGGGTTGAAACAACCCAGCGTTAAGAGTGTAGGAACACTATGTTAAAAGCCGATAGTTTTCATCCAAATTGGCTAAAAAACAATATACCCTTTGGCCAGTTTCAACGTCTTTCGATTGCTCCTGTCTGATCGCTGATCGATTGCTCCTGTCTGCCTCGCTGTCTGCTGTGTGTTTGTTTGCTTCGAGGCTGTAAGCTTCGCCTGAGCCTCGTATTTCTTTATGTTTTGAGCCATCATTTACTATCTAGTTGTTTATACTACTAAATACAGCTTACCCAACATCTCAGATTAACCTTACATCTCTAGCTTCCGTTATTGTTAACACAGCACGCTAGTAACTCGCTAACGTTAGCCTGCTAACGCGCCACCCGTGCGCTCATTTATTTATTTATTTTCTCTCGCGCGCCCGCGCCTTTGAGTTCATAAAGTCCAGGTAAGTAAGAAATCAGTCAACAAACACGGTGAGTAATGTCTTCTTGTCCTGTTATTGTCACCTGTGTCACATGTCATATGTTTAGTATAGCCTTCTCCGATGGCAATATAGGATTTATATGTGATAAGTGCAAGGATACAGTCAGGCTGACGGAGAAGATTTCAGAACTAGAGACACGCATCCAAACTTTAATTGAGGATGGTAAGAATGCTAGATCTTTAGATAACGTTAGTGTTTTGGATGCGCCTAGCATAGTGAACTCTTTACATGATTCGGTTCCGGCTGAAGTAGAGCCCGTGCAGCAGGGCAGATGGGTGACCGTGAGAGATCGTTCTAGTCGCGGATCAAAGAACCACTCTTCCGTTCCGATTCCCATAACAAACCGATTTGCCCCACTCAGTGAAACACCCACTGAGAATTCTGTTGATTGTGCCCTGGTAATTGGTGATTCGATCACACGGAACGTGAAAATAGAGACACCAGCCACCATAGTCACATGTTTGCCGGGAGCCAGAGCGCCTGACATCAAAGCAAATTTAAAAGTGCTGGCTAATGCTAAACGTAAATTCTCTAAGATCATTATTCATGTCGGCACTAATGATGTTCGACTCCGCCAGTCGGAGATCACCAAAATTAATATTAAAGAGGTGTGTGAACTCGCAAGTACGATGTCAGGCACTGTAATTTACTCTGGCCCCCTTCCTGTACGCAGGAGTGATGAGATAGTTAGCCGATTGGCCTCACTGAACGGTTGGCTGTCGAAGTGGTGTCCGCAGAATAATATAAAATTCATAGACAATTGGAAAAGTTTTTGGGGCAAGCCTGATCTGTTGAAAAGAGATGGTATCCATCCCTCCTGGGCTGGTGCTGCTCTTCTCTCTAGTAATTTGGCTCATAGTCTTAGAGATAAAACATGACAATCTGGGGCTCAGGTCAGGAAGCAGACAGACTGGCTAAACCGACCGTCTGCTAGCGGCCTCACGTCACCAAGGTCAGATAAATCCCATCACATAGAGTCTCTTTCACCTAGATGTCATCATATAGAGACTGTGTCTGTTCCCCGAATTTGGAAATGCAAAAAACGTCAGGTTAAAAATTTAATTGATGTTCAACAAATAAAAAACAGATATAATACAGATGAGCAAATGATAAAGCTTGGGTTGCTGAATATTCGATCCCTTACTTCAAAATCTCTCATAGTTAATGATATGATTTCAGATTATAATCTTGATATGCTGTGTTTGACAGAAACCTGGCTAAAACCAAACGATTACATTATTTTAAATGAGTCAACCCCACAAGATTACAGTTATAAACATGAACCTCGTCTGAAAGGCAAAGGGGGAGGTGTTGCTGTAATTTATAGTAATATTTTCAAAACCACTAAGAAATCTAGCTTTAAATATACTTCTTTTGAAGTATTGGTGCTTAATGTAAAAATATATAGTGTAAACGATAAATCACATTTGAGAATTATGCTGGCTACTGTATACAGGCCACCAGGGCACCATAAAGATTTTATCAAAGAATTTGCGGACTTTCTATCAGAATTAGTATTGGCTGCAGATAAAGTACTAATTGTTGGTGATTTTAATATACATGTAGATAATGAAAAAGATGCATTGGGATTGGCATTTAAAGACATTGTAAACTCAATTGGAGTTAGACAACACGTGTCAGGACCTACTCATCATCGTAATCATACTCTAGATCTAATATTATCACATGGAATAGATGTTGATGCCGTTGAAATTCTGCAGCAGAGCGATGACATCTCAGATCATTATCTAGTCTCATGTAAATTACATTTAGCCAAGGCTGCAAAGCCGACTCCGTGTTATAAATACGTTAGACCTATAACTTCTGCCACTAAAGATTGCTTTATCAATAATCTTCTTAATCAGTTTCATCATCTCAGCATCCCGGATAGCTTAGAAGAACTTGATATTGCAACAGAAACGTTTAACTCTCTCTTTTCCAGCACTTTAGACGCAGTTGCTCCGTTGCGCTTAAAGAAGATTAAAGAAAATAGCCCAACGCCGTGGTACAGCGAGCACACCCGGGCCCTTAAGAGAGCAGCCAGAAAAATGGAGCGCAACTGGAAGAAAACTAAACTAGAGGTATTTCGGATTTCGTGGAAAGAGAGCTCGATTGCTTACAGAGAGGCTTTAAAAGCTGCTAGATCTGCTTATTTTTCAAACCTATTAGAAGAAAATAAACATAATCCAAGGTATTTATTTGAAACAGTGGCTAAACTAACGAAAAAGAAAGCTTCAAGCTCAGAAGTGTCCAAGCAACACAGCAGTGATGACTTTATGAACTTCTTCACTTATAAGATTGATAATATCAGGGACAAAATTATAACTATGCAACCGTCTACCACAGTATCGCATCAGGAAGTGCATTGTAGTCTCCCTGAGGAAAAATTTGATTCATTTGTTGCTATAGGAGAGGAAGAATTCAGCAAACTCGTTAATTCATCTAAATCGACAACTTGTATGTTAGATCCTATACCGACTAAGCTACTGAAAGAGATGTTTTCAGAGGTCACATATCCTCTTCTTAATATCATTAATTCATCTTTGTCTCTAGGATACGTACCAAAAACCTTTAAACTGGCTATGATAAAACCGCTTGTTAAAAAAACACAACTTGATCCTACAGAATTAGTCAATTACAGGCCGATCTCGAATCTGCCTTTTCTGTCAAAGATATTAGAGAAAGCAGTATCTTCACAACTGTGTTCCTTTCTAGAAAGAAATGACATCTGCGAGGATTTTCAGTCCGGATTTAGACCGTACCATAGTACTGAGACCGCTCTCATTAGAGTCACAAATGATTTGCTCTTATCATCCGATCGTGGTTGTATCTCTCTATTAGTGTTACTCGATCTTAGTGCTGCATTTGACACAATTGACCACAACATTCTTTTAAATAGACTAGAAAACTATGTGGGCATTAGTGGAATTGCACTAGCATGGTTTAAATCATACTTATCTGACCGTTATCAGTTTGTAGCAGTAAATGAAGAGATGTCTTATCGATCACAAGTTCAGTATGGCGTACCACAAGGCTCAGTACTAGGACCGTTGCTGTTCACTCTGTACATGCTACCATTAGGAGATATCATTAGAAAACATGGAGTTAGCTTTCACTGTTATGCCGATGATACTCAGCTGTATATTTCTTCAAAACCCAACGAAACTTACCAATTCACAAAATTAACGGAATGCATAGCTGATATAAAAAATTGGATGACTAGTAATTTCCTACTACTAAATTCTGAAAAGACAGAGATTCTAATTATTGGACAAAAAACTTCCACACGTAATAACCCAGAATACTGTCTAACACTTGATGGCTGCTCTGTCAAGTCTTCGTCGTCGGTTAGGAACCTGGGTGTGCTCTTTGATACCAACCTTTCTTTTGAAAGCCACGTGTCTAGTATCTGTAAAACTGCATTTTTCCATCTTAAAAATATATCTAAAATACGCCATATGCTCTCATTGGGAAATGCGGAACAATTAGTTCATGCGTTCATGACCTCAAGGCTAGATTATTGTAATGCTCTACTGGGTGGTTGCCCTGCACGCTTAATAAATAAACTACAGCTAGTTCAAAACGCCGCAGCTCGAGTTCTTACCAGAACCAGGAAATATGACCATATTAGCCCGGTTCTGTCAACACTGCATTGGCTCCCTATTAAACATCGTATACATTTTAAAATATTGTTGATTACCTACAAAGCACTAAATGGTTTAGCTCCGCAGTACTTGAGCGAGCTCTTAACGTATTATAGTCCTTCACGTCTATTGCGATCTCAAAATTCCGGCCAGTTGATAATACCTAGAATATCTAAATCGACTGCAGGCGGTAGATCCTTTTCCTATTTAGCACCAAAACTTTGGAACAGTCTTCCTACCATTGTCCGGGAAGCAGACACACTCTGTCAGTTCAAAGCTAGACTAAAAACACATCTCTTTGACCTAGCATACACATAACACACTATAGACTTCTATAATTCAATGTTAGGCTGCATAGATTAGGTCAGCCGGAACTGGGAACACTTCCCTTAAATCTTGATGTACTCGCTACATCATAAGAAGAATGGCATCTACGCTAATATTAGTGTCTTTGTTTATCCCGAGGTTTTCCCGCAGCCTGCCGGATCCAGGCCGTGTCCAGATCTGACGAAGGAGATCCGCCTGGACCAGATGACAATGCAGTGCTGAAGTGTCCACTATCCTCTCCCTATGGAGGATCCCTTTCCCACTCTACAGATAAAGCGTTGTGAATTCCGGCTCGCGTACCCCGAAGTGATAAAATAAAACAAAATTCTGTATCAAAATTTATAGGCAAGAAAAGTAGTTTGTTTAGGCTGGGTTGTATGAATTATAAACCTGCGCACATATTTTAAAAAGCACATAACTATAGAATCCACTATGAATGAGCATGTGAACGCCGTCAGCATTAATCACAGGTTCGCGTTTAAAGTCTGATCATTTCGACGGAGGTGAATCAATCAAAGTTAACTTTAGCTGGAAATAACATTATTCAAGAACCGCTATAATGCCAAAACAATCTGTTACCTTAAATTATATGTTTATCTCTGTAAAGCTGCTTTGAAACAATCCATTGTTAAAAGCGCTATATAAATGGAGATGACTTGACTTGACTTAGAGGGATTTGCGATACCGATAATGAATATGAAGTGCAAGCTAAAGTCCTGTCCAGCTGATTTTTTAAAAAAAAGGGGCTATCATACAGAAACTGTACAAAATGCTTATAAGAAAGCCCAGTCTATTCCTAGACCAGAGTTATTCCAGAAGAAGACAAAACTGTTTACAGAATCAGGCCTATTTTGTGACAGAATATAGCTCTCTGGCCAATCCCATAAAAAGGATTATACACTCAAATTGGAATCTTATTAAGAGTGATCCTGTTCTTAGTGAAGCGTTTTCTGCTTCTCCAAAAATAAGTTTCAAGAGGGCTCCAACTTTACGAGATAGGCTAATCTAGTCATCTTCCTGCCATAAAACAGACCACTTGGCTTAACAGACAATTAAAATGTGCTTACAAATGTGGGTCTTGCAACCATTGTTCTAGTATTAAAGAACGCAAAGAATTCTGTAATTTCAAGACGGATAAATGGTACAACGTAAAAGGCATTCATTAATTGTAACACCACTTTTGTGGTATATATAGGTTATCATGCAAATGTGGATGTCAAAGACAGAGTATCGGAGCATAAGAATGCCATTAGAAAAGCTCATTTAAATGACCCTGTGGCAAAACACTTTCTAAATGTGCACAACAGTAATCCAGATGGCCTAATGGTTGAGGGTTTAGAAACGATTAAAAAGAATATTCAGGGTGGTGACCGATTAAAATTACTTTTACAGAGAGAAACTTTTTATATATACACGAGTTACAGGCCACAATATACCCTGGTTTGAATGAAGAAATAGATTTCAGTCCCTTTTTGTGGTATGCCTTCTGTCTGTTTTTTTGTTTGTTTGTTTTTTGTTGACTATGTAACCCCCTAGAGGAGGGCCTTCTGTGCTTGTCATTCGGGTGTTTCTAATTAGCATCTATAAAAGAGGAAATTGTTTGATTGAAAAACATACCCTGAAGAAGGCTGTTTGTGCCGCTACGCGTGGGTTGTTTTTCCCCCCATGTCTTTTCAATTTTCTATTATGAAATAGCCAGTCAAATAAAGGCTTTTTATTAATTCCTAAGAAGAGTGCCTTGGATTTCCTTCTACTACGTTCAAACCAATGTTTGAAATGCCATCAAATAATATAGATCGGACAATGATTAAAATCATATTGACGCATGTATCTTAGGTTCATTGCAAAATATTAAAATATATGCACTGTATAAAATATCATTAGCTTGAGAGTGTAAAGAGACTCAATGTCAACAGCAATGCTTCATGGGAGTGTGTGGATAGATGAAGTGGGTTCAGTCCTTTGACTGGTGGTGGTGGTGTGTGTGTGTGTGTGTGTGTGTGTGTGTGTGTGTGTGTGTGTGTGTGTGTGTGTGTGTGTGTGTGTGTAAACGCAAAGATGAGAGATGTTGCCCAGAGAGAGAAAAACAATAGCTGTCGGAGGAAAAGATGCACGAGAGACGAGAGATGGCGTATTTTCCCTGTTTAATAAAATGACGTAAACGTCACACTCGTCCGCATAAATGGGGATCGAGTGAGAAAAAGTATACAAACAAACATCCAACTCTGGTCACAATAGAAAAGGAAATAAAAGAAAGAGTACAAAAGTCAGCAGAGCGGTTATCTCCTCTCCTCGCCTGTCAAATCTATAACTGACACTCATTTTACCTCAGATTACCATAAAAGCACAAAGTGACCTATACAGAGTGTGTGCGCGTGTGTGTGTGTGTACACTGTGTAGGGAAAACTGTGATCCTAAACGTCTAGGAACTCCAAAGGGACTGGGTTTGCTCTCTTTCCCAGATGGCCAGAGGAAGTCCCAGCATACCTGACTGACCGATGAACCGCCGGGTCGGGAAAGAGCGCAACGAATAGGAAAGAATGTGACTTTTACAATGGAAATCCTCTCGGATCACTCAGACGGTGATCAACACACTTAATGGGTTTTGGGAAAGTTCTCCACACTCAGCTGGACATCCGAAACCCCCACTTTGGTCTGAGAAACGGGAAATTTCATTTACAATGACAGTTGCTGTAAAGAAAGTGTTTTAATCTCAGCTCCAACTGTGACGTGCTTTTTATCAAGCAGATCTCATGTAACCATTTCAAGAGGTGTTGCTTCGTTCAGACTTTCTACATGTAAACATTTCACTCCAAGGGAAACAATGGAAAACAGGACATTCACGCTCTTTCGAAATGAACAAGTTTGATGCTCTATAGCCTTACTCTGGCATTCACAGCTCAAGCTCCTTTACATCCAGCCAGAGAACTTACACCAACTACACTGCATAAACAGCTTATAGAAATCAGTATGTGCTCATTAACATAAGACCACCCGCATTTACTTATCAACATCTTCAGTGTTATGGCCAAGCACCGCTCAGAAAATACTTCACAAAATCTAGTTCATTGTGTTTATTATGCTATTACACATGGCCTGTTACTGAAGCCAAATCAGAGGAGCTGTGATGACCTCTAGTGGCCTTTATGAGTTCATGTACAATCATAAGTATGTTGTTAAATCCAGTTTTTTTTGGCTTATCATCAATACAATGATCTGAACGCAGAACACAACTTTTTAAAGCATTCATAAGATCCTTTATGGAGAGACCAAAAAAACGAAATATTTTTTTATTTAACCTTTATTTAACCAGGAATAGTCCCATTGAGTTACAGTAACTCTTCTCCCAGGGAGTCCTGGCCAAGATAGGCGGCCAAAAAGTTGCAAAGAAAAAACATAAAAAAAAAAAAATTACATACTACACAACAAATCTCTATACATATACAAGCAAGACATTTTGTTTAACTTAAGTAAATACAAACATATAATTTAAAGGGTACCTAGTTAAAAACAATTACACCGTTCAGTCAAAGTTGACTTTAAAAGGTTTTTTAAAATATGTTTAATTTACCTAAATTCAAGGTGTTTTGGAGTTCATTCCAGACATTTGGTGCATATGATGAAAAAGCTTTTTTTTTTTTACCAAATTCTGTTTTTGTTGATGGAATAATTAATACTATTTTTTTTGACGACCTTGTTCTGTACTGTTTTGGTAAGTAAGTAAATTTGAAATGTAAATGGGTAATTTACCCATTAGTGCTTTGCCAATAAAAATCAATAGATGATATTTTCTTCTGAGAGAGAGGGAGGGCCATTGTACAGTTCCATACAGAGTGCAATGGTGAGTCCTAGCTGTTGCATCTGTAATGAAACGTAAGGCAATAAATGAAAATATAAATGAATACACTACATAAGTTTGTGGTAAAAACGTTTTAAGTATTTTTGAAACATTAAACGCTTCTGCTCACAAATGCTGGCGTTATTTGATAAAAAAAACATAAAACAGTAAAATTGTGAAATATTATTACTATTTAAAATCTTCTGTTTTCTACTGTAATATAGTAAAATATAATTTATTCCTGTGATCAAAGCTGAATTTTCAGCATCATTACTCCAGTCTTCAGTGTCACATGATCCTTCAGAAATCACTCTAATTCGTGGAATTACAGCTCGAGAAAACAATTATTATTATTATCAATGTTGAAAACAGTTGTGCTGCTTCATTTGTTTGTAACCATCAGGATTTCATAATTATTTGATGGATAGAAAGTTCAAAAGAACAGCCTTTATTTGAAATACAATTTAAATTATTGTAAATATTTATATTTACTGTTACATTTGATCAATGTATCAGCATACTGTTGTATACTAATATAATAAATAGGGACGACTAACAAAACATACAAATATAACAATATAACTGAACTGTTGTAACTAGAGTGTTAATGTTTGAGTCAGTCACATCATTTGACCACTTAGAAAATTGTTGTACCACTCATCCGCACCACTAGGTGGCGTCTCTTAACTACACACTACTCAAGCAGGGCCTTTTAGATGCTTTATCAGAAGACATGTTTCAGACCATCCATTTAGTGTTTATATCACATCGATATTCAACTCATTCCCATACAAGTACCACATACTGCATACATATTAGTCTAAGCTGAAAATGGTTGTATCTGTAATATTTAAATAATATATAATCCCTACATAATATATTTGTTGTGTTGTGAAACCACTAATAACTGAGACCACTCTCAGTGCTTATATTTTATTTAAAATAACTACATTTGTTACAAATTATAGGATCAGCATAACACTATGAGTGACAAACTAAACTTTCAATATATTTGCGGGTTTAAATGATAATCCCAGTTTTTCGAGTGATTTGCCCCGATTGTGCACTAGAAAGAAACATGAAAGTAGTAAGAAGTCATTTCTGCTTGTATAGTATCTTTTTGTACCATAAAGCAGTATTTTTAAATTTGAGTTAACCCATGATGAACCTGTGTGTGTGTGTGTGTCCAAAGTCTTCCCGACTCAGCTCAATTTGAGAGGGCTCTTGTTTGTAACTCATTGAACGGCACAACCCAAACCCCTCCGCCTCCATCACTCCAGAGCGTCTGATTATAATCTTAGAGCGTTTGCTATAATATCTGCGATGTAATCCCCCATGAGTCCGTGATAATACTATCTCACACACACATCAGTGTTATACTGGATCATCAGCGCAGCACTGTCTGACATCACCCGTTTCAGACACCATCTGGACTGAGAGAGGGTGTCAAAGCCATTAAGTGTTTCCAAGGAGACGCACATTACTTTACCTCCCGCTTTCACTTAGTCCACTTCAATAGAGTGGGTGCCTCATTGTTTTTTGTTATTCACAATACACACTTAAAGAATGAACTTCACTTGAGGGGCATGAACACCTGCCGGATCCTTTTGACAAGATCTACAGCAAATAGTGCACTATAGTATATTAGAGGATAATAGAGTACAGTATATTTTAGTATAAGGATTAGAATAGTATAGCATTAGTATAGTATGATATACAGTAGTAAGTACAGTATAGTAGGCTACACCGTATATACCCGATTATAAGACGACCCCCCCCATTTTCCAGACTTATTTTGGGGGGGAAATCTGTTTTTCAACAGAATATAAGTTTAAGAGCAAATTTCCGAGGCGTTGTTCCAAATGCCTCGCATCACCTGTGTCTCGTGTAGAGGCCCGCTCGTCGGCGGAGACCGGCACATATGCGCTTCCTGATTGGCCATGACTGCGGCTGCCCTGAGTGCGACGGGACGGATTTAACCCTGCGGGGGGTCGTCTGGCCGTTTTCAACGACGATCCGTCTCTCTCTCTCTCTCTCTCTCTCTCTCGTCAGTCGACGGCGCGGAAGAAAAAGGCTATCAATCGATTCCTCCACTCGAATATAAGATGATCCTGAATATAAGACGACCCCACATTTTTTCAGCCTATTTTTAGGACAAAAACCTCGTCTTATATTCGGGTATATACGGTAATAGAATACACAATAGTATATTATAGCATACAACAGTGACGCAGATGGGTCTCGATGTAGTGTTTAAAATGTGTCTAAAGTGCATTTGCTGGATGTCCGAGAAAACGTAAAGGTGCCTTTGTTACCAATGCCGCAAAATGAATAGCTTACCTGTCACACTTTCCCATCTAATGATCGTGAGCGCCATCATCTCAGTTCTCGCGCATGCGTCGCGGCGCTCTCGTGAACTCAACTCACTCGAGGCCCACACGCGAGAAAATGAAGTTGAATAAAGTCGTTATTTTGGGGGTTTTGGCACGTCGCTTGCTAAACTTAAGGTTGATCCACTGTAGTCAATTGGACTATTTTAATGATGTCTTTACTAACTATTCTGGGCTGGCAGATGAAATTACCTAGAAGCCTATGGAGGAGTGATCCAGCTCTCAGATTTAATAAAAAATATCTTAATTTGTGTTCCGAAGATGAACTAAAATATTACAGGTCAAGGTCAAAGTTTATTTCTATAGCACCTTTTAACAACACAAATGTGGACCAAAGTGCTTCACAGATACATCAAGTACACATACAGTTAAGTATAGCATACACAAAAAAAATAATAATTTAAACCGCGTAGACCTAAAAAATAAATAAATAGAATATTTATAATAAGTACAAATTTTAAACCTAGCGACCTCACAAGAACGCAACCCCGTAGTATTTCATAGACGCAAAAAGCATTTTTAAGCGAATTTTTCAATTTAATAAGCTTGCGAAAAAAGGTAGGTATTAATTGATGCTTCTAAGTGATCTCTGAGGAGAATAAGAACTTAAAAGTTCTGACATATAAATAGGGGCCATTCCGTGAAGAGCTTTAAACACGCAAGTTGAAAACTTGAAATCAACTCTTTGTTTCACAGGAAGCCAATGGAGAGAGGCCTAGATATGTTCCCTCTTTTTTGTCCCAGTCAAGAATCGTGCTGCAGCATTTTGGACAATATGTAATCGCGAAAGTGATGACTGACTAATTCCAGCATACAGGGCATTACAGTAATCAAGTCTTGTGGAAATAAAAGCGTGTATTAGTCTCCAAATCTTTAAAAGTCAAAAGGTGTTTTAACTTACGAAGACGCTTTAGTTGAAAAAAAGCTGGCCCTGGTTTGTCAAACTTCATGATTTTTGACATAAGAGTGATTATTTGACTGCAAATTCCCACAAGAAAGCACTGCATTTATTCATTTGGGGTTTGGAGCCAAACAGGATAACCTCAGGCTAATTATCATTCAATTGAAGGAAATTTTCATCCGTCCATTCTCTAACGTCCTTTAAGGGAAGGAAGAACATGAGAGTGAGTAATTACTGACAGTATTTTCATTTGTGGGTGAACTAACCCTTTAAGTGTTTGTTTGCAAGTTCCCAGCATGCAATGCAGCATGAATAAAATATGCTGTGACTGTAACTGGATTATTGTCTCACTGTTTGCTGACTTTTGTCAAAATGATGTAGAGTTGATCTGTCTAGTCCACTCACAGTGGGGTAAAAAGGAGGAGTTGAGTGACAGGTATTGATTCAGGGTCCTGATCAGGTGTTACAGAGCAGTGAGCAGCAAAAAAGAGATATTTCTCCATATAAAAGACTGAGACACGAGCCCGTCCTCATCCCAAGGCGTCATATATACGACGCTTTTGCCAAAGCGTACATATCCTACGCACATGGCACCCTTTAGCGTAAATATGAGACGCAGATATATATCGGGCAGAAGCGCCTCCTAGTGGTCTAACCCTAACCCTACCCCAGACCTAAACCTACCCATACTCTATATTTACGCTAAAGGGTGCCATGTGCGTAGGATATCTACGCTTTGGCAAAAGAGTCGTATATATGACGCCTTGGGATGAGAACGCGTTGGAGCCACACACCCCTGTTCAGTGTTCATTGCATATTAGTCCTCCTCTTTGTCTTCCATCGCACCCCTTTTTTGTCACCCTCAATCTCTTTAATTATCCCTCATCTCTCGCATGTCTGTGAGATTCTGTAATTATACGGCTCAGTCTGCAGTGCTATTAAACTCTCTCCAGGATCTGTCCTCAGTCACTGAGAGAAGAAAGGGGGGGGGTTATGATCAACAACTCACAAATGTGTTCTCGTATCATGTGTTATTCGGTAGAAATATAGAATGA
Source organism: Tiaroga cobitis (assembly GCA_030578255.1). Lineage (NCBI taxonomy): Eukaryota > Metazoa > Chordata > Actinopteri > Cypriniformes > Leuciscidae > Tiaroga > Tiaroga cobitis. The sequence goes on along the minus strand of CM060595.1, from coordinate 58,130,927 downwards.
TTTAAGTAAAAATTGATAGTTGTGCTTTGTTTCAATCGTCCCTCCAGAGCGGGGCGATTGAAACACAGGGGTGGGACGGATGAAACATAAAAAAAAACCAAGCATTAGATGAATAGTTACCGTTTAAACTTTTAACAATACCTGACAAGTAACTTATGTACATATTTTTACAAACATATTTTGTAATTTATTTTAATTTGAAGGTTCATATTAACATTTTTGTTCTGCCGCCCAGTAAACAATAGGCGATAAGCCTTTGCGCAATCTTTCTAATAGGCTGTTTTGGAGACAGACAGACAAATCCGTTCACAATTATTTTTCTTACATTTATTCCTTGAGTCATATTGAGTGATTGAGTCATATTGAGTGTTTTCCTATGACCAGGTTTAACTGGCAGTAGTCGTTGTTTCAACCGTCCCGACAGCGCCTCCTGCCAGTTAAACCTGTTTTGTCCTTAAACTAAAAAACTCTGATATTACACACTTAAGGGTGTGTTGCAGTACTAATACACCTGCTGCAATATCATTACAATATCACATGAAACAAATAAAACTTGTCAGTCAAAAAAAAGTACCGCACAAAAGAATTCACTAACAGCACTCAAAAACAGCGTTCCAGCTCTAACTTTAAAACGGCATGACGTAAAGAAGAAATGTTTTCGCGGGTCTGGTAGGCATTGCGTGCTGACGAAATTTGACGTACATGACGTGAATGGTTTTCAAGAAAATCTCAATGTTTACTCTGTGTTTAATACCCTTTTCACAAGATGTAAAATAAGTCTCTGATGTCCCCAGAGTGTGTATGTGAAGTTTTAGCTCAAAATTACCCACAGATATTTTTTGATAGTATGTTAAAATTGTCACTTTTTGAGGGTGAGCAAAAACGTGCCATTTTTATGTCTGTCCCTTTAAATGCAAATGTGCTGCTGCTCCCGGCACAGAGAGCGGAGCTTCAACAGCTTGTGTGTGTGTGTGTGTCTCCGATTACCTCACACTGAAGTCTCAAGAAGAAGTGTCAACAAGTAAAATGCAACAGGACATTTCTGAATGCATAGTTGATGAATTTATGTAGCTGATGTGTAGTTATCTTCTAGTCACTGATTAGCATATTCTGTCCTTCGAATCTATAAATCGCATTGCCGGGAGCTGGGATATTGTAAATTTTTTAGAGAAGCTTGTGTAGTCCCAAGACGTTTGTTGTAGTCATTAAAAAGCAATTTCTGTAAAAGAAAATATCTCCCTTCGCTTTGAACTTTGAGCGTCGTAACTTTGCAGATGTTGTTTATGCTCAAACAGCAACATTACACAATAAAGTTAAAAAAGTGAAATCATAATCAACCACCCCTTTAAAAATCTCCATGACCAGTGAAAGATATGATGGCTGAAGGCAATGAAATGTTTAATAAAGGTGCCATATGTAGAATTGAGAAATCCTTGTCATTAGCGACACTGGTGGCCGTTAAGTGAACTGCAGCAGCACTTATTGCTCGTGCTCACACACTTGCACACTTAACGCACAAGAGAGTGAATGTGATTCAAGACCCAGATATACTCACTAGCAAAGTTATTTTTCGTTCTTCAAGTAAAAAAAAAAATTCAATATGTTTTTAATTATTATAAATTTTCCATTTAATTTAATTTAAAAAAAGATGTATGTATATATATATATATGGTAGGCTACTGAATGACAGCTTGCTTATTTGGCTCAAGATAAGGATTTATTAAGTCCACTTCATGCAAACAAGAAATTCTGCTTCTAACCACAGCTCGAGATCTGTCGTTCCAACCACACCACTCTGCGATGGTTTCGGGGAAACACCGACTCGTTGAGCTATGCTGATAATGACGGATGCTTTTAGGCAACGCACCCCAGATCAAACCAGCCGGTGAGGTCGCCAATACTTCATTCTCACAGCTGACTGGTGAAAACCCCTGTAGGCTAGATGACAGTGCAGTTTCCTGCCTTCTGCGGCTCTCATCAGAATGAAACTGACATTTATGACGCAGGATGTAGATGTAGAGCAGTGATATTAAAGCAGCACAAACTTCACTGCAGGCCAGGTGTCCAAATATCTCTTTACACGGCAGTGTGTGATAAAAATAACATTAGCATATCACATTCAGCAACGTGGCCTGTTCAATCACAGTGAAGTAATGATCAAGGGGACCTATTGTGGGACCTAAGGGGACCTATTGTGCAAAATTCATTTTTATATTGTTTTTGAACATAATTATGTGTCCGCAGTGTGTGAGCAGTGTTTGTCATTTTCCCCATAAATCTGAAAAGAGTGTCTCAAAATGAGCCGTTCAGGAATGTGCTCCAATGTGACGACACATGGTAACAGACTAAAGCCCTATTCGGACGGGACTAGTTTAAGGTGGAGAGGTGGGGTAAAGTAATAATTACCAGAGCTTCTCAGTGATTTTAGTCCCGTCCAAATGTGCATCTCAGTAATAATTACGGACAATGTCAGTAAACATCACAGCGACTTTTACCTGAAGTAAAAATGTCCGGAAAAATTACTTCAGGTAATACTAATCCCGTTCGAATAGACCCGCTGTAAATATTCCGTCACTAAATATTAAATATTCCTACGTAAATATTCCGTCATTTCCTATTTAAAAGTAGTTTTCCGTGGTTTGTCAACTATGGAGGCGCTTGAAAGAGCATTCAGTAGCGTTCTAGATGGTGGGAAGTCAAGTCTGTGGCAAAACTCAAGTGTTTTACACACCATTCAGATCAAAAAGGAGGTTGAAAGCACTTTTTAGAGGCACGCCACAAAACTTATTTTAGTGTTATAAGTGCCTATTACCAACATAATACAATCTGAATTTATTTAATACATCCGACCGGATCTAACTGTTTTATATAGGCATATACATATATATATGTGTGTGTGTGTGTGTGTGCGCACAACAAGATATCAGAAAGCAGAATACCCACATAACGACAGGGAGGTGACGGCAGTGCATCATTTGAGTTACTCCTCCCACTTCTGCTAGTTTTACTGAGATATCTTATCCCGTGCAAATTGTTCAGTCAAGAGCAGTGAGTGATTTTCTGATTTTCTTTTATTGTTCGATTCATATTAAAGGCCCCCTGAAATAGCCTTAGCCTTAAGGTTATGAATAAGCTGGTGTGTTCCAGAACAATGACAAAATTCACATTTAGGAGATATAAGCATTCAAAACTTACAGCCTCTCACTTCCGCTAAAATAGTTCACAGATTTCACCGCGGACTTCAGCTTCTCATCAGATCTTCTGTCCAATCAAATGCTCTCTAGAATCCTGCCCTGTAACGTTTGGCTCAAACTGATACGACAGTTGGTTCATTTTCGTCCTCATCATCTATTGAATCCAACGTATCATCAGCACTTGGATTCACTTCCATGGTGCTGTGTCAAGTACAACAAGTCTGTGAGGTAAACTAAACGCTATTGGCTATATTTGAAAAGGGGGAGGAGCCATTCAATATGTCCCGCCTTAGCTTACTGTTTCAGTGGAAATTACGTCAACGCATCAGACAGAGCTGCGCGTTCCAAGGCACTTCAGTGGGCCTTTAACCACAGTAGGTACTTTAGATTACACTGCTTTCACTTTAATACTCAGATCTAATATACACATGCGATTTCTTTACTTGCCGTTTACGATCACAGACATAACCGACTGATATGGCTTAAAAACGCATGCAAATAATAACTTTCATGATGACGGAGAACAGCAATGTCATGTGAGTGTGGCCGCGATAGAGATGATAATCAAAACCAAATTATGTTTTGTTAGTTTTTGCAGAGTATCGGAGGCACAAGCTGTAGGCTCCGCCCTCTTCTGGATAGGGGGTGGGGAGCAGCAGCTCATTTGCATTTAAAGATACATGCACGAAAACAGCTTGTTTTTGCTTTAAATCAAAAATGGGCATTTACAACATGATATAATAAATGATCTGTGGGGTATTTTGAGCTGAAACTTCACAGACAAACTCTGGGGACACCTGATACTTCTATTACATCTTGTAAAAAGGGGCATAATAGGCCCCCTTTAAAATAGATAATATTATTGCTAAACATATTTTTTAGTTGTGGCCAGTGGTCAAAATAGTTCCAAATATTTCTCATATATGTATGTGTGTGTGTGAGTGTGTGTTTAATCGCAATTAACATGAAATCACGCTTAAACCGATTTGGTTTATTGCGATTGAAATCGCAAAGGCAGCGATTATTTGTTATGCGCAGCTTTCCAGTGACGTACCGCTCTGTGATCAGTAGTAAATGCTGGTCCATCTGAAAAGCACTGCGAGTTTGAGTCACTTATAACGTGAATTTGAAGCAACACACGCCAAACATGAGAAGCATTTATGAACCTCTTGTCCAAAAAAAGACAACATTTAATAAATAAATCAAAGCGTTTCAATCTTCTGTTTACAGAAGACGCTACAGCCATGGTATGCCTGTAGGGATTTCCTGGAATTTTCTTTCGTACTTCACTGAAATATATAATAAATCAGTATTTGACACAATTGTGTAAACACTTTTGTATTGAGTTAAGCAGGCTGGATTATCAGCTGATGCTGAATGACCAAATACTGATATGGTCAATCACTAGTCATTTACCAGCCAAGTACAAACCACCCTATTCAACACTGAGAGGATTAGGACAACAATCGACATTTGACACGACGCAGGCCCAGAGACATCAGCAAAATGCATCTATCCTCAGTGGTGATTTATACAGCAGCTCTTGCTGAACTGATGTTTGAATTTTTCATCCCAGGGATCATACTTGGCAACAGACCTTTCGTTTGTCATCCCTCCCACAATCTTGGGCTCTAAGGGACCGTCGTCATGGCAACAGCAAACCACTAGGAATGTGGGCCGGCTGGCGGCTGTTGCGAGTGTCTGAATGGGTTTTGACGGTTGCCTGTGGAAACTGAACCCTGAACACAGTTAGGGTGCACTGGAAACAGGGATACTTCACCCTGGATGTCATACTTGGAGAGTTTCATAGTAGTCTCCCTCAAATTAGATGTCAGGGAAAATTGTGCATTCAGGTGGTCATTATCAAAAAGCTGAAAGGGTGATCATGGCCTCACATGGAGCAGGGCTGTTTTGTAGCACACTCAAGGGGTTTATTTTGCGATAATCATTGCCTGACTGAACATTATCCAACTTTTTAAACAGCTACTAGCTGCACGATTAATCATTAAAAGATGGCGATCTCGATTAAAACACCCAAACGATCTTAATCCAAAATAACAATGATTCGGCTCGGTCTATAAACCTCTGACAAGTACGATCACAGCGAACATTCAGATCTGTCCTGATCCAGAGAGAGCAGTCGTCATGTATGAAACAGCTTCTCTTTTCAACCACACAGTATCATTATTTCTGTTACAATTATTCAATTGATCACAGAAGTGGATAAAAGATTATAGTTCAGATATAAACACTGATGTCTACCGTAGCGATCAAAATAGAGCAAATCACCTTTTGAAAGTACATTCAGGCTTCAAATAAAGATTATATCAACATTGTTACACCAGTAGGTGGCGACAAGTGGCTGTTAAAAAGGCATTTGTCATTGAATCATTCATTCAATCAAGAGATTTGTTCAAAAACGCTGATTCATCCAGTAATGAAGCAAGTGAAGTCTTAATGAGTGAGTCATTGGGCCCTATTTTAACGATCTAAGCGCATGGTCTAAAAGGGTTGTCCCAATTCTCTTAATGAGTAATGGGTGTGTTTTGGGCGTAACCTGAAATAAATCAACCAGAGTCTCATCTCCCATTCCCTTTAAAAGCCAGTTGCGCTCGCACCTGGGTGGATTCGCTATTTACATGACGGAGTTTGCCAGCAGAAAAACTGAATGCGTCTCCAGAGCGCAAACGGATCTGCTCATGCGCGAGGTTAAAGCAGACCATCTACGGGACAAGCTGGATTCCACCATATCTTTCACACAATAATAATATTTTACATTGTAATCCTTTTATTTTTTTATATTTTTGCTAGTTTGTGTGCCCTGTGTGTGCAATAAGCAGAGTGTGTGCAGATTGTGGACCGTCCTATAGGCGCACATTACTGACGCGCTCTTTAAATAAAAAAAAAAAATACTGCGCCATTGACCAACTGAAACCTGGTCTAAAGTCAATGGCGCAGTATTATTTTTTTTTTTATTTAAAGAGCGCAGTCTATTTCAGTTGCCTCAAAAAAGCAATGCGCCTGAACACACCTCTTATTCAGACCAGCAGCCCATGGGTGCACAAATAGGCGCAAATGCATTTGCTATTTAAACAACGTGGGGTAGGACGTGAAAATGATAACTACGTCGGGCTGAAACTAGCAAAACACACTTGCTTCGCGCCTGCCGCTGCATTGCGCCGGGTGTATGAAGGGCCCATTGAATCATTCATTTTAGGGCTGTCCCGATCAGGTTTTTTGTGCCCCCGATCCGATCAGAGCCATTGAATAGTGTGTATCTGCCAATACAAAGTCCCGATCCGACACTTGCGTTTTAAAGTTATTAACTTGTGTCTGCTCAGGTCAGCGTGAGCCGAACGAGTCGCAGCACATATCAGCAGCAGCTGATTTCATTTATTACGTGACGAGAAGGAGGAGAGCTGACTGACTGACAAGTAGAAGGCAGACGATTTGGTTTCAAAGCGAAATGTAAAAGCGCCTATTTGGCAAAATTTTGGATTTAAACCCAATGCTAATAGGGAGTAAATAATGAACCCACCCACCATTCAACCAATTGCCGCCCCCAAAGTGCCACTAATTCGGTAAATTATGTTTAACTAAAAAACTTAAATAAAAGCTTATTAAAAATAGCAAAAATTAAACTAAAAAACATAAATAATTTAATTGCATATACCGTAAATAACACTAAAATAACACTGCAGAATGCACGCATGTACTGTATGTCTGCCCAGCATGTTTTTCCATCCAATATGCATCATTCGATAGTGACAAGCGTTTGTGGTCATCTCACTGCTGATTAAGCAATACCACAACCATTTTTATCGTAACCAATCACAAAGTTAAGGACCAGGTGTTTAGCTGCGAATAACAGAAAAACCCCCTCAGCGTATTAAATGTGTGGAGTAATGAGGGAGTCAGATTCCGGCGGTGGACTTGCCCTCAGATGCTCCAGAGCTTATCTGAGATTCAATGCATGACATCACTGCAGCCCGCAAGCACACTCAGCATCTCTAATGGATCGAGTGTCATTCAACGCGCCACACCAACCATCAAGGGAGCTAGTGGGGAAAAGAGGAGAACAGTGATGTGAAGAAAAGAGAAAGAGAAAGAGGATCCTGACACTCAATGGGTGGGAATGCTTAAAGGGGTCATGACATGAGAAACCAAATTTGCCTTGGACTTTTGGTACATAAGAGGTCTTTGTACCATTAAAACGTCCTGCAAGTTTCATAGCTTAAGACGTCCTCCCCATTATAAACGAACAATTTATTTAATCAAGCTCTAAATACAGCTCGTTGTTCATCCATGGTATGAAGTGACGTCACGGTACGAAGTGACGTACCAGTCGTTTGCATATGATCGCCTCCAGCGCAAGACTAGACAACTACACCTTATTTCGCATCATCGCATCGTTGTCAGGCGCACATGTGTTCAGTCGACGTGCAGCGAGTCTGTTTACAAGAAGATTGCAATGCCACGCAGATGTGCTGTTCCTGGCGGTGGACAAACTACATGTTTGAATACACTGCCGAAAAATCCAGACGTCAGGGAAATATTTATGCATTTTATTATTTGCGGACGTCCCAGTCACGGCAGTGTTAATTTAAGCGTGTGTTCTCTGCATTTCAAGGATGACTGTTTTGAGAACAAATCACAGGATAATGCTGGCTTTGCCAGAAAACTTTTGCTTAAAGATCAGGCCGTGCTGACTATTCTGGGTCCAACAACGACGCCGCAAACTGTAAATAATGTAGAATCTTAAAACTACTTTTTAAAATATTAATTGCAGTTTCATTCATTGTGAATAATTACCATGTTTTTACTTAGTTTACTTGCATATTGTCCATCAAGTTCAGGCCCCGTATTAAAAGATGTAGGCTGTCAAACTGACCGAACCACTCAGACATCTGTGGGCACACAGCTGTCGTTTCAAACCAAGCGTGCCGCACAAGCCCTGAAAAGTGAAGCCAAATGTCTCGATCGCCCCATGTTATTCAACGGAACGTGAGACCAACTAAACAATTAAATTACACTACAAATATCTTTTTTCCAAAGGTGGTTTCTGTCATTTGCTGTCGTTTTTATCACGCTGATGTAAGTTCAAGTGTGGATCTTCGGAGGACTGAGGAGATTGTATCTACTTTATTTTAACAGCCTCTTGTCGTACTGCAATCAACAGACATCAAAATTGGAGCAGAACGGAGGAACGGAGCAGACATAGGTCACTTCAAAAAAGTGGAGCGTGCATTCTGCGACAGCGAGGGCGGGGCGTTGATTTCGCGGCTTTACTTCCAGCTCACTACTGCGCAGGTCTGGTCCCGAGATGTCAGCGCCATATCGGGACACTGGTGGCTTCAGTTCTCACCAAGGGGTAATCCACCAGCCGGAAACTGGAGCTTCGCTTGGGGGCACAGCTACTAGAAGACATACAGGTTGCTCACGTGACAGGCTCAGTTTGAGCCTGCGCAGCTTTTAACGGGCTTCAATTTTCTCCGTTGAAACCAAGGGGGTAATCCACCAGCCGGAAACTGAAGCTTCGCTTGGGAGCCGCCATTGTAGCAGACCATCACCTGCTGTTAGCATCCCATTGACTCCCATTCATTTTGGCGTCACTTTGACAGCGAATAACTTTACATCCGAGGCGTCCAAAGACTCCATTTGTCCAGTATTTATTTCTTAAGAAACACGACAATGTATAAAATGCTCCATTACTTTGTATCTTACGTTATGGCCCCGTAGAAGCTGTTTTGGTAAAAATAGGCTAAAGATTGCGTCATAACCACGGGACTTTCTGTCGCACAGTAGAGACATTACCGTATAGACAGGAGGAGAAGCTCGCGGGCAATCTTTTACTGTCTATGAGGCAATCGGGTGGACATGGATGCATAAAGTCAAGGGAGAAGCCCATAAATAGAGAGTCCATAAAAGCAACAGGACAAAATATTTCAACAACGGATTTGTTTGAGATTTCTATTCAGATTTGTCTTGGCACAGCTACTAGAAGACTTACAGCTGTCAGACAGGTTGCTCACGTCACATCTACGTCGTCAAGCTCAGTTTGAGCCTGCGCAGTCGCTCAGCCATCGGGAAGTGAGTGCTTCTAATGGGCTTCAATTTTCTCAGTTGAAATCTATGGGGTCGCTGTGTCCATTTCTTTTACTGTCTATGGTTCTCACTAATGGAAGAGAGCGAAGGGGCGTCGCCGTCATCCATCTTTATGTTTCAAACCATGAGACCTAAGTACCGTAGCAAAGGTATTATTTAATCATAACTTTTCATTGTCATCATAATTCTATTCATAAGAATCTTAAAAGCTTTATTGCCTAAAAAATAAGTATTTTTTAGTACTGCAACTACAATTGATAGAATAAAACTTTACATTGTATTGACATTTTCGAACTTTATAGAAACACAAACAGAGCAGTCATCAAACTTTCAAGTGTTGATGTCGCCATACCCTGGACTACTTCACAGCCTTTTACTTCAACACCTTTAAAAGATGCATCTTCAAATATGGCCTGTGCATGCATTTTGTCCGTGGTACGCCCTCGCCTCGCACACAGCAATCGGCAACACCCATTCCACAGAATCCGCACATGTTCTGACTAGGGCACGTTAATAATTTATGCATAAGCACTGATGTCAGCCAATTATAACAGTGGGCGTTAACACTGAACTCTTAAAGGGGAAACACCCCCAAAACAGACTGTATGAATCAGAGGATGAGAAACAGGGTGGGCACCTAAGGGAACATAAAACAAACAAAAAAAACATGTCATGATTCCTTTAACTTCATTCACACTGAGTGATGAAAAACCTGGAGTAATGTGAAAATACAAATCAGGACATGTTCCAAACAAGCTGATACGAGGAAGAACTTAAGGGCTGTTCTTGCAGGCAATGAAAAGTTTGGTTTAGTTGCACTAATATAAAATTCATTTGATGCATCATATATCGTGTAGTTTACAAAGGCTCTGAAACTGATTCAGACTTTAGAGTCTGTACTATATGCATTTATAGATTTAGAAGTACACAAATGTTCAAAAGTCTGGGGTCAGTAATAAAAAAAGAAGAAGATATTAATACTTTTAGTCAGCAAAAAGGAATTAAATTGATCATAAGTGACAAAGTGTAATTTATAAAGTGACAAAAGATTTCCATTTAAAATAAATGCTGTTCTTCTGAACTTTCCATTCATCAAAGAATCCTGAAAAAATTTTGTTTCAACAAAAATATATTGCAGCACAACATGTTTTTATAATAATCAGAAATGTTTCCTGAGCATCAAATCACCATAATAGAACGATTATGACATATTTTAACATATATTCACATAGAAAACAATTATTTTAAATTGTAATAATTTTTCACAGTAATGCTGTTTGATCAAATAAATGCAGGCGTGGTGAGCAGAAGAGACTTTCAAAAACCACAAACTTTTAAGCGGTATTATATATACATACAGCTTTATAAAACGACATGAACTTTTGGTGTCTGTCCATCAAATTCCAAATAAATATATTCACTTTTGTTCATTTTCATTTGCAAAGTGAATAATTCCATTAATTTGATTTACTATTAAAAAAAATAATTATTGCACACTGTTGCCATCACTTAAAATGACTCCTAGCATGATAAAAGCAGAGTCATATTGATGACAGGCAGCAACAGAGCTGCTTTTATAACCAGAATAGCACAAATGACCAGGTGGTCACGTCTCCAATATCTTCACCCCGACACATGCTCACTCCTACACAAATAGAGATGATTGAGTCAGAATCTAATATTTCACACACTTCGATCCGCGCTTTGATAACAGATGCTGTGTATTTTTTTAAGCAGTGTGGCTCAGGGTGACAATTTAACCCGGCTCCCCTTTGAGCCGACGTCTGTAACACCTAAAAATAGGCAGGCGTCAGAACAAGAGCACAGCGGAGCAAAGAGCAAAAAATACACACACACATATCAATTGAACAGAGAGACAGTCAAACAGCAGGACCGGTTAAACCTACTGATGCACCAATATCTCTTATTAAATGGCTAAAACAAAAACTGATATGTAGAGAACTGAACACTGAAATACATAAAATATAAACATATACATAGTCATTTATAACACACAGTCAATTAAAAAGTAAATTATATTACTTAGAATTGTTTATATTTAATGTATATTATTCAGAAACTATATAATTTATTTAATCATTGTTTTTTTTTTACTCAATTCTAAAAACACATCCAAATTAAAGCTGCAGTCTGCAGTTTTTCCTCTTTGTCGCCCTCTCTGTTCGAAATCTGCAATTGCAGTCATTTTTGGAAGTATGACCAACATAATAATTTTCACCGGAAAATGTCATCTGAACAAGTAAGAAACCTCCACTTTTGTTCTGGTTCTGACCAACTAAGGGGAAAAAAATCATTGCAGTAAATTATTATGCAAATTATACTTTGTTCTCAAATTGTTGATGTTCAACGTCAGCATTGCGTGACTACATGTAATGTCCTTCCGATATTATCATTGTTTTCGCATGGGTCCGGTTGCGGTCTCTTTTTTTCTGTAGCCACTCCGAAGTCCGAACGAAGTCTTTTGCATTTTACAGCGGGTGAATCTGTTGTCACTGGTGATTGTCGTTTGAACCTTTCTGGATCCGCCATCAAATTGATAAGTTTAATTACATCAAGTGCTTTGAGAAAAGGCTATAAATCTCCACCTCCAGCATCCTCACACACAATATAGCCTATACTAGCCGAGACTCCTTTATGTGTTAAGAGTTTTGAACACTGGCTGGTTATGCATTTGCTCAAATTTATTTTGGATAATTTTTAACCCAAAAAACCTACGGACTGCAGCTTTAAATAGTAATGTATACCATTCATTTAGAAAACGACCATTTCTGTGAATCTGTCAACGGTTCACAATAATATCTGGCTGATATCAATCTATCACTAGTCAAAACAGAACTCAGATAGAGACGTCACAGCACAGAAGTCCATGACCCAACTTCTCTTCTCGCTGTACAATAACAGATCTTCAGGCAAGAGCTTCAGTATTATCTTTAATTAATCAAGTTCTTGTAAACGAGCCTGCTCTACTGATTCAAAGTCAGCATAACTCGTCACTTTCCACAGGAAGCTGTTAGATAACGCATGTGATGTAAAGCCACTGTTTTTTAAAGCATTAATTAGACAGCATGTGTTAATGGTCCTGGATGCAGACTGGAGGAGTCTTATATTAGGCCTCTTATTACTGCATACTGTATAATTCCACTCAAACTGCCTGAAGTTGTTAGTTTAATATAATGAACAGAGTCATGATTCTTCAACACTGTCATACTAATATTATCATACATCACCGAATGACTGTTTATTCAGACGGTTTGTGGTTTGTACTATAAGCAGAAGATGGTCAGACTGGATTTAAGGGACTCACAATCTGGAGAAAATATCAATAACACACTTACACTTCCTCCTCAAGTTCCAAGCTGTTTTACAGACGAATGTTTACTTATTAAAACTACACTTCTGTGTCAATAAAATTCATGTTTATATGATTCATTACAATTTTCAGCCATACTCTACCATTTAAAAGTTTGTGGTCTGTGCGTTTGTGTTTTTGAAATATGTCTTGTATGCTCAAAAAAGCCTTTCGATTTATGATCGAAAATATAAAACGGTGATATTTATGAAATATTGTAAAATCCAATTTATTCCTGTGATCAAAGCTGAATTTTCAGCATCATTACTCCAGTCTTCAGTGTCACATGATCCTTCAGAAATCACTCTAATATGATGATTTGCTGCTCAAGAAACATTTATTATTATTATAAAAGTTGAAAACAGTTGTTACTGCTTCATATTTTTGTGGAAACCATGATACAAAAAATTCAGGATTCTTTGATGAAAATAAAGTTCAAAAGAACAGCATTTATTTATCTTTAGTTACATTGTAAAGGTATTTGTCTCTTGATCAATTGAACGCATCCTTGGAGAATAAAAGATTTTTTTAATCTTTAAAAAAACCTCCCTCACCACCACAATAGGATAGTGTACATATTTAAACATCCTAAAAATGTTTGGACATGTACAATAATGCATTACAATTTATGACATGCATCATGAAAATACCATGGGAGTACCATTTTAATACCTTGGTACATGAATATAGTATTCATTCAGCTAAACAAAAATGTTGGTGATATATCGGTCAATGACGCTCACTGGAGTGAATGTAGATGTTTGAGTGTGTGTGCGTGTGTGTGTGTGTGTGTGTGTGGGAGATATAAATACAGTCTTCTGAACATGACCTGCTCGTGGAGAAGTTGCGTGTTGTGTAATGTCAGATGTCCAGACAGCTGCGGGCGGGGTGGGGGGGGAGGGGGGGGTGTCCTCGTTTCCCCCCCGCTGAACTACTGAAACTCTACACACACAAATCTCATGTGCATCTCATGATATGTGGCTCTGACATAACAGCACACAATAAGAAACACCAGGAACTGTCTGCCTTCATTTAATATCCTATTGATTACAAACAAGGAAGCAAATGGATGTATGAAATGTCATCAGTTTCACCTTCACAAGCAGACATGCATAAGCAAAACAGAGGCATATATCACTACAAACAGTTGGATTGTCAGAGGGAAGCAAATTTTGTCCCAGGATGTCCTTGTACGTGGCTTGAGTCATGAGTCCAGACTGATCTTCCCGAATCAGCTTTAGTGAAGAACCGCGAGAGACTGTGTGTTGTAGGTCTCCGTCTAACCATTACATGAGCAAAGCTGAAACCTGGACTCATCAGAGAAGAACATGAATCAGGTGATCCGTCTTTATTAAGAAAGCGTGACTCAAGCCGTAAACAAGGTGATCCTCGCGTCCTTCTGTTCTGACAATGTTCCCCAAATCTGAGGAGTGTTTTTTTTTGCTCTATGCCACCAGATCCAGACCAGCCCGATCTCCAGACCTGAACGCCACTGAAAACCTCGGGAATGTGATCAAGATATAAAGACGATGGACACAAGCATCGGACAGAGCCAAGCGGATTCAATCTGTGTGGCAGGAGAGGCAGAAAGTCTCACAAAAGCAATGTGACCGACTGGTAGAGACTGGAGAGGATAAGACACATGAAAGCTGTGATTCATGTGTATATATATATTTTTTTTTTTTTTGACATTTTTCTTTAAATGAGCATGTTTATGTTTTTAATTTTACTCTCATCAGTGACATTTTTGAAAATAAGGCATTTCAATAACCGACTAATAAACTTTTCATTAAAGTGAAATAACTGAACCTAAACATAGGAGCCTGATAAAAAATGCTTATTTAAAAGAAAAATGTCATATGGACTTAGAAGTTTTTGCATATGAAGTCTTTTGTAGCTATACATAAAATCAGGACACATACAAAAAGAAAACACTTCCCTCACCCAAAGTTACTTTAAAACACTTAAGTAGCCTACTCTAGTTGTAGGACTACTTTTATTTTGTTTTTGTCATTTTTGAAAGCTCAAAACAGCTTATTCCGGTTATGGAAAAAGTACAGTGAACGAGGAATATCTTTGTCTGCGTTTCATAGATAAACAGGTTTGGATGTACACGAGGGTGAGTAAACACTAAACAGTGACAGCACTTTCCTCTTTAGGTGTACGACTTTGAACCTTTCCAGAAGAAACTCAAATTCATGACATCTGCTCACGATGGCAAGGTTGTTCACGTTTGCGCTGGTCACCTAAACCCGCACTCACGAGTATAAGGGCCAACAGCACCACACATCAGGGCAGCTCAAACACTGAATACTACACCGGTTCCTGGGCCGAGGAATGCTCTGGCTCTCAGCCATCAGGGCTGCTGGATTCCTTCTCACTTACTCCAAGTTTCGTCCTGATCAATTACACACATCTCACATTGTCTGCACTGCAAATATGTGTGAATTGTAGAGCAAGCATAAAAGACACTGCATCGCAGCATCTGGGAAAACAATGCCTTTCTCAATCTCACCAACAAAAAGCTTCTTTGATAGCTTACTGAAATGACCTAAATGTTGCGCACACACAAAATACTAAAATAAATTACAATGGAACTGTTGAACAGACCGAGCAGACATATGCGGTTTAAAATATTTTGTGAAAACATTTCAATTAAAAGAAGCATGTGGGATTTGCAAGATCTGTTAATATTACAACATATAAACAAAGACACTGTAATGTCTCTGAAAACATAATCAATATCAGCAATACAACGCTATGTGAAAGCTGAATAATAAACTCGTGTAGCATTGTATGTAAAATAACTTGTAAATAATAAAAAAATATATATAATAAGCCTATAATAACTACATCTCCAAACATTTTAAATACAGAAAGCAAAACAAAATCATCTTTAAGAAATACCAGAAGTTAAAACAGTGCATTTATAGCCTACTTTCAGAGACATTCTCAGCCACGCAAATACTCACATGACATAACAAATGACGCAAAACGCATATTGCCAAGCAAAATATGTAATTATTATTACTGCTTTAAGAGGTGTTAATAAACAACATGGAGATTACAAATGACAGAATTGAGCTGATGGGTCTGAGTAGGATTTTGAGGCTCATGCGCGCGCGCGCGCCCCATCATACGCGCAACTTGCAACATGTACAAACACCGCGGTGACGCGCACAGGGCTGTAACCTTTCACCTTTACTAACCCGTCTTAATGAATGACGTGCACAGACTGTTCCTAATCAATACTCCATCGACCCATCCAAACAATTAATCAAATGAAAATGTGCTTCACTTACCTTATAGGCTATATCTGTAGGCTACTGTATGATCCTGAATCAATGAGAAGAAACAATCACGTTCTTCCTCCAGTCATCCATTAAACGGGCTCAGCTGCGCATATAATCCAATATAGTGCGTATAGTTACTATTCCAGGAAGTCAAGACGATGTTACACGTTTAAAAATGTAAATGAACTTGCGACAGATGTACACAAACATGGCAGAGATACACAAATATCACACTGCCAAAACAAGCGAAACATTCATGGGCAGGAAGAAGTGTCAGGTAGGTTCCTTTGATCTAATCGACAGGTCAACTGCCCAATCACACGCGTTAAACGAAGATACAACCCCGCCCCCTACGAAGCGCTAGCCAATCGCGTTGAAGCACCGGGTCTATGTGAATTTGAAGTGCAGGTGCATCTGAACAGTAGTGATGTCTTCCTCTGTCTCCTGATGTCCTGTAATTTAACACTCTAACATGTAATTAATCAATCTTATTATAATCTTAATTAAATCACAAGCTCACAAATAAAAATGTGAACATTTTTATGATGCTATTTCATTTAACTTTACAGGCATTCTTTAAAAGCAAAAGTTGTTTGTGTTTGTATCAAGTATCAATGTGATTTATTCTTTTCTTAGTAGTTTTTACATTATAATAATATAATAATATATATGTGTGTGTGTGTGTGTGTGTGTGTGGTGTGTGTGTTATGTGTATGTATTTATGTGATTTAATCTTTCCTTTATACTTTTTTTCCCATTATAATATGTATATATATATATATATATATATATATAAACATGGCACAGGAAAAGTAAATGTAAATCATCTTGATAGTTAAATAGTAATCTGTATGCATGAGTTGAGACTGCCATCTACTGTCCGACACCTGAAATTAAAAAAGTATTGCAACTCAAATACAAAAATGCATAATAATTGTGGACACAATAGTTCTTTGTGCAACATAACAGGATTTCCAGTACAAATAAAACATTTATTGCTAAACACATTTTTGTACAAATCTCACAAAGTTTCACAAAGTTCTTCTATAAGAAGAAAACACAACAGAAGCGTAAGTGGGAAATGAAGCCGCCCGGAAGGAAACCTTTTCTGGTTATTACAGATTATTATGACAATCCTGTTGAGGTAGTGATCCATCCAACATCATAAAGCCTTGCCTAATGATTACGAAAATTTGGTCAGTGGAGAATATATATTTGTATATATAACCGTTTCCAATTAATAACTCAAAACGTTTCTGAAACAAACCAACATATAATCATATACATTTTTACCAGATTACATAATTAGTCAATAAAAGATCGGTTTACTTTTTTTTCCACAAATATGTCCTGTCTTGACTGACTTTACAACCAATAAAAGATGATCCTAACGTTACTGATTATTGAATTCTATATAATGGCCATATTTTCATCTGCGAGGCAAAAACCTTTACATGTTCTGTTTCTGCCTGTATGATTGTCACTTGTTTGTTCTGTTTGAGGCATATAGAAATTTGCATTCATAATAAAAAAAAACAATAAAAAAAACAATTCAAACACTATTTACTGCAAATGAACAAAATCAAATGACAATTGCCAAAAAGAATGTTTGAAACATTCTTAAGAGTGTTATACCATCTTATAACACTTTCAGGTATAATTCAATACTCTAAGAAAAGCCCTATTTATTAGCCTAGATCTAAAACTATAATAAAATGAGCTTACATTTTGTTCTAATCCATGCTCATTTGTGTGTTAAAACTACTAAATACCACAGCATCTGAGGTATCGGTGTAACAGTTCAATCACAAACAGACTGTAATACCAAACTACTGAAAACCAGACATCCATTCATGGCACATTCTGTACATTAGATTATTAAAACAATACAAGAAAACACCCAACTGCCTCTCTGTTTTACAGCCCTTTCAAATGTTGTCACTTTTTTATTGTTTGCTTTTTGTGCTCTTTTGATGTTGCATGACATTTTTTTGTGAAGTAAACCAATAAAGATGCGTTCTCAGTTTCAATTCACTGATATTTACAAGTGGCTGTGTTAAAATTTTCACTCTTAAATCCACTTCAGTATACTGGAAATAAAGATGAATTAAAAAAAGATCATGTCCTGATCATATTTCACCCCCAAAAGAAATAAATAATTAAAGGGTTAGTTCACCCAAAAAATAAAAATGATGTCATTAATGACTCGCCCTCATGTCGTCCCAAGCCCGTAAGACCTCCGTTCATCTTCAGAACACAGTTTAAGATATTTTAGATTTAGTCCGAGAGCTTTCTGTCCCTCCATTGGAAATGTGTGTACGGTATACTGTCCTTGTCCAGAAAGGAAATAAAGACATCATCAAAGTAGTCCATGTGACATCAGTGGGTTAGTTAGAGTGTTTTGAAGCATCGAAAATACATTTTGCTCCAAAAATAACAAAAACTACGACTTTATTCAGCAATGTATTGTCTTCCGGTTTATTTCTTTTCTGGACAAGGACAGTATACCGTACATACATTTCCAATGGAGGGACAGAAAGCTCTCGGACTAAATCTAAAATATCTTAAACTGTGTTCTGAAGATGAACGGAGGTCTTACGGGCTTGGGACGACATGAGGGAGAGGCATTAATGACATCATTTTCATTTTTTGGGTGAACTAACCCTTTAACAGCAAAACAATAAAAAGTTATATTTTGCATAAAGACAATTAAGTCTATTTCACTACCATTGAAAAAGATGAACCTGCATTACAGTAATGAGAATATAATGAGAATTCCCTTTTAGAATACTGAGAATTCCAAACAAACTAATCCGTAAAACATTGGATGGGAATTATTTTATGCAAAATGTAGCTTTTTTTTGTTTTATGAAATACGTCCTGGGTGTGTTTTTTGTGAGATTCACTCATACAGAGACAAACATTTATAATATTTTACAATTATGGCACATTTTAAAAAACTTTTGACTTCAAATGAACATCACGGACAAGAATACTGTTAGCAGAAGGAGATGAAAATGTCAATGCCATTTATGCAGCGTTCTGTACGATTTTATTTGACTTTTTCCTTTTCTAAATCCTCCTAATAAATCTGTTGACTTTTGGAGCATAACATGGATTAGAACGGATTATCAGATGGAACAACCGCTGCTCTCTGTGAAATCCTATTCTACAGCTGAGCAGTGAAATTATAGAGATCAGCAACAGAGTTAATGCCAAAACACAAAATCCAGCGCAACCAAAGCAAATGAAATCCAGCATAATGCTCCGCTGGAGAACATTACTATTTACACCAGATAAACACCTTGTGAAAATTTAGTACAAGTCCAAAGCGCTTAGCGAGGCGTATATAACCTGAATATTACGACAGCGTTCAAGGCTCTTGTGTCTGTGGTAGAATATGGTCATATTTATTCCTTCTGATATAATAATCACACGGTTCTGACACATTAGAATGGCATTTAAGTCAACAGGAAATTCACTTTAATAACGTCTATCAAGAAAGTAAAAAGGGTCCATTTTGATTTTATGTTGCTTTAAATCATTCCATGAGGAACGACTAAAGGTTTTCTGAGGGACACTAGCGACCAAAACTTTGGAATATTTACGATTTTGTTATGTTTTCACAAGAAGTCTATTATGCTGTCCAAGGCTTTTATTTGATCGAACATACAGTAGACACACTCATATTTTTCAATATTATTACTAATATTTAAAAGAACTTCTTTATACTGAAATACATGCTAAAATGTAATTTATTCCTGTGATTAAAGCTGATTTTCAGCATCATTACTCCAGTCTTCAGTGTCACATGATCCTTCAGAAATCACTCTAATATGATGATTTGCTGCTCAAGTATTATCAATTAATGGTGCTCAATTATTAATTAGGGTTCGGGTATGCATCGGGTAACGGTAATGCCTTTTTTCAAGATTGTTTGACTTGAGTTTAAAGTTTTTGCATTTTTTTTGTAACATTATAAATGTCCCTTTTGATCAATTTAATGCATCCATTTGTTGAATAAAAGCATTCATTTCTTACTACAAATAGTAGTGTATCATGAATTCCACAACAATATGGAGCAGCACAACTGTTTTCAACATTTATAATAAGAAATGTTTCTTGAGCAGCAAACGCAGCATAACGATTTCATATCTTTTTTTCTCATTTTCATTTCCTCATTTCTTAATATTCAACATTATTATTGATCCGACTGCACTGACATACTGTTGTATGAGAACTGAACTGAGCTGGACGATGACAACATTTTTCACAGAGCTTGATGATCTGAATCAACACTGAACTGACTGGAGCCGAACGACAGCCGAAATGCTTTATAATGCATTATTGTATAAAGCGCTAGAGAAATGATGGTGACTTGACTTGGTTTCTGAAGGATCACTGAAGACTGGAGTGATGATGCTGAAAATTCAGCTTTGCATCACAGGAATATATTACACTTTAAAACAGATTCAACAGTTCTTTAAAATTGTACAAAGATTGAAACTGTTTTACTGTATTTTTGAACAAAATACAGCCTTGGTGAGAAGAAGAGACTTCTTTTAAAAGCATTGCAAAAACACATTTATTCCAAACCTTTGACCGGCAGCGCACACCTGACTAAATGAACTAAATGAACTCCCAGAGGTTCTTGTATAAAACAAAAGCCAAAAAAATACTCAATTTCCTACTGTATACAGCAGCTAATTTGGCATTCTGGTAAAGGATGCTTCCATGCGGAGGTTTCTCAAGCGTTCCTCCACTAGCAGATCTGTGAGGCGCGTCGGGTCTGCTGGGCTCTCGCACAAGTGGAGGTGTGACGGTTGAAGCTGTCTCTCCACATGAAGCGTTTCGAGCACAGGCTGCACTCGTAGGGTTTAATGCCCGTGTGGATCTTCATGTGGCCCACCAAGTGATGCTTCATTTTGAAGCTTTTCCCGCAGACGGCGCACCCGAACGGCCTCAGACCCAGATGCATGCTCATGTGGCGGTCCCTCTGGCTTTTGTGCGTAAAACTTTTGCCACATTGACACGGATAGAGCTTATAAACCACTGAGGCGAACCCTGAGTGAGAGGTTTGCTCTTTTAGGCCACCGTCCACCGCCGCCTCATCTTGAGAGACATCTGCACTTCCTTCCAGCTGCAGTTCATCCTTGGACGGTGGGTTGGAGAGCTCGTCTCCGGCTTGCGAAAAACCCTCCATGGAGGATCCGTAGAAGTCCGAGGGCTCTTCGTAAGTGCGATCTCTATCCAAACACTCCTCTAATTTCTCATCGAAGCAATCCTCAACTGCGTTTGGATTGTGACCGCTCTCATCCGAATCGTTTGCGGTGTGTTCAAACAGACAAGCTTCTCGATTCTGCCTCTCTGCTTTAATATTCACCTTCTTTCGGTGTCCCATTATGCTCGGAGGCACATAGGCAGGTCTCGAGCACTGGTTTTCCATCGCATCCGACCCGTTCTCGCTGCTCGGATCATCTGGAGACGAGCAGCCGGCACTTTCCAACACTCCCGTTCCCAAAGCGGGAATCGAAAGGCCGTCGTCTTCCGCTAGGTCTTCCGCTTGACCTGCGTTGACGTTGTCTTCGTTATCAGTGGCATAACCGTCACCTTTCGGAGATAATCCGTGGTTGAAATTCCCAACGCTGCTGTTTTTCTTATTCCCAACCTCTAAAAGCTCAGTGCATTTGTCCACCACGTGCCACATTTGCAGGAAGCTAGCAGCCGTGAGGAAGGCCACCACCTCTCCCGATGGCACAGACAGCGCTCCGGTGTAGCACGACAAGAGAAGCTGCTCGAAAACACACGGATGCATGACGTCCGGCAACACCACGCGAGCGCTGTTCTTCAGAAGCACCTGATCGCAGAAGTACGGGGAGCTGGCGGCCAGAACCGCGCGGTGAGCGCGAAACTGATGGCCGCCGATGGACACGATGAGGTCACACAGCTGTCCTCTCTGCCGCTGCTGGTTCAGTTTCTTCAGGAGGGAGCAGGAAAAGTCCGGGAACTCCACGTGGAAGGAGTTTGCGTCAGTCTCCATGGTTGTGTAGAAGTTAAACGCTCTAAGAAAAGGCAGGACAGGTTAGTGTTGCTCAAAACCATCTATACTTAAACAGCATGTTTGTTCTGGAAGGGTCAAAAAGCTATGCTACTTGCAAATGACAAAATGCAAATAATCGTATAATTGTGCACAGTAAGGAAAGAAAAATAAACAGGTTTCATTGTCTGGCCAAACTCTGTATTATCAATTTATAGTGTTATCAATTTATCACTTGGTAATATAGCTAATGTAATGTTTAATTTTGTCGGTAACTATGGTTTCCATGTCAACATTTTTATTAGGATTTCTTTTGTCATATGGTGAGATGTAAATGAGGACTATAAGTATAAGATTACAAAAACCACAGTGACATTATTTCTCGTGTCAAAATCCTCCACATGGAGAGATGAAATTAAGATTAAATAAAATCATGAATGTTTGTATTCGAATGAAAACTATTTTATGATCTTTTAAACTCGTGAACTGTCAAAATTCACACCTCTACATTGGAGATCAGGCTAACCTGCTATACTGTTAGCATATCAAGACACTTTATGGATGTTAACAGGCGACAGAGACATTGTTGTTCATGAAAAAGACGCGTACATATTAGTACAGTTTTCTGCCTCACTCGCAATGTAATAAAAATGCCCGTCTTACCGTTTTCTGCATCACTTTATTCCGGTTTTCTGAAAGCTAGCCTGTCACCTCTCTCTCTTCCGAGAGCCAGAGCGCGCTGCGTGTCGCCCACGTCATCACGCACAGTCGCGTGGCGCAGGAAGAAATGTAAACAAACACGCCTACTTTCCGCTGGGTGCCAGATTGACGTTTTTTTCCAGAGTAGAGTAGAATAGAATAGAATAGAATAGAATAGAATAGAATAGAATAGAATAGAATAGAATAGAATAGAATAGAGAAAAAAATAAAGAAAGAAAGCAAAGAAAAGAAAATTAAAAGAAAAAGAAAATAAAACAAAATAATAAAACAAAATAAAATAAAATGAGAAAACAAAGGAAAACAAAACAAAAACAAAACAGAATAAAATAACAAAGAAAAGAAAATAATACAATAAAATAGAATAGAAAAAAATAGAATAGGCTATGTTATGGTCATGATTGCAGACATAATATTGGCAAAGTATCAATACAAATGTTATTTTATTTCAAAGTAAGTTCTTAAATGGTGAAACAAGAAGTAAAGAAAGAAACATTCAATATCTTGGGCCACCGTTCGACTAAACGTCAGTAAAGGCATAAACTGACTTTAAATGTCTGCATTTTTTATTGCTCTAGTGTTTTCACTCCTGAGGGGCTTAAGTAGGATCAGATATCAGATATCTTTACAGATATCAACCAATTATTCAAATTCCTTTTTAAACATGATCAGGCAGGTTGTTCGGGTTTTGGCTGGTGTCATCCTAATAATAAAAAAATTGAATTCATGTATTTTTTAAAAAATTGTTCAGCAGGTGGCGCTATAGGATAAGAGTACCAACAGACCACTTTGCCCCAAACTTGATATCTCACAAAAGAGAACAGTTTCTTAAATGCATCATTGGTCAAGTGTTTGATCAATTTAAGTTGTCTTAAAACGTATCATTATGTAACGCAAGGTTACTGCGTGTTTTATAAATACTGACCTTACTGACAGTGTAATGAACTCCTATGTAATAGGTTGAACTTAGCTGAATACTGTACCCAAACAAGCAACCATTATAACAATACACAATTAGACCACAATTACACATTATGGAAGAAAAAAAACCTTGTTTGAAAATGATGGCAATTTTGAAATGATATGAAATGTGTCCACTATTAAAGAGACTAGCAGCCGTTGTTCTTTGGTGAAGAGAGTCTTTGTCATGTTGAGCTGAACGCTTGATCAGTCATTCCTGCAGTCACAGGTGCAAAGATCACAGGATCCAGAGCTCTTCCAGGTGTGCCACACTCTCTCTCGTGCACAAAAGGCATCTGTCCATCATTTCATCTATCCATCCATCCATCCATCCATCTATCGGTCTGTATAATATGGGAGCTTGAAGAGTGACGGAAACTGAAAATAACTAAAAAATACCAAGGTTTTCTATACATAAAAAGTATTTGTTAAACGTGAATGCTCAGTTCATGATATTCATGTTTATTATGTTTTTTGCTTTCTATATGCATGAATATCAATGTATGTAATCACTGTTATTGTTGAAACAGCTTGGTATATGCTTTACCAAACTAACAAAATACACAGAATAATTGATTTGCTCTGTCCATGTTGACTTTCAGCATCACTGCAGGTCTTATGAAATATACATGTTGTCTTGTAAAATTGCCCAGCTATTTCCCAGCTGTCAGAGTGTAACTAAGCTCATCTTGCTTACGATTGAGTCACCTGATAATGTTATAATTCATACAGACAGTTATTATTATTATATTATTATACCCAAGCCATATATACTGAATCTTTCTGGAATGACGATAAATGTGACTATTAATTAGCCTAATCTGATATATGTACACCTCATATGTTCATATAACACACATAACTGCTGCTATTAATATAACATTGTGGGATGGTTTTAATATTATTTGCATAGAGAGGCAAATTTTTCTCTTAGACAACAGTGCGATTATTATATGAAGAAAAATTGGAGAACTGCTGCTTGTCAAAATTGTCATGTGCTCAGACCAGTGCTATTTTACTATCATTGATATACTATTATAGGTTTTGTTAATGTTTAGAATTAGGTTATTTTTTTGTAATTTCTGTTTTTACTTTAAGCGTTTTCTGTCATTTTGTTGTTTTTTATGTCTAAAAATATGTCTATATATAATTTATTCATTTTTATTTAGTTAATTCAATTGAATTAGTCATTTAATTTCAGTAGGCCCCCTGAAAGTTTTTTAGCATTTAGTCTGAATATGTTAGACTTAAGGTTATGAATAAGCTGGTGTGTTCAAAAACAATAACAAAATTTGCATTTAGGAGATAAGCATTAAAAACTTACAGTCTCTCACTTTCGCTAAAATGGATCACGGATTTTTATGACATCACCGCGGACTTCAGCTTCTCATCAGATCTTCTGTCCAATCAAATGCCCTCTAGAATCTAAAGCTCCGCCCCCTATGCTATAATTATATACCTGGCCAAAGCGACCGTTGACACATCACGGAGCAATATGGGTTGGAGATGTGTGTCCGGTTGCTCAAATGCTCGAGTTTTATTCCGTTGTCCAAATGTATGTTGGTTAAGAATGAAATGGCTAGAATTTATTTACAGCTCTACTATTGCATCCAACGTATCATCAGCGCTCGGATTCGCTTCCATGGTGCCGTCATGTACACTATTGGCTATATGAACTATATATTTATGATCAATGTTTATGAAAACATGTGTTTCTACATTGCTTAACTCATCAAAATAAGTTAAGCAATTTTCAACTTTTTTTATTAGTTATACAATATTTTTTAAGTCCATTGTCCATTTTAAGTTCATTGTACTTAAAAATTTAAGGCAGCAAACTTTTTTTATTTTATAATTTTACTTTGTATACATCAACTGTTTCCTTGTGTTGTTTCTGCTTTAAGGAGTTTTAGGAGAAACATCTGAGGCAAAGTTGATACTTCAGTTAAGCCTCTTGAGTTACAAAAGAACAACCACAAGCAATACACTTTTTCTCTGGGGAAGCCGGTGTCTGTCTATAGATTATTGTCAGAGTTGGTTTAAAGATTAATATTATTCCAACTTTAACCTTCTCTGAAGCTCAATAGCCGTAAAACAATAAAAATCCCTTCCTTCAACTGTAAGAATGAGAGTGCAGAGGTTTGATTGGGTCGTGCAGGAAAAAAGAACAAGCTTCTGTCCATCACTCCACACCTTCAGCAGAAAATCAATGTGCCATTACATATCGTACTGAATCAATATTTTGATGGACACACTATCAAGGCGAACGGTGACAGAAAACTCAATGGGGTTTATTATAGATCTCAGGAAAGCACAATGGTGTATGATTATATTCCTACCGGCAATCTCACCGATACTGACAGACAGCGACTGAAGCACAAAACATGGCATAACTCCGGAGAGACCTTGCCAACACTTAGCGTGCACAGTCCTCCAAACTGCTCACGCTAGATCATACTGATCCTTGGTTTGCTTCGCCGACCACTGAATTGCTCAAACACCACCTTAAGGAGCATTAAAGGGATTGTTCACCCAAAAATGTAAATTACCCACCCTCATGTCGTTCCAAACACGTAGGACTTTCGTTCACCTTTGTGATGAAATCTGAGCAATTTCTGTCGCTCCATTGACAGCTACGCAACTACCCCTTTGACGCTTCAAAAACACAAGAATGAACCTCATTGGTTCTTGCAGAAGCTCAAACGTGCTGCGTAACACGAGAATGAATCTCATTGGTTCTTGCTGAAGCTCAAACGTGCTGCGTAACACGAGAATGAATCTCATTGGTTCTTGCTGAAGCTCAAACGTGCTGCGTAACACTAGAATGAACCTCATTGGTTCTTGCAGAAGCTCAAACGTGCTGCGTAACACTAGAATGAACCTCATTGGTTCTTGCAGAAGCTCAAACGTGCTGCGTAACACGAGAATGAATCTCATTGGTTCTTGCTGAAGCTCAAACGTGCGGCGTAACACAAGAATGAACCTCATTGGTTCTTGCTGAAGCTCAAATGTGCGGCGTAACACTAGAATGAATCTCATTGGTTCTTGCAGAAGCTCAAACGTGCGGCGTAACACGAGAATGAATCTCATTGGTTCTTGCAGAAGCTCAAACGTGCTGCGTAACACTAGAATGAACCTCATTGGTTCCTGCAGAAGCTCAAACATGATGCGTAACAAGAGAATGAGCCTCATTGGTTCTTGCAGAAGCTCAAACGTGCTGCGTAACAAGAGAATGAACCTCATTGGTTCTTGCAGAAGCTCAAACATGATGCGTAACAAGAGAATGAACCTCATTGGTTCTTGCAGAAGCTCAAACATGATGCGTAACAAGAGAATGAACCTCATTGGTTCTTGCAGAAGCTCAAACATGATGCGTAACAAGAGAATGAACCTCATTGGTTCTTGCAGAAGCTCAAACGTGCGGCGTAACACGAGAATGAATCTCATTGGTTCTTGCAGAAGCTCAAACGTGCTGCGTAACACTAGAATGAACCTCATTGGTTCCTGCAGAAGCTCAAACATGATGCGTAACAAGAGAATGAGCCTCATTGGTTCTTGCAGAAGCTCAAACGTGCTGCGTAACAAGAGAATGAACCTCATTGGTTCTTGCAGAAGCTCAAACATGATGCGTAACAAGAGAATGAACCTCATTGGTTCTTGCAGAAGCTCAAACATGATGCGTAACAAGAGAATGAACCTCATTGGTTCTTGCAGAAGCTCAAACATGATGCGTAACAAGAGAATGAACCTCATTGGTTCTTGCTGAAGCTCAAACATGATGCGTAACACGAGAATGAACCTCATTGGTTCTTGCTGAAGCTCAAACATGATGCGTAACACGAGAATGAACCTCATTGGTTCTTGCAGAAGCTCAAACATGATGCGTAACAAGAGAATGAACCTCATTGGTTCTTGCTGAAGCTCAAACGTGCAGCATAACACGAGAATGAACCTCATTGGTTCTTGCAGAAGCTCAAACATGATGCGTAACACGAGAATGAACCTCATTGGTTCTTGCTGAAGCTCAAACATGATGCGTAACACGAGAATGAACCTCATTGGTTCTTGCAGAAGCTCAAACATGATGCGTAACAAGAGAATGAACCTCATTGGTTCTTGCTGAAGCTCAAACGTGCAGCATAACACGAGAATGAACCTCATTGGTTCTTGCAGAAGCTCAAACATGATGCGTAACACGAGAATGAGCCTCATTGGTTCTTGCTGAAGCTCAAACATGATGCGTAACACGAGAATGAACCTCATTGGTTCTTGCTGAAGCTCAAACGTGATGCGTAACACGAGAATGAACCTCATTTGTTCTTGCAGAAGCTCAAACATGATGCGTAACACGAGAATAAATCTCATTGGTTCTTGCTGAAGCTCAAACATGATGCGTAACAAGAGAATGAACCTCATTGGTTCTTGCTGAAGCTCAAACATGATGCGTAACAAGAGAATGAACCTCATTGGTTCTTGCTGAAGCTCAAACGTGCTGCGTAACACGAGAATGAACCTCATTGGTTCTTGCTGAAGCTCAAACATGATGCGTAACAAGAGAATGAACCTCATTGGTTCTTGCTGAAGCTCAAACGTGCAGCGTAACACGAGAATGAACCTCATTGGTTCTTGCTGAAGCTCAAACATGATGCGTAACAAGAGAATAAACCTCATTGGTTCTTGCTGAAGCTCAAACATGATGCGTAACAAGAGAATGAACCTCATTGGTTCTTGCTGAAGCTCAAACATGATGCGTAACAAGAGAATGAACCTCATTGGTTCTTGCTGAAGCTCAAACGTGCAGCGTAACACGAGAATGAACCTCATTGGTTCTTGCTGAAGCTCAAACATGATGAGTAACACGAGAATGACATTGAATGAATGTAAAAATCCACTATTCTGAATTTTCCAAAATAAAATACCGTACTTTTTTTAACTCCTCCTAGATTGTTGGTCTGATTTCCATCAATATCGGCTCAGATCATCTTCAGACCATGCTGGCAAAAAAAAAAAAAAAAAGCTTTTTGATTGACCAAACCATTCTCAAATAATGCATCTGCAAATTTCATGGCATTCTGCCAAGCTGATTCTGAGGCTGTAACTCTGCACAATGAGTAATGCAAGCATGGCTGAGAGCAATTAAAGAACTAAAGTAATTATAGAGTTACATACTTTTTTACATACTAGTTATATACTCTTTTATTGCTTTTTTTGGAAAAACAAGAAAATAAGTTGCCAGACATCACATTTATTCCATAATCATAATCAGGATTGCTTGCCTGGACATTTTTTGCCTGGACAATCCGCTGGCCACATCTTGACTTTTTTTTTTAAACTTAATTTTCACCATCATTACATTAAAACTACCACAATAAATCATATTTTTAACAGTATTTTACCGCATTTTTTCTTGGTATATGTCAACAATTAATGTACACGTAAATTACAAGGACATTCATCATTTTTCCTGTTAACACTTTTTTTACTGTATTTTTACACCAATGTCTGAATTACACAAGTTTTAGTTTGTTTGTTTTTTTCTTTGACATCTATGTTTCTCATAGTCAGACATGCATATAATGGTCATTGTTTGGATTTTTCCCCTGTTGTACTAATGATGGCTGTCACATGGTTCTCAGAAGTGCTGTTCTTTTTTGCTTTTTATTTATTTATTATTTAATTTTTAGTTTTTTAATTAGTACAGAATGACAGAGTGCACCTTTAAATACTCATTTAGAAGAATTTGATCTATTGTAGAGGCACATTACGCAGAAAATCCCCAAATTTAGATAGCGTTTCAATCAGCTGTACACTCAGGACTCATCAGCTCCAATTGAGGGCTTAAGCTCAGTCCTGTGGGCTAATGGTTGGAGCTGGACTCCGCATGCCACGACAGCACAGGTGAGACAGAGCTGTTCTTGCCCAGCCGAGCGCAGATCAAACCCCAGCCGTGGAGGAGGGCAGTCACCTGTGTCCACCTGCAGCTCTGGAATCAATAAGTCTGTCATCCCCGCTGATATTGGCCACAGTAATAGCGCCGGGCGATTAGGGCCACTTCCCTGGGTATTAACTGCATCTCTCATCCTCAGAGACCCGAGCCAAGCCGTGGAGAACAAAAGTCCATTTGATAAGACCCAGGCCTTGTCTGCCATGAGCTCAAGGTGGAGATGGGCTTGGGCTCGGGAACTTGGGAAGCTCCGAAATGAAGGAACTCAGAATGACTGAGGGCTTTTGGCACGGAGTGAACTTGGATTGAAACCTACCAGCTACTTCATAGAGCTTCATAGAGTTCAGGTTTGAGCTTCACAAATGCTGTTGTAAGAGGAGACTGTCCTGTGTGAGCAAGTCTTTTTTTCTTTTTTCATTCGTGCAAAAGCTTCGGTATAAGGACAGAGGAAAAAATGTGCCTGTAGCTACATTTCTGCAAAAGGATTTTACATTGCTTGACTGTAAAAAAAAAATAAAGAAAAAAAAGAATTTTAATAATACACAGTGTATAATAATATACAAATATACATATATATTTGGTTTCACTTTATTTTGATGGTCCCTTTAACACTTTCTGTTGACTATAAGTAACATTGCACTTAAAGGCACACTGTGGAACTTTTTGGCCACTAGTGGCGCTCGACCTGTAATTTTCCCCTAGAGGCCACAAGCGCCGCCGCTAAAGTCCACAAACAGTCAACCGGTCAGCCTCCCTTTTAGATAATGTGTGTGCAGACAGTAGTTGACTTGTAAGATAATCGATTCACTATTGAACAAAATAATGATATAAATATAAGATTAATAAAATAAATTATACAAAGGTAAATAAATTGAACAAAAGTACACAGAAAACAATGTCTGATCAGGTAAGTCGCATAGACAAGGGTTGCCCGATCCTGCTCCTGCCGATCGTCTGTCCTGCACAGGTAATCTCCAACCCTAATCACACACACCTGACGCAAACAATTAACGTCTTCAGGATCTCTTTAAAATTAAAGTCAGGTGTGTTTGATCAGGGTTGGAGATGAAATCGTGTCGGGAAATCGTGTAACAAAACTGATATAACTCACAACATACTGCCGTTATTTGTAGGCTTCAGTTTGTTTGTCCTTTTACACGCATACAAATATGAGGCAAACAAAATAACGGCAGTATGTTGTGACTTATATCACTTATAGCATCCTACTAGCTACCAGATTGAAAATTTGCTACTCTACTAGCATTCCTTGATACATGAAGTTAAATGGAGGACAAGATAGATTCCGTAACATGGCCAGACAGACAACAAATTCGAAAAAATAGAGATATTGTGCAAGCAATTATTTAACTTACTAAGTTAGTCCAAAAGCATGACGGCCAGGTCAGCATCGGTCGGGCACCCCTCCTCCTCCTCTAGCTAGCGAGCGAACGCTGAACCAATGTTGATCCTCGTCCTGGCTTTTAGTTTATCACTCTCCCTTTTTCTTTTCTTTTTCTCTTACAAAATCTTTGCTGTCTTCCGAGTAGCTGTTGGTTCAGCCATGACGACAACATACTGACGGCAATCAAATGCGAGTTGAGCTCTCACGTTAGAATTTGGGGAGGTGACGTACGCCGTAAAGCGGTCGAATTTTGTAGTTCTTTTTGTGCTCGGGTTCCTACCCGCAACCCGAAGTTACATAGTGCTAGTAAAAGCGATACAGACACCTTCAGGCTACGGCAGACGTGTCATTCAACCTATTGTAAGTCGATGTACCATCTCAATGGGTTTTGGTCATATATTATAAAGGTTGAAAAGTTTCACAGTGTGCCTTTAACTCTCATTAGAGTGTTAGTTGAGTTTTAGTTGACTGGTAGGGTTAGTCTACTAATGAGAGTTAGTTGACATGTAGTTGCAAAGTTACCTATAGTCAATGGAATGTGCCTAGTAGGCCTAGTAGTGAATAAAACAAAGATTACTGGAGCATGTTTTACAAGCAAGTAGTCTACTATCTCAGACATTCTTCTCAAAGTTTTTACATCTTTTACTTGCCTGTTACCATTCCTTTTGTAATTATTTACGTTTCAAAGTTAGTGGCGGTAAAAGCCTGTTCAGTTTTATCTGAAAACGCTGAACGTGAATCTGTTTTACAATGGTTTTTGCAGTTCGGAAATTAAATGTCCGATGAAATCTCCGATATAGTGTTAACAAAAGCAAATATGAGATAAAAATGCATGCTTTAGCAACCATGTCATTTTAGAAGTCTTTGTGAGAAGTCTAGAAGAAGTGTTTATCGTGACTGGTGTGTCACATGACTCATGCAAATGCAATTCTGTTACACATGAGCCAGCAAGCAAGTTTACTACATCATAAAATAAACATATGTGGAGCTGATTATGTGGTGCAAACCTCTAGTTTAAAAACCAGGCGCTTTGGTAAAAACTTTTTGAGGTCAGAAGAACATATAGTTTGTGCAAGGAAAACAAGTCTTCATCAGTCCATAATCTGTAATCCTAGTTTATGTGAAAATGAATAAACGTTTTACTGCCCCTAGAGTTTACTTTAGCTGAAAACTGCAGTGAATTGTATGTACAGTTTTGCAAAAATTAATCCATTGTTCACCTGGAGCAGATCTAGAAAGATATTTGGAGCTGCAGATCCCTGGATGGAGAAGAGAAGAGACAGGAACATCTGCTGGGATCTAGAGAGGCCCAGCTGGATATTCACTCACGGATTTGCACGTAAAGATGAAGATCTGAGGTCATGGGATAGAGCGCTGAGAAAGAAACATACACTCACCTGTGAACTCAGAATCAAATCATGACATACATGTACTTTATGACCAATCGGATAAAAACAGATGCAAATATATTTTTGTCCAATCAAAAACTCGCCTGTGAATGTCACTTTACCTAAAAGCACCTGATGATGATTATAAGAAAAAATCCTGTAAAAAAAAAAGAAACATGGTTTCCACAAATTATGATCCAGCACAACTGTTTTCAACATTGATAATAATCATAAATGTTTCTTGAGCTATTTTTGAAGGATCATGTGACACTGAAGACTGGAGTAATGATGCTGAAAATTCAGCTTTGATCACAGGAATAAATTACATTTTACAATATAACCAAATAGAAAACAGTTATTTTGAATTGTAATAATATTTTACAATATTACAGTTTTTCTGTATTTTTGTTTAAATAAAGGCAGCCTTGGTGAGCAGAAGAGATGTCTTTCAAAACATTAAAAACATATACCAAGCTCAAACTTTTGAATGGTGTATATTGTAAAACCTTTTTGTGTGTGTGTGTGTGTGTGTGTGTGTGTGTGTGTGTGTGTGTGTGTGTGTGTGTGTGTGTGTGTGTGTGTGTGTTAAAGTTACGATATGAAACTGGAACCTGTAGTTTACAAAAAGCTTTTTAATCACAATTTTTTTTATATTTATTACTGTAGATTAATATGTACCACCAGAACAATGTAAAATGGCCACTTGCATAAATTTCAACATTACAATGTGTTAAAACATTTACAGTAAAAAATATAAAATGTATTGTCTTGAAATATTAAATATACATTTTCAATGTAAATGACAAGAAATCCATATTTTTCACAAGTTTACTTTTTTACTAAACAATATTTTACTTTAAAATGACATGTTTCTATACATGTATATGGTCAGGGAACTTACAGTAAACTTGTTACTTTTTATAGTAACTTTAAAAAAAAGAAATCTGAATTACAAGCATTTTGTACCGTGTATATAATAGTGACCTTGATCCATGGTTCACCTGTTGAATTGGTGTCACATCTCAAAATGTAGCAAAAGAAATGTCATGTCTGGCCTGAAGCAGAAGACTGAAAAACAAGAGGAGTCAAACAGCAGCCAAACAAAAGCAATCATCTTTTGATTAAACCTAAGCATCCCCACCTGCTGTAGCAGACACCGTCTTTGATCGAAAGTCCAGAGCTCAGCGTCTGACCCCCAGTTTGTGTCTGTTATTTCCGGACAAAAGCACACAGAATCCTGGGATTGTTGTCTGTGCCCCCAGCGTAGCGGCTGCTGAAGTTTACAGCGGCTGGGAAACGTGACGCCGGCATGAAGAACTCATCAGAGCAACAGGACAGACATCACAGGTCAGAAGGACAGTTGAAATCAAAGACATGGCATCAATTTGAATACAACAATTTCAGTAGCACTTTACAATAAGGTTTCATTTGTTAACATTAGGTAACTACATTAGTTAACATGAACTATATGAGCAATACTTCTTCTACAGCATTTACTAAACGCTAACGCTCAAAACACTTAATTGGTTTAAGTAAAGCCAACTCAACTTTTATGAGTATTTAGAACTTTCTTTTTCTTTTGAGTTCACAAAACTGACACATTTAAAGTAAGTTGAATTGTTTCATTGTTTTGAGTTTTATTAACTTGTTTCTTTTAACTTAGACAAACTTAAATTTAACTGAAACTGGGCTGGGATTTCTATTTCCCAGCATGCTTTGCCATGACACTCAAAAGGGAGAGTAAGTGCTAAAATGAAGTGTTATATCATTTTTTGTGCCAGATTAATGTTAAGTGGGAGATTTAATGGTGTTCAATGTTTTGTTTTGCTATAGTTAGGGTTACCATCATGGTGACGAGTGGAGCATGAGCTTGGTTTGAGTGTGTGTTACACAGTGTGTGTTAAATGTTTTACATTGCTGAACTCATTCAGCAAGTGCTATACCATATTACTGTTATCAAAACATGGTTTTACCAATTAGCAAGCATGATAGCATTTATAGCATTAGCTGGTTAAATCTAGACACATTTCCACTACTTGAAATACTTAAATTGAGATTACATGATCATTTTAAGTTATGTATTTGGTTAATTGGCTTACTCAAATATTTCAAGTTGAGCAATTAAAACGTATGAGTACATAATAAAAATCTGCAAGTTCTGCTTACTTAAATGTTAAATTTCTTAACTTGAAAATTTTGATGTAACTGATTACCTCAAATTATTTGAGTTTGGTCAATTTCAACATTTAATAATATAATACATTATTAAAATTAAAAGGGTAACACTTTATTTTAAGGTGCTTGTAATAAGCAGTAATTAACAGTTAATACGACACTTATAAGACCTTATAAGATGCATATAAGATGCATATAAACATTAACTACTTAATATAAGGGTTAATTAAAGGTCCAGTGCCCGGTTGCATAAAGCACCTTAAGTGTAATTTTCCCTTAAGGTCGCCCTTATGTTTCCCTTAAACCTAAGGGTGTTGCATAAAAATACCCTTAAGTGTTACTTAACGTTTTTTTT
Organism: Tiaroga cobitis; assembly: GCA_030578255.1. Taxonomy (NCBI): domain Eukaryota; kingdom Metazoa; phylum Chordata; class Actinopteri; order Cypriniformes; family Leuciscidae; genus Tiaroga; species Tiaroga cobitis. The sequence goes on along the minus strand of CM060595.1, from coordinate 58,095,987 downwards.
TAAGTGAAACGTCATAAACACTTACAATTTCCCTTAAATGCTGTTTTTTCACTTAAGTAAGCGTTAAGTGTTGCATAAAACCCCTTAAGGGTAATTTCCCTAAGTATAACTTAAGGTTTGGAAATCGTAACCTTAAGAGTAACGCGGACAAAAATAAGATGACATGGCTGAATTTATGGAACCAGCTGAAGATCATAGGGAATAGGGAGAACCCTTTGGACCAATTTAGCGATGAAAAATTGTTGCAAGAATACCGATTTGATCGACGCGCAATATTTGACATAGCTATCAAACTAGACGTCTATCTGTCATTACACGCGACTCGCATGTAAACTATCACAACGTTAAGTCAGTGCGCGCACGGAGAGTGTGTGGCCGACCCGTGCAGAAAAAGATTCACAGGAGAACGAGCTGATTCTGTGTTTTAAAAGGAATCATGACAGAAGAAAACAGGTATGCTATGGAAATATACTCAGCTGTATTTCGAGACACAGAGACAGAAATGCATTCACAAAACCTAAACAAATGCCAAACCATGAGACGGTGAACAACACAAACTGCCGCCACTTTCGGAGCTAACGCTGTGTTGCGTGATAGCGTCACTGGACTGACACGTGATATTCCGACATGTTAGTGTTTTGCGTATCTATGGCAACAACAGACTTTTATAACGTGAATCCAGGATCGCTGTCGTGAAACACTTAAATGTTTCCCTTACCTAAGAGAACCGTTTAAGATATTATATGCAACCCCCTTAAGTTATTCTCTTAGGTAAGGGTAAATCGCCCCTTAAGTATCATACTTAAGGGAAAAACTTAAGGTGCTTTATGCAACCGGGCACAGGCCCTGAAGAGATCAGGGAAACTAACTTACTTCCTCTTGGGAAGGTCAATTTTTAAATTGACTGGGAGTTTGTGTTACCATTAATGTTTGTTCGGCTGTTCTAAAAGTGCAATGTATTGATACTTGAGAAATGTATTATTTAATTTAATTTATTTATTATCATTAGTTAATGCTTATATGCATCTTATAAGTGTCTTATTAACTGTTAATTACTGCTTATTACAAGCACCTTAAAATAAAGTGTTACCATTAAAAGTTGTATTTGTTATATTGTATTTGATAAATACACACACACATATATATTATATATATATATATATATGTATATATTGAACATTCTTGTTATTTGGTGAACATCACACGATCATCTCATGTGAACATGGCAATATCTGTCATTGTGGGAAGGTGGAGAAGTTTACGATAATATTTACCCAGACTCTCCACGCAGTTGCGAGTTTAATTGAGTTAAGCAGAAGCTTTAGTTGAGGATGAGGAGGTCGGGAGGGCAGTGTTGTCATGCTGAATCAGGGGGTCTTGGAAATCCGCCTAAAATAGAGAAAAGATAGGCTTTATCCAAAACTTCTATAATGTTTGGATATGTTTTTTTAATATTATTCTTCTGCAATGACAAATTGACTATTTACCATATGAAATAGTCCTTTAAATAGCACATTTTCCTTTTGGACCAGGTCACAGTAAATGTTTACAAAAGCAATAACCATCCTAGACTTAGTTATCAGTCATACATCTTTGTTGATCATTATCTGAAGCAAAAGAATGTTTCTTTGTCCAAGTTTACAATAATCCCCGGAGCATATAAAGCATGTTTTAATAAGACTCAAATCCCGACCCCTGTCCCATCATGCTCAGTCCCCTGTAGTATCTTCATCTGGATTTCCGTGATGACCTGTTCTGTTCTGAGGAGATTGTTGGTGGAATTTGGAGAAATGCAAACCATGTGGATGCTGATACCTCAGGCTTTCTCTCTCTCTCTCTCTCTCTCTCTCTCTCTCTCTCTCTCTCTCTCTCTCTCTCTCTCTCTCTCTCTCTCTCTCTCTCTCTCTCTCTCTCTCTCTCTCTCTCTCTCTCTCTCTCTCTCTCTCACATACAGCATTCCCATCTCACCTGCAATCATCTGAGTCTTTAATTTTTTTTTTCATTCCTTTGAATTCTTGAAAAGTTGTATTGGACTAAAGAAAACTTTATATTCTTAAATAAATAATCGCTTTTTGGATTTTAACAGGCAAATGCTTAAGAGTCTATGATTGGATCATTATTGCAGTGATTATTATGTTTCTAGCAAGTTATATGTTTGGCAACAGTTCTTCTAACCCTCATTGATGGAGTGTTTTCATTTCTTAAACCTTATTGGAACCTTGTTGTAAATTGTTACCTAAAAATTCATAAAATTAATGAATGAATTTGAATAACATTCAAAAATCCAGTTCTTGTGCAATTATTATACATGCAAACAATTGTATGGGTGGTATATGAGTGGTGCTTACCATGTGCAAAACTCAATTTAATCCATGCTTTTATGAAAAGTATCTGGTATAGCAATTAATCATTTCCCATACCAACCTCCAAGCATGGTCTAGTCTCATGTGGCCATCATGAGACCATCTGACGTTCAGCGACCAAACATCGTTCGCCTTTGCTTTAACGTTCCTTTCAGAGAACTGGATCTGAAATGGATGATATCTTAAAGGTGCAATGTGTAATATTTCTGAGGATCTATTGACAGAAATGCAATATAAGATCCATAACTATGTGTTCAGTGGTGTATAAAGACCTTACTCAATGAACCGTTATGTTTTTATTACCTTAGAATGAGACATTTATATCTACATAACCGCGGGCGTTGACATATTGTGACGTCATGTTTCTACCGTAGCCGACAGCGAACACACAGCGCTACAGAGCGTGTTTCGTCATACCTTGAAAGAGAAGCCGCAGAAAGCTAGAATCTAGCCATAGACACCGTGAGTAGTGACTTTTCCCTTGTCAGTGGTGTAAAATATATAGTTGGACTGTTTCATGTAACTTAGTTCTTCTCCCTCGCTGTGTTATGGCTTCGACAATCAGCTGATTAGTACTATTGACCGTAAAACAGTAACGTTACAGGAGTCACCAACCCGTCGATCGTGGTCGACAAGTCGATCTTGGAAGCATTTTAAGTCGATCGCGAAGAGTTTTCAAAACCAGAGAAAAAAAACAGTATTTTTATTCATTATTATTTATTAATTTGTGTGTAGTAAATGGTGTCTAGGGAATGCGGAGGCGCACGCTGTTACAATCACGTCATTTTTCCCGCACGCACCTTTGGGCTCATGCGGACGCGTCGAGTTTAAACAAGGCTTTACGCTTTAACCAGCTCAGACACAGTACAGCTCATATTTAGCCAGCTAAACTTTTACTACCCTGTTAGAAAAAATATGTAGTTGGATAGTTTCATGTGGTTCTTCTCCCTCGCTGTATTATGGGTTTGCTATGTGGGGAGAAATGTGCTGGTTACATTCGTGAGACAATCAGCTGATTAACTTACTATTATTATATTATATATTAAGACCCTTGATCCTCACCTGACTATGGCTTTGTAAACTTTATCCATGATGTGGTTTATAATGGACTGTGGTACAGAAACAGTGACAATGTTACACACTCTTGGCTTACTCTGGCTATTCTCTGCTGTCTCAGACGACGATATGTTTGTCCCGTTTGAGCCACCGTAGCTTCTTCGAAAGGGAGGGGTAAGCAGTGGGCTGAGCCCTTAGTGCAACTCGCAACCGAACCACTAGATGCCGCTAAAATCTACACACTGCACCTTTAATAGCAGAACTGAATGGAGTAATCACACAGCCATTCAGAAAACACACTTTCATCAGTTTTTGACTCTTTCTAGATGTTTACATGTCTTACTAAAGGACTTCAAGCCATGTTGAGTTTAGCATCAACAGTCAACAGTTGTTTTCCACCTGATCCAAATCCTCCTTTTATTGCCGAATGCTCTTTAGACCTCGGGTCTTCATCGCACAACTTTTCTGCCTTGATTCTTCCTCTCTCTCCCCAACTAATAACAAACCAATCAATACATAGAGCACATTTAATGTCTTCATTCTCCTGCGCTACCTTGGGAGCCGACCTTTGGTGGGTTGACTCGCAAGTGCCTTAAGTGAAAAATTAGTTTGGTATTGCGCCGTGGCCTTTGTGCGGATTTGGGAAAGGTTGGCCGATTTCATAAGAATTCACAACAGTTTTTCCTCCACAAATCGTTTGTTAATAAGTTTCTTGACGATCTTTCCCCAGAAGACCGACTGATTGAACCGTCCGCACCTCTCAGATGGCTATTGATATTCTGCTGCTAAACTCAAAACGCTGTCTGAGGAAATTAATGAATCTCACATAAGGTAGACGATCTGCCTGCGTTATCATGGGTAGAACGCTTTCTTTTCGATAATGTCATCCTGTGGCCTGTGAACCCATATTGATTTCACTGTTCAATGTTTCAGTCAGTCCAACACCAACCAAACAAAGTAAATCAGGAAAGTTTCGAGAAGAGGAAAAGATGAACAACTCTTGATAAGCAAACATTTTGGTATTTTGTATGCATTTGGTCGACCATCACTATCATTACTATTGCTCATAAGCTTCAGCATTAATATTTGGTTAACCCGTTGCACAACACTTGATTAGATGTAATCAGACTTGTTTTCACCTGCTGGATGAAAAACATAAAAATTCCATATATCATGGGTTATTATAGTTAACAACCCTCTATGGTACGCAATATGATATCATCACATGATTTGTGCGTTTTTTCCTGCTTAAAATTGGACACTAACAATATCAAGAAACATTTTCATTCATTTTTAATTTATTTAATTTTAAAAGTTTGCATGGGCCACAATGGATAACCACAACAAACAAATTTAAACATTTGACATTTTCACGTAGAAAAAAGAAACATATTTATTTAAAACATCAATTTCTTTAACCAGACACTTGAACAAACTTGGACAAAAAAATGTATCATGTATTACGAATTTCCTATTTAATAAAAACTAGCATTTCACATCCAGCTGTTGCTCTCAGGCAACATTGTGCCATAGTGTATACCAAACTATCATATCATCAAGTTATCATATCCATCTTCATCCTCATCGCATCTTCGCTCTCACCCTCACTCTCTCCCTACATATGTCACTACCTCATCTTCCTCATCACAGTATGACACCTCATCCTCACCCTCGTCAATTGGCAGTTGTGTTTTATACCTTTTTTAGCTGCTAGAAAATGTGCAGATCACAATATGTACAGATATAGTGTGTAAATTACAATTCTTGTAGCGCATTACAAAATCATGCAAAAATGTAAATATATTTAGATAAATCTAACAATTTTCCTTACAAATATTATAATATATTTGTATCCAGCCTGGTATGGCCTTATGTGATTCCATTGAGGCAACACACACTTTTTTGGCATGTCCTCTAAAACATTTGATGATATTTTTTGCACTTTCATTGATATGTATTTGAGTTCTTCTCCCCTGAGATAGGTTTGACCAATAAATGGGTGTCTCATTTTATTAAAAATAAACTAAAATAGACTATGTTGCCTAGTGGCAACACCGTACCATAGAGGATTAACTTTTATGTTTCAAACATACAAATGTTCTATCCCGAATCCTCATACTAATGGAACATTTGAGGACAATCAAAGCCAAACGCGAGTTTTACACACCAGCGTTGCCCCCTAAATGAACCCAAGAAGCCCCTTTCGAGTTCCCATCTGATCCAGGAGCTCATGCCCAGCTCACAGGCTCATTACTGGAGAGCAGGGATTTTTGGACGCTGTCCTGGCAACCTGGGATCGGAATGTGCATGAGAGAGAGACAGAGAGCAGGAGAGTGAGACAGAGATGCTGAGAACCAGAGATCCTGAGAACCAGAGGGGGTCTGTGGTGTGGAGCCCGTTAAACAGCAGTGAACACGCCGCCCGCAGACAATCCACATGCTCCTGCTCAAGGAACTCGAGGAACGCTGTGAAAAAAATGTCTGGAATTTCTGATGGGAATCTGATCAAGCACACAGCTAGAGAGGAAGCCTTTCTTATGAGGAGTGATCTGAGCCTGCCCTGTGTGCTGTGTGTGAGCTGAAGCGTTCCCGAGGTCTTATCCAACACGATCTCATCAAAGTGCGTATCTGTAGCACGAATTTGATTTATCGTGCCATTTATACGCCAAACATAGTTTTTGCATACGTGATACCCGCTGTAAATACATTGGGCTTAGGGGTGTGGAGAGTGCGTGCGCATTACACGCCATAAAGTGCGCATCATACACGCGAAAACTGCGCGCAGGAGCTGCAAATACTGGCCGCTCTCACACGAGTTACAACGAGCATTTATCCATTCAAACAACGGACTTTTTATGTGTTAACACACCAAACCATCTCAAGATGTGAGAGCATTTGCCAAAACTAAGCAGCCATCCTGATTTTGAGTGTTCATATGCGATATATCAATCGGGTTTAAAAGAGAAAAAATATATTCCTTTTCTTTTCATAGTGAGTGTTCATCGGAGTGGTCCAAGACCTTAGGACGTTTGTCACAATTGAACTTGAAACACACACACACACACACACACAAATTGACTGGATTCGAGGAGTTTAGTGGGTTGCAATAAAAATACTAACAAATCCTTCCCTCGCTGATCAATTGCACTCCCGTTGGAACGATTGGGAAATGGGAAAATAAAAAAAAATGCTACAACTTTACCAAAAAAGATTTGATAATGTCTAAATATAAAGGCTACCTGAATGCATACTGAAGAAGAAAAAATATGAACTGACGTCAGGACCCAGAGGAACAGTTTATTTGCTCCATATAGAGCTATATGACCATCTAGTTGCAAGAGTCATGAAATATCATGTTATATTATTATTTTTCCACAAGAGGTAGGCAGAGAGACTTTGTCTCACTGTGAGACTTTTTGGGCCGTTTTAACAAGTTATATAAGCTTTATGGGCAAAAAAATTAATACGTATAATTTAGGGCTAAATAAAAACACTTAATAAAGATAAATTGTCAATATTCCCCATTTCAGAATAATAGTAAAATAATGAATACTCTAAAATAACACAAATTGAAATCTGGGAATGATAAACATGCGACAGCAATGAAAACTCTCTTATATTTGAGCTTCTTCTTTGCATCCTGGGAGGCTTTTAAACATACAATAGGGTCCAGTGTTAATATGAAGGAATTTTTTCCGTTTTTGATTTTTCACAGGTGTTTTCCCCAATACGAATTATACATTGCATTGTGTTGTATTTCAGGGGAAAGGAAATGTTCATTATGAAAAATGTCCTGGCAGAAAAGTCCCTGCTCTGTTTTTCAACGGCTTGTTTTCTTGGAGGAGCTCACTCGCCTATGCTGCATAATTGAAGAAGGTTAAAAGTTCATAGAAATCATTTAGAAATCATATGTAAAAATCAGGCACACTTTCTATTTGTCAAGACAAGTTTAGGCATTTCCGCAGAAAAGTAAAGAATTTCAAAATTACTTCAGTAACATACAAAGGGAAAACACCCTTTGCTTTTGAATACTTTGTGTACTGGAGAGTTAAAAGTAAAACTTTAATTATATAGCACTTTTCACAGACAAGAAGTGTCACAAAGTGCTTCGTGATTTGTGAACAGTAAAAACAAAAATAATAAAACATATAATAACCACAACACACATAACAACAAAACCATATGGCTAGTTAAACGCTTGTCTAAAAAGATGCGTCTTAAGGTGTTTAGTAAAAGTTTCTGCAGAGTCCAAGGCTCTCAAGGCTAATGGAAGAGAGTTCCAGAACCACACAGAAAGCACGATCACCTCTTGTTTTAAAACGTGTTCTAGGAACGGTAAAAAGGTCTTGGCCTGAAGACCTCAACGAGCGACCAGGAGTGTGTATGTGCAATAGGTCCTCGATGTAAGAGGGAGCTTGACCATGGAAGGCTCTGTAAGTAATAGTTAAAATTTTAAACTGCACTCTAAAACTAATTGGGAGCCAATGGAGAGCCTTAAGCACAGGTGTGATATTTGATCTCCTGTTGGTCTTTGACAAAAGTCTTGCAGCAGCATTCTGTACAACTTGCAGTTTGTCCATGGAGGATTTGTTTAAGCAAGTGTACAGTACATTGCAATAATCCAGGCGAGAGGAAATAAAAGCATGAACAAGCATCTCCAGCTCTTCTTTAGAAACCACCGATCTAATCCTAGCGATGTTCCTGAGATGAAAAAAAAAACAGGAACGAACCACAGATTTAACATGACTGCTAAAACTCATCGATTTATCAAAAATGACACCCAAATTTCGCACCACATTACCATCCGAGGATGGTAGAGCCCCAATGGCCTGCCTAATCTTTGGAGTAATGTGATCTGGAGCAAAAATCAGCACCTCAGTTTTGTCTGAATTTAGTTGCAAAAAGTTGTCTGCCATATTAATGGAGGCTAAGCAATTGTGCAACAAGGACAGTTTATCCAGGCTATCAGGGCTAAAAGATCAGCATAACAATGATAAGATTTTTTTTTTTACTTTACTGTAGAGTTGCTGCCAAAGCTACACAAATCCTCTCTTTCTCAAATCAAAGCTATTAAAAATGAAGGATCTTGTAAAATTATAGAATGCACAGTTCATGTTCAAAGCGTATCACTATTTATTACCTGTGAACATTCAAAATATGTTTTCTTATAAGGAGCAGTCGTACAGTTTGAGAGGATTTGGAAACTTTGTGGTCCCAATGGCGGGTTCCACCAAGAGGAGTTTCTCTATGTCTGTTTGTGGGGTTACTTTGTGGAATAATCTGGGGCTTGAATTAAAGCAGTGTCAAGGCATTCACAATTTCAAACGTCTTTACAAACGAAAGGTCTGGTTCCATTACAATGACAATGAGGTTTGATTGTTTTCATGTTGTGTGGATTGTTGGATTAGTTGTTATTTATTTACCCTTGTGGTATTCCGTCTACCATTGTTGGTATTTGATAATCATTGTTACCTGTGGATAATCATTGTTACCTGTGGAAATATCTGCATATTATTAATATGTATGGTATGCATGTTTGGTTTTGACTTGTGCAACCACTGTTTCTAAATGAGGTATTATTATTACTATTATTATTATTCTTTTTTTTTTTTATATATATATATTATTTTCTCTTTGAGATTATTGATGAAGGAAGCAGCCATTATTTGTTTGTATAAATTCTTTGATAGATTGGGGTGGGGTTTAATAAGTTTTACTTCTTCCCACTCCATTTTCAAGCATAAGCATATAATTTGTTATTATTGTGTATCTTTTCTGTTGTCACACTATTTTGCTTGAAATAAATAAATAAGTGCTAAAAATGTACAGTAAAAAAACGCAGGCATATCTCTGATGACAAGCTCCATCAACAAACGTGCTTTAAACTGATGTTATGCGCTGATAACACGTGGTGCTGTTGATGCGTGTCACTGTTCAAGTTGCCTTCAGATTGATAGTTTCCTGCAGGCGTAATGACTCTTTATGGATCATCTGAGGACATGAGACAAGCGTGCAAAACGAAGAGTATGTGGACATGTTCGTCATCTAAAGGTTTAATATTAAGCAGTTTGAATATTCAAAAAGATTTGTTGGCCATTAAATTAACAATTCATATTTAATTTAAATGCATTTAATTTAAATGCATATGTTTTGTGATACAATGCTGCCCTTCAAAAGCATGTATAAGTCTTCACTATATTCATGTACAGCATTAGTGCAGTGTTAACGGGAACACAAGATTACAGGTGGCGCTATTGAACAGCGAGAAGGAAACAGAGCAATGACAGAAGTGAATAAGGCTTGGCTCATGAATATTAATTAGCTCATGTTACTTGACTGGACCTCTTACTGTTTTATCATTAGCCTATTAACTATAATGGCAATAATCACAACCTATCTGATTAAACAATAGACGGTAATTTGCAGCAATTCATATTTTATCTCTGTAAGAGTCTTCATATTTAATACTTGAAATATGAGTAATAAATAATTGCTAAGACAAATATATTTCAATGAATACAAATTAAATATCTGAAGTTATATCAACAAAAAGCTAAATTTTATATAAACTTAAATTGAAATGAAAAGTGGGACAAAAAACTCCAAAAACAATATAGGTATATAAGGAATAAAAGTGTAATTAAAAAAATATCATCAATATTTGGCATTGCTGATTTACAAATAGGCCTCTATATATATATATATATATATATATATATATATATATATATATATATATATATATATATGTGTGTGTGTGTGTGTGTGTGTGTGTGTGTACAATTATTACAAATATTAAATTATTTTGTGATTTTATAGAGATCATTTGTAAATCAGCAATGGCAAAAAATGCAGATTTTTTTTAAATGACACACTAAAACAAAAATCTTAAGATATATATGAATGCATGTACATTTATGTATACACACCTAAAACAGCGAGGCTACATATACACATATACACACACACACACACACACACACACACATTTATAAATGTAAATAGCTAGCTTTTTTGAGTCCACATTCATTTCTCAGATCTAGATCAGACAATTAGACACGCGCGCGTGTGTTTGTGTTTGTGTATGTATGTGTGTGTGTGTGTGTGTGTGTGTGTGTGTGTGTGTTTGCACAGGCTGTTATGATAGTGTCAGGCTGTTCTTGCATGTTTCATGTGTTTATAGACATTTTGCACATTGATTGTGTTGTCGTTGGCAGGTGTGTTATTGTGGCGTGATGTCGTGCCTGAGGCTGCAGTGTATTCACACACTGACCCACTTATTGTGATTCAGGCGAGAAAGGGAGAATAGGACAAAGATCTGACATCCCATCTAAACAGACGAGGTGCATCTGACGTCTAATGACTCCCAGCAGCTGCTGCTATGTGTGTGTGTGTGTGTGTGTGCTCTGAGCTCATAATGGAGACCCGTTTTACACTCTTCACCTTATCTTACCTCGTCTATTCAGAGAAGATCTCAATCATTCCTCACAGTGTGCTCAATATGAACTCAAACACTTATCATCAAACTCTTCCAGCAAATAATCTGAGCTGCTATCCATAAGTGTTATGTTAATCGATGTACTATTACAGTTTATATTAATATTGTGAATTAGTTTTTATTTTCATTTTAGGGAAAGTTTAAGTCATTTTGCTGTGTGTTTTTGTCATTTTTATTAGTTTTTGTTATTCTATTTATTTTCTATTCAGTTTTATGTAAGTTTTTAAGTAAAAGTAAATGAAAATGAGAAATGCTGTCTTGGCAGCTATAGCTGAAATAAAATGCATTTAATTCATAATTATTTTGTATTTAACCTTTATGGTAAGCTAATACTTTGCTTAAACAATTATATGCGCAGTTCATTATGTAAGTTATAATGCATCCAAACCAAAGTTAAATACATTATAATATTGTTACATCTAAAATTGGTTGTTTGTTTTAATGCATTATACTTTCTAAAGGTGTAGCAATGAATAGATAACAATGTATTATAACAGTGGTTAAAATATTTCATGAGCTGATATAAACCATCATAAGGTGGATTACAAGGCATAATTAATGCATTAAAAATAATTTTATAATGCACTACATAAAGGCTTTAAAGCAAGTTTATTTTATTTCAAGTAACAAATGTTTTTTTTTGTTTTGCTTTTTTGTTTACTATCATAACCCTGTTAGTTAATATGCAATATCGTTCCCTCTCAGTCAAGCACTCTCGGCGTACGTTGTGACCGACGAATAGGAATCTCACTAGAGAGGCCAATCTACTTCGAGTGAAACTAAGCGAGCCACTGCACATTGGCGTGCAATCATTTGCATCAGCTGTTCAGCCACGCGGCGCGGGAATTTAACGAGCAGCAGGTGCGATTACACTTCAGCTTTTTGCTTCGGAGCCGAGCACTTCGATGCTGTGTTCTCTACAACAGGAGTGTTACGACGAGCGCGCTCTCTAGGGACCTCTCCAGTCTGGTGCGGGCGATACGGCGCGGCAGCGTGTTTGAATTCTTCTCTCTATCTCTCTATCTTCTCTCAGCTGGTAAGGTGCGCCGTGAGAGCGCTGAAAGGCTGTTTTTACGCTGGTAAGATCGCCAGCGAGAGAGACAGCGCACGACAGGTGCACATTCCCGTCCGTGTTCGCTGCGACCGTTGGTGCTTCAGCACCCAAGAGAGCAGTCCCTAAAAGAGCTTACACGGGTAGAGCGTGTCTTTTTAAAGATGTCACTCTACCTGTGTGTTTCGTTACCTGGGATCACGGGATGGTCACGGGCGCTGTATCACGTGTCTGGGCATTGAAAACGCTGAGGCAGCGTTCGTGGATGAGTCATGTACCCATTGTGGGAAGATGACCATCTCAGAGCTACTGTCGAGACTCTCGTTCCTGCAAAGGGGCGATCTAAGCCTCCTCAGAGGGTTACTTCAGGCGGTGGTGTGGGTGACCTGAGGATCAATGTGAGCGCGCTTCGGGGAATCAACGGAATGTGCTGGACCATCCACCAGGTGTGTACCAGTCGTTTCCTTCGGCGCTCCCCATGATGAACAGATGTTGATCGCTGCATCGGAGGGTGGGTCAGACTTCCCTGCGGATGACGATTCGGCGCCGCTGCCCCTTCAGGTGTGACAGCTGTGCCCGAGTCGGACCCGGAGATGATGGCAGGCTTCACGGCCCGAGATGGGCGTGGCATCACGGCACTCACCGGGTGACAATCACACCGGCGTGCCGCCAGACCTTCAGCCCGTGGTCAGACCCCTCGTTCCTGCGGGTGTTCACAGATGCCTCTGCCACCGGCTGGGGTGCCACGTACAACGGGCATGCAGTGTCAGGGGTGTGGACCGGCCCCCAACTGCATTGGCACATCAACTGCCTCGGGTTGCTAGCAGTACGTCTCGCTCTGAGTCGCTACAGGGCAGGGACATGCTGGTCCGTACGGACAACACTGCGACCGCTGCGTACATCAACCGACAAGGTGGTCTACGCTCCCGTCTACGCTTCCAGGCCACAAGGGGCAAGAGGATCGCACAGGGCGCTGGATGGGGTCAGCAGCTGCGGCGCTTTGGTAGGGATTCCTATTCGTCCGTCACGACATACGCCGAGAGTGACCGACTGATAGGGAACGTCTTGGTTACGTATGGTAACCTTGGTTCCCTGAAGGAGGGAACGGAGACGCACGTCCCGTCGCCACATCTGCTGCGTCCCGCCGGGGCAGCCAGCTCATCGGCTCGGCTCCTCAGCAAAAAACTGAAGTGCAATCGCACCTGCTGCTCGTTAAATACCCGCGCCGCGTGGCTGAACAGCTGATGCAAATGATTGTGAATGTGCATTGGCTTGTTTGGTTGCACTCGAAGTAGTTTGGCCTCTCTATAGCGAGACTCCTGTTCGTCGGTCACGACGTACGCCTCCGTTCCCTCCTTCAGGGAGCGAGGGTTACCATTCGTAACCGAGATGTTATATTCTTACTTTATGTCAGCAATAGTGTCACTTGTTTCTATTTTTATACAAGAAATATCTGAGATAAATTAAACAAAAAAAGCTTTAGAAAATATATAAAACATACTTTTCCTTGAACACTCACATACATTTTAACTTAAATCTTTAACCTAAAAGCATACAATCGCTCAATTGAATAGCATCATGGGAACCTACAGTAAACATCTCAAAGCATCTGCATCTACAGTTTATGCAGCTCACATCACGCTGCTGAAAGCACTAATCAAAAGCATGAACACTGAATCATGAGCTGTGTAAAATCTATGGCTATAAAAGTGTAAAATGGAGTAAATGTTGCAATTGACCCGTTCAGTAACTCTCTCTCTCTCTGACATCACAGCAGTGTTAGAGCAGGTGTCTGATGCTTTTCAGCACAGTGTTTAGTCAAAGGCTTGTGTGTTCTTTAACCCAACTGTGTGTATGCATTTCTGTCCTCGCTGAGTCCCACCGGACAGCAAAAGACTTTTACTGTAAAGCTGTAGACGGATGCACAATGAAGCATGAGCAGCAGAGCACACCACACATCAGAAGCTGCACATTCATCAAAAGTCTTTGAAAAATGATTAGGGCCTATAAGAGACTGAACTCAAAATGTACGGGGAATTTACGTCCTCCACATGCGATGATACAGGTTTGGATTTCTGCAAATGACTCATGAAGGAATAAGAGACCTTCTCTTCACAAGAACTAGTTGCACAGGGTTCGACTATATGGTTGTGTGTGTGTGTGTGTGTGTGTGTGTGGGGGGGGGTATCTATTTTGCATAAAGAAAAATAAAGCCTATATTATCCTTAAAATCTCAGTTGATTCTCGTAAAATTAATGTAATTTTACGAGCAAATGGAGACATTTTTCTGTTGATATTGTTGACTAAAACAAAACTATAAAAAATCATTTTGTTGACTGAAATAAAGCTGAAATAAAATTAAATTGAAATTTTAGATGAAAAAAGTTAAAAAAATAAAATTACAAATGTTGCTAACTGAAATAAATAAATAAATATATATACCAAAATTCTAAGCTGAAATAAAAATAAATTAAAACTAAATAGAAATATTTTTAAATGACAAAAAAAACATAAAATGACTAAAACTTAAAATATTAATAAATACTATAACAGCATATAAGTAATAATAAAATAACACTGCTCAGATGTTTCTGCTGAGAATAGGACCCCAGTAATCTCATAAAAATAAAATAAAATGTTAATAAATACTATAATACTAGAATAACACTAAGAAAAAGACTCCAGCCGCAATCTCACAGGATCTCATAAACGTCTCAAACTACCCAAAATACCAAAGTCTGAAATCATAAGTGTCAATATGAACTCAAATATTTCTCAGCATTTTCGACTGAGATCAAATGATCTGAACTGCTCCACATTTGTTTTATAGCTCTATACTCTTACTGTATGACATACCGACTCATTTCTGTCTATATTTACTTTTAGGAATTAGGAGAAACATAATATTCATGACATTTCTTGAGCAATGAATGAGCAAACTCAGAGCAATACCTCTTCCATCTTGTGTCTTATGTATGAGCACGGGTCCTCATTCAGACTCTGCTTGATCTCGTCACTGTGATTCAGCCTGAATGTGTTCATCTTCTCTCCTGTAAAGTGTGTGAGACGGAGACCCTCTGCTGTCGCTCCACGGCTGCTGGTCCTCAGTCTCGCTTTTCATCAGTCTCGCTCAAACGAATGACACCCCTTGTGAAAAAGAACCATACTTTTAAAAATAATACATACCGAAGTGCGAACTGAATGAAATGATTTTGTACACTGTTATTTGCAATTCAATGATTTATATATTAGTTAATTGCAATTTTTTTGGTGCTTTTTGACCCACTTAAGTAACTTAATCTTTATATAATTTCTCAATTACTTCTATTATCTTTGAAACAGCTGAATGCACTGACGAGCATTTATGTTCAACTAAAATAGGCCTATACTTAATGTTAATTCTATTTAAACTTCAGTTACACTTTATTTTAAGGTGTCCATGTTACAGTGTAATTATTCATTTAAGTACTAAGTAATAATAATGAATGACATGTACTATAGGGTTAGAGTTAGGTTAGGTGGTGATTTAGGGTTAGTTGCATGTAATTATGCACAATTTACAGTAACTAAATATAACGTGTATCAAAAACAATGTAAAATAAAGGTTAACACTTTATTTTAAGATGATGTAGTTACACGTTACTACATGTACTTAGGATAGTAATAACAGTAAAGTATGCATAATTACAAGTAACTAACCCTAACCGTAACTCTATAGTAAGTACACATGAAGTTAATAAATATTAATGTAACGTAACTACATCACCTTGAAATAAAATGTAACCATTTTTATTTTCAAATATATTAATAATTACTAATTTGAAATGAAGTTGCAATTTAGTACATTTAAAATACTTTACATGTGCTTTAGTATGTCAGTCAACACATCGAAATAAGTGTACTTCTTTAAAGCACGACAAACAACATAATGATTTAAAATAACACTATTCATTTGACAAGTACACTTTTTAAAAGTGTACTTAAGTACCAACAAACATAGTCATAAAAGTGTACTCTCTTAAAGTGTACTTAAGTGGCTTTTTATTTAATCAATATTCAAAACTTTAAGCACACAATTTTTTCCACAAGGGACAACTCTCTTTCTCTCTGACTCTATGACCGCTTAAAGAAAAGTTCAGGCTGCTAAATCCAGACTTCATTTTTCCACAACAAATAAAAAGCAGCTGTGAGGGAAGCTGATGGTGGGATGTACAACTGTCTTTAATTGGATTTACACAAACACGCAAACAGAGAATACTTCCAATACTGGGAAACAAGATCTTTCCCACTAAATATATAATCGTGCTGCTGTCAGAGATGGGATTGTGGGATGCTGTGGGTCCAGCCGGGAAAGTGTTTAAATGTTATGAGAGCAAGGTGTGGTTCATCCAGCAGACAGACGTAATCCCTCCTGAAATCAGAGCCATGCATCTGAATTAAACGCACAAGCGTTCCCAAGCACTCTGGGATAGACGTGCTTCTCACCCTGACCTCGGCGTTCCTAAGTAAGACGGGTTAGCTCAAACCGACATATGCAGACAATGCCGTGATCCAGGCTAATTTTACAAACCAGGATCATGTCTATCAGAGGAGCAAAAAAGGAGGTCAAAACTCTGCTCCTCTTCAATGGGTGAGTGTCAATAGGAATGGCATTGGCCAAAACATTTGGTTTATAGTAACACATTAGCTTTCAACACTTTAAAAGAATAAAATAAATCTGAAGATTCAAATTTGGCGAGTACGTATATGACACGGCATCAGTCGGAGAAGGAGCGTCACACAGTTAATACTGAATTAAGCGCTTGAACGGACAAATTCATACAAAAATAACGCCAAAAATGCCCGTCTTATGTCTTAAGGGAACGTAAACAGTTGAAAAAGATAATGCATGTGTATCAGTATCTTGGATCTGTGCATTCGGTCTTAAAGTGACAGAAGCCTAATATTCCTGCTGCAATCTGTATTATTTTATGTTAATCAAACAACAAAGACAAAGAAAATATCACTCCCTGCTCTTGACTGAATAACTTTTGTAACTTCAATATGGAATAATCTCTGTTTTCTTAAGTCACTGGCCATTGGCAGGTGTGGCAAAACGTTATTTTTAGGCCCTGCTTATGTCATTCCAAACCTGTAAGACTTTTCTTTCTGCCGAGGAACACAAAAGAAGATCATTTAATGAATATCCAGTTGGGTGAATTAAATCATCCTGACTCATCACGCACATGCACAGCATAAAGCATACAGGCTACTTTATGTGTTTTCATGAGTTCCATGATGCTTCTATTGCTGTATTATTTTGATCATTTTTCTTGTGGTAGCCTACTTTATGGATTTTGAAGGAAAGAAAGAAAATATGAAGATGAGCGCGAAAGAGAAACCAAAATATAGTTAAAAAATTCTTGTCACTTAAAGGGATAGTTCACCCAAACATGAAAACTTTGTCAGTAATGACTCTCCCTCATGTTGTTCCAACCCTGTAAGACTTTCGTTCATCTTCGGAACACAAGTTAAGATATTTATGATTAAATCTGAGAGCTGGATCACTCCTCCATAGGCTTCTTAAGGGATCGAAACTTGCCGGCCCAAAAGTTATTAAAGACATCGTTAAAATAGTCCGAGTGACTACAGTGGCTCAATCTTAAGATTATCAAGCGACGAGAATACTTTTTGTGCGCATAAAAAAATAAAATAACGACTTTATTCAACTATTTATTTTCTTCTCTGTGGGCCTCGAGATTTCACGTAGTGTAACAGCGCAGCACTTCTGTGTTTTACATCACACACACACACACATGACCAGCGTCAGCCAATATTGAGCCTGCGTGTGACGTACAACCCAGAAGCGCTGCGCTGTTACACTACGTGAACTCACTCGAGGCCCACAGAGAAGGAAATGAATAGTTGAATAAAGTCGTTATTTTTGTTTTTTTATGCGCACAAAAAGTATTCTCGTCGCTTGATAAACTTAAGATTGAGCCACTGTAGTCACTCGGACTATTTTAACGACGTCTTTAATAACTTTTGGGCCGGCAAGTTTCGATCCCTTAAAGGGTTAGTTCACCCAAAAATGAAAATTAAGTCATTAATTACTCACCCCCATGCTGTACCAACCCCGTAAGACCTTCGTTTGTCTTCGGAACACAAATTAAGATATTTATGATTAAATCTGAGAGGTTCATGACTGCTACATAGGCTGCCTAAGGGAATGACACCGGACGGCCCAGAAAGTCATTAAAGAAAATGTTTAAATATTCCATGTCGCAACAGTGGCTCAACTATAAGTTTATCAAGTGACGAGAATACTTTTTGTGCGAAAAAACAAACAAAAATAACGACTTTATTCGACTATTCCTTTTCTTCCTTGTAGGCCTGAAACGAGACTTCAAGAGATTTCCACGACGCATGCGCGAGAACTGAACTGAAGTAGTTGAAGGAGATCGCAATTCTCGCGCGTGCGCGTCGTGGAAATCTCTTGAAGTCTCGTTTCAGGCCTACAAGGAAGAAAAGGAATAGTCGAATAAAGTCGTTATTTTTGTTTGTTTTTTCGCACAAAAAGTATTCTCGTCGCTTGATAAACTTATAGTTGAGCCACTGTTGCGACATGGAATATTTAAACATTTTCTTTAATGACTTTCTGGGCCGTCCGGTGTCATTCCCTTAGGGAGCCTATGGAGGAGTGATCCACCTCTCAGATTTAATCATAAATATCTTCATTTGTGTTCCGAAGACGAACGAAGGTCTTACGGGGTTGGTACAGCATGGGGGTGAGTAATTAATGACTTAATTTTCATTTTTGGGTGAACTAACCCTTTAAGAAGCCTATGGAGGAGTGATCCAGCTCTCAGATTTAATCAAAAATATCTTAATTTGTGTTCCGAAGATGAACGAAAGTCTTACGGAGTTGAACAATATGAGGGAGAGTAATTACTGACAGGATTTTCATTTTTAGGTGAACTATCACTTTAAAGTCAAATTTCTGTTTGACTCAGTTGTAAAGCACCACTTGCCCTTTTGTTCTACTTGTTAATTAGTTTATTGTTTTAAAATGCAGACAGGCTTAGTGTGGACGTGAAGCTGGCTCTGAAACTCAACCCAGAGCCAGACATTACACATTCATGAGGTTAAAGCAGGGATGACATCATTCCTAAAGCTGCAGAGGCGTTCGTGAATGTTCAAACCGTCTGACACCTGTCCTCAACGCATTAGGGAACATTCAGGACTGTATGAAACTGGAGAAAGTTAAGACTTTTTTTGCAAATCCGATTGGAATCCGATCATATTTAACAAGTGTGAACGGCAAAAATATCCCATTAAATGCAATTTTTACGAATCCGTTTTGAGCTACATGTACATTCATATGTGCTTTGAGACCCTTTTCAAATGTGTTTCAGTCTGACAGCGCTGATTGGATTGCACATGGTTCATGACTCTTTCACGCTGTTATAGGAAACATGCTGAAAGTCGCTGCAGAAACAAGGTTGTGTTGTTGTAAAGTGCTAGCCTGACTTCGTCATACTCATATTCTAGTCAGAGTGTGAGTCTGATACGGCTCCATAGGGCTTTGATTATGAGGCGTGGAACCGAACCAGGAAGAAAAAAACTCTGCACTCAATTGGATAGACCTACAACAAATCAGAGGAACGCAGTAAGTGACGTATGTTGAGCTACGCATAGTTGTCAACAGAACACAACTACACGCACACTGGATGAAGTAGTAAAATAACGAGTGTTTCTTTTACTTGGTCCTCCATGAGTGCGACCAAAGGAGAAACCACAACGACCACAGGGTTTTCATTGCGTCCCGTCTTCTTAGCGACCATCGGAGAGGGCTGATAAATTAAAGGGGTCATGACATGAGAAACCAAATTTGCCTTGATCTTTTGGTATTTAAGAGGTCTTTGTACCATTAAAACCTCCTGCAAGTTTCATAGCTTAAGACGTCCTCCCCATTATAAACGAAGCATTTATTTAATCAAGCTCTAAATACAGCTCGTTCTAGATCCTTTGTTCTTAGTGTCGTCACGGTACGAAGTGACGTACCAGTCGTTTGCATATGACCACCTCCAGCGCAGGACAACTATGCCTCATTTTGCATCATCGCATGCGCGTTGACGTGCAGCGAGTGACTGCGATGCCACGCAGAATTGCTGTTGCTGCTGTGGACAAACAACCATAGACAGTAAAAGAAATGGACACAGCGACCCCATTGATTTCAACGGAGAAGACTGAAGCCTGATTATTGCATTTCCTTTCTGATGTCTGAGCGACTGCGCAGGCTCAAACTGAGCGTGACGACAGTCTGACAGTTGAAAATCTTCTAGTAGCTGTGCCAAGACAAATCTGAATCACCTACTTCCTCAAAAGCGTTTTTGAAGTATTTTGTCCCGTTGCTTTTATGGACTCTCTATCAATGGGCTTCTCCCTTGACTTTGTGCCTTCATGTCCCCCCGATTGCCTCATAGACAGTAAAAGATTGCCGCGAGCTTCTCCTCCTGTCTATACGGTGATGTCTCTATTGTGCGACAGAAAGTCCCGTGGTTATGACGCAATCTTTAGCCTATTTTTACAAAAACGGCTTCTACGGGGTCGTAACGTAAGATACAAAGTAATGGAGCATTTTATACATCGTCGTGTTTCTTTAGAAATAAATAATCGACAAATTAAGCCTTTAGACGCCTCAGATGTAAACTTATTCGCTGTCAAAGTGACGCCAAAATGAATGGGAGTCAATGGGATGCTAACAGCAGGAGAAGTTCTGCTACAATGGCGGCTCCCGCGAGGCTTCAACTTCCGGCTGATGGATTACCCCCTTGGAAACTACACATCTCAGTTCTCCAGCGGCGGCCATCTCTGACGGAAACCAGTTCAACCCAAGCACTCTTTGATAACGTGATGATTACGTAAGATCATCTGTCCATCATCGTATAAAGCCCGCCCAGGCAATTTGATTGGCCCGACTAATTCTGAACCGATCATAATTACTCCTCAATGGATCGAGTCCAGACCGAACTTCCTGACCGAAAAATGTTGTAGGCTGGCATCCAGGCTAGTAAAGTGCCGGAGTCGTGCCGAATTCTGTGACTCTTGTCGGCGCTGTATTGAGCTAATCCGAACGAATCCTAATTCCAATCTATATTAAATATTTGTATTTGGACTGACAGTGAGAACATAATTAGCCTTAATTAGTCAGAGAAATGCTCTATGTTTGTCAGCGACCTGAGATGGAAACTTGTGTTTAGAGTAGCAGTCAAGAAAAACTGAAGTATAAAAAGTCAATTAATTTAATTAAATCAGGCATCTAATAACATGGAATCAGTTGGAAATTAGTTGGATTTTTTAGCTCAAATGTGTTTTTTGTTTGTTTGTTTGTTTGTTTTGTTTTGTTTAATCTGAACCAGATTGTGGCAACATTGTGACAACTCTGAATCAACATGCACCAATGCTACAATTTTCTGTCATAATCATTTAACAGACAAGTATTCATTACTTCAATGAGCTCATTGTTTCTACCTTAAATTATTACATTGTTTTAATTAATACATTTTTAGCTAACTGTGATTTGTATATGTGCATTTCTAAAATACATAACTTAGACAGTTTCCTCTGATAACAGATCACTCTCAATTGTAATGTGGACTCATGCTATTCTGTAAAGCTGCTTTGAAACCATGTGTATTGTGAAAAGCGCTATACAAATAAATGCGAATTGAATTGAATATTGTTTTTAGATTTTATTTCAGTTCGTGGTTATTTTATTTTATTTCAAGCAATGAAAATGTTTAGTTAACGATACGAACCCGGATCTGAGGTTGATTTTCAGTGGTCTAAATGAGAATAGACAGTCAAGGTGCAAACTACAGTTTCATTTGCTTTCAACTGAGAAACCCCAGAGATGCAGCAGTGAGATGTGATATCCCAACAAAACAACACATTGTAAAAACGCCCAGCGTTAATGTCTTGAGGAAATTCAAAAGATATTGCATGCAAAAGTGAGTTATTGTGTGAGCGTCACCAAATCAAAGGTTACTGTGTCATTTCCTTTTACTGGAGGAAACGCTCATGGTGCGAGCGAAAGTGTGTGTGTGTGTGTGTGTGTGATTCCATTACTCAAGCTGAGCGCATGTGAGAATATCCTCCATCAGACGGGCATCCAGACGGGACGGGTCACACCAGGCCTCTGCCAACCGACACATTAAAACACTTTTACACAAGTGTTTAAGAGGAGGAAAGGATGGATCTGAGGCAGATCTGGGTTTTCTCACACATAAAGTCTGAGTCTACTGCATAAAAGCACTAACACTCTTATATTGACTCATGAGGGGAAACTTTTCACCTTTGAATCACAGAAGAGAGGTAAACGTGAACATTTACAGCATACAAAACACACCCATATATATTTAACCTTATGTAAATGAAGAAATGCATCTCAACACTACAGGCAGAAACACTGATTGTCATGCACTTGTCAAATTGGAAAATTAGAAATTTTAGGCTATTTGGCTTTTTTAGTGGAAGTCTGACTTTTAAGTGTTTATTTTATTGCGCTTTATCTTTTTACATATTGAATTTCAATCCATATCTTTAAAGGCGGTGAGTTTGAGTCAGAAATCTCCACTTCAGCAGCTTCACACACACCAAACTAGTTTTATTCCTAGTTGGTTTTACAGAGGGATTTGTTCATACATCATTAACATTTTATTCCTAAAGTTAATAAAACCTGTATAGCCTATATATTACAAAGAAAATGTTTGCCATTCTTAATCAATCAACTGCGTAATGTTAATATATGAGTCCATTTTCCCCTATTCACCTGCGGTGTCTTGCCATTAAAAGAATAAACACATAAAGGAAAGCAGTTAAACGAAAAATGAAAACCGACCCTCAATCATTCTAAACGTGTATGACTTTCATTCTTCCGTGAAACACACTTTCCATTCACTTATTATCAAGCGATGTGTCTTTTATCATCGCGAAAACCTTGAAATGAAGTCATAATAACCCACATCCAGCATTATTGTTTGTGAGGTCTGAGGCAAGAAGGACAAAAGACATCCAAAGATTCCCGACTGGTTCTGATTAACGTCAGAAACACTGAGCGTTTGACCGTTCACACACTGATCCTTCCAGATTGGCCTTATGATATAGCCTTGGAAAACATAACCACACACATTACGTCCAGATCGCATGTTTCAGCTCTGCCATCGCTGGAAAGGCCCTCACATGCATGCAAGTGACACACAAATGGTTTTCTGTTTTAGCACAGTCATGCCACATGACACAATACGGAGGCGAACGTTTCCGAGCTAATGACAACCATCTGTTCAGACGCACTGAGTTGAAAAACACATTTTTGTGCACATTGTTTTTTGTTTTTCTATTATTGTCGATTCAAGCACAATGGTGAGTCATTTTTGTAGAACTCAATACGGGGATGCTATGATGTTCTGGATGTTTGTTATGGTGTTGCTATAGGACGCTCTGGAGAACCATTCAAAGAACCTAGAAAAGGACAAGTTACACACTGAGTCGGATTAGTGCATTAGCATTAGCATTAGTGATGTTTGTCAGGCTCTCTTGAGTAGGTACTTGTGTCACCGGCCCACCGGTGGGCCCAAATCCATTACATTTTTAAAACAGTAATATCCTATACTAAACCTAAACTAATCTTGACAAACTATATATCATTTGAAAGCTTACAATCTCTAGCTTCCATATTTGGTGATTGGAGGCGTAATTTATCAATTTGCAACAAGAATATTTTCATACTCCTAAGGCGTGTTTTGACCTTTATTTTGAAATAGTGATGAACATGAAAAATCATGAAAGAAGGGTAGAAACCTCAGTTTGTTTTCATGCCAAGAGTTCAAAAGATAGCATCCGTTCAATTATTTTAGGAAAAAAAAGGTCTGAAATTTTTTTAAATATAAAGAAAAATATTATAGATTCACCATTAGTGATGTGGCAGCGAGCTATAACGCACATACTTGTTATTTTCAAACACACTCTCACTGAAAGCTCATTTTTTGAGATATCAACCTAAAATTTGACATAACACAACTTGTTCAGATTTTTGGCTTTGATTTTTTTTTTTTTTGCAGTTTTAGAGTCGCCCAGGTTTTGAAATTTATATAAAATATGAATAATTAAATTTTTTACATTTGACATTTTCATAAACTCAAACTTCTATAACTTTT
This sequence comes from Tiaroga cobitis, assembly GCA_030578255.1. Lineage (NCBI taxonomy): Eukaryota > Metazoa > Chordata > Actinopteri > Cypriniformes > Leuciscidae > Tiaroga > Tiaroga cobitis. Next base: position 58,071,823 of record CM060595.1, on the reverse strand, counting down.
TTTCTGTTTCACTTTTTTAATTTATTTCACTTCTACAACAATCTGCCAAATGTCTTCTTTAAAACGAGACCAATCTTACGTCTATATTCCAAAGCATTCTTGAATTACAACCATTTAAGTTCGAAATGTGCATTTTCATGTATATAAAAAAAAAGGGGGAGGGGGGGGGGGGACACTTAACAGGTTAAATAAGTAATTACTTCACTACCGACTAATTCACTATAACTATTAATGTGTGTAATGTAATCTGGACTTACTACATTATCATGTGACCTACCAGTCGCTTCACTGTCATTCATAAATCCTCTCCTATGGCCTCATGGGATAATAAAATATCCATCTTACACACACTTCAGAATCTCACCGGGAGTAGTAGGTCATCCGGGTACTTTTTGCCTACAATTTTATGAGTACTGTGAATTCAGACATACTTCTTTTGACACATTCTCTCGCCTACTATATAGTAGGGAAGTATGTGATTTCGGATGCAGGCTTAGTTTTTCATCAAACTGATCAAAGTGAGCCCTTAAACTCACGGCCTAACCTCAACCTCTCAGCGCTCACTCGCTCGTACCCTGAGGCAAACACTCACAACAACTTTCACAAGAAATGTGAAAAATGCCATTCGGGCACAAAAACAAATCCTAATGGCCTTGACCTCAGTGAAAAGAGAGAGACTTTTTCATGGTTTCTGATGCAAATTGTGATTGTCAGGCACTGAAATGAAGCTGCGCAACCAGAGACATTCAAAAAGAATGATTTATTCTCATCTAATCATGACAGCATTATATTTCACATAAAATATTATTACAAATATTACATTTACATATGTGCATTTAGCAGATACTTTTATCCAAAGTGATTTGCATTGCATTTATACTATACCGGCAAAAAGTTGAATAATTTGATAATAAAGTGTTTTTGAAAGAAGTCTCTTATCCTCATATTAGAGTGATTTCTGAAGGATCATGTGACACTGAAGACTGGAGAAATGATGCTGAAAATTCAGCTTTGATCACAGGAATAAATTACATTTGAACACATATTCACATAGAAAACAACTCTATTTAATAACAATAATATTTCACAATTTTACAATTTTTATTGTATTTTGATCAAATAAATGCAGCATTTATGAGCACAAGAGACTTCTTTCAAAAACATTTAAAAAATCGTAATTATTCGAAACTTTTGGCCTGTTGTGTACATTTATCAGTTCATGCATTGCACTGGCATTGCTGTGCCAAACTCTGTTTGGGCTACATACAGGAATGCCATTATGTACATAATTTCAATTATTTCCATTAAAAAGTCTTTTTATTGGCACGCATCTCTAATATTATTATCTGGCAGAGACCCGACTATCACCAGAATGTCACAGTAAGTACACCTCTGGTCTAAATATCTAGATTATGTCTAATGTCTCCACTTAATTAAATGTTTAGTTTGTAATATAATATTTCATCTGCCGCTACAAAAGCAATCAGAGTGTCTGTCACATGCTAAGGGTAATGGCATTGTGTAAACTGTTCTGGGAATGGACAGCGCTCTTATTCGTTGTGTGTTCAATAGATCTGGCTGATATGAGAAATTAAAAATCACATATAAAAGCAGGTTGTTAAAGTTATGATAGCTCCATATTGTGCTAAAGCAAACATCTTGCAGAGGAAAACCCAACAAGCTCTCTGTGTGTAATCTCCCATTATAGCTTTATATACGGAGGGTCAGTTTCATAACAAGTGTGCAAATAAGCGGACAGCTCTCTCACTACACAGTTTACAGATCTGTGCTAAAGCTATGTAAACTAGTGCGATGTGTGTCAAGCGGACTCGCTTTGCTCAGGGATATTGAGCTGAAACACAATTACTTCACACGTGGCTGGATCTGATCGAGCTGAGATACAACATCTGACTGCTCTGTGCTCGAAACAACTGCAAAAATAACAATATGAGGGTTAATAAAGGAGTGCAGCAACATTTGTGCGTTTAGGAGACGCTTTTATCTAATGCAACTTACATTACCCTGAGAATCCAACCCATGCCATACCCCATCTGATCTAAATAACCGCTTTTAATAAATTAATAAAATGTAAATATTAATACATTCATATTAATTTATTTTAATACATATATATAATTAAATATAATAAATAGTGCTTATTAAAATTAAATATGTCATGGCATTGGTTCGATATAAATAAAACATGTTTTTTGTTTTATTTTTTATGCACTATAAATGATTTATTATGTACATAATAATTTATTATTATTATTAATATATTTGATTAGTTTATTTACCCTCTATATATTATATTTATAAGAAAGTATAATATTTAAATAATTACATAAATTATTTATTTATATTTTCATTTATTATGTAAATGTACATCATTTATTATATATATTATTTATGTACTAAATATTACTTATTATATAAATAACAATTTATTATTATTAATATATACAATCATAAATATATATTATATTAATATATTATGTGTATATGTATATATAATATTTATTATATACATATTATATGTGTGTGTGTGTGTGTGAGAGAGAGAGTAATTTATTGATTTATTTTAGATTTTATCTATAATAAAAATTGTCAAACTGAACATAAACAAACAAAATCTCAAAAATGAAATAGTAGTCTATTATTTAAGAGCCTATTATTCTTCAAAGACTGAAGCACAGCCGGCAGAACTGAAGTTAGCGTAGTTTGTAGTGAAATACACCAAATGCCCCACAAGAAACCCTGTCTTATGATATCAGTTTTATATCAGGGCTGATCCAGCGCTAATAAATCACAGATTCACAGTTCAAATACACATCATAACTTTTTAAGCAAGCCAGGGAAAAATCCACGAGGATGAATCTGAATCTGAATCTCCATCGTTGAATCTGACCCTCAAGCAGAAGGAATATATCTGATTAAAGAGAGCTTCAAGAAGTGATATTTGAACACGATTAACACGTAACCGAAGGAACGAGAGGTGTGGACGGCAGACTCACAGCAAGAGTGGCTTTGAGTGCTTTCTCAGGTCACTGATAGGCCGCTGCATGGGAACGGCGCTGTCGCTAGGGGCGACGGAGGGGTCAAAGCACAGGGGTCATCGCTGAGGCGTGAGGCCCCTCGGGGCCCGACATACAAAAACATTAACCCTTCCCAGCATTCCACAGACGTCTGCAGTGAGCTGCGATCATACCACATATTAGCATCCGAACACCAGCTAGTCCATTCGGATATCTCGCCTAAGTTCATTAGAAGTAAAAGGGAAAGAAAAACACATTTCTTCTTCTTCTCTTGCATAGAACTGTTGTTAAAATGTGAGTGGATCTTGGGTAAATATTGTGTAAATGTTCATTTATATCATCAGTTAGGAATTGTATTATTTGCATTTGTTTAAATCAAAATAAGATCTATTATATCACATATACTAACTTTCAAAAGTTCATCTTTCAAAAGTTTCATCTTTCAGAAAGATATATCTTTTTTTAATAAATAAATGATTTAATTCAGAAAGAAAGAAATTGATGAAATGTGTCACTTTTTATTTCAAATAAATGCTGTTCTTTTGAACTTTCTATTCATCAAAGAATCCTGGAAAAAAATGTCAAGGTTTCCGCACAAATATGAATCAGCACAGCTGTTTTCAACATTGATAATAATCATAAATGTTTCTTGAGCATCAGATCATCATATTAGAGTGATTTCTGAAGGATCACGTGACACTGAAGACTGGAGTAATGATGCTGAAAATCAGCTTTGATCACAGGAATAAATTACACTTTAAAATGTTCAACAAAAAAAAAACAGGTATATTAAGTTGTAATAATATTTAAAGGTGCTCAAAGCGATGCTGGGTGACGTCACTTCTTGTTGACGTTCAAAGTATTGTCAAACAAAACGGAGGCTAGCTAGACCTTCCCTCCTCCTCATCCCGTACCCTCTCCCTGTAGTTTTACTGATACTTCTTTCAAGGTGTAATGTCGCCAAGTGAGATAAATGCTTTCATATAATGCAAAAAAAAAATATAGAAACATTACCAGAAAAACACAATAAAACGTTTCGCCACCTGAGGTTATAACTTTAGCTCCCATACCAGGACGCAATAATAGCAAGATAACGTTAGCTTCAAATTTAGTCAAAGTTGTCAATAGGCTATGAATGAACATTCAATTTCATAATAAATAGTTGGTGAAAACTATCATTCACACAAACTGTCGCCCTACTGTGAGTTTACTTGATTATTTACATTAGAGATCGATAGCTAGCTGCTAGAAACCTATATGTTGTATTCACCAAAGTTAGCGCTGACTGCATTGTTCTAGCTAATTATATCCTTGTGTTTGTTAGGCGAACATGAAAGTCCATTTAGAAAAACCAACCTGGATTTACCCTGTCCAGCAGAAACAGAGCTAATGTTACCTGAATGTCGGATTGGAAGCCCTTCTGCCGGCGGAGTTCTCTCCACCTTTCAAAGGCTTTTCCAGTGTAAATTGGGGCATGCGTTCCTTCTCCTTTTCCCTCTTCTTTGTATTTTTGCAATTTGTTCTTCAGAACGTCGTCTCTTTGGTCGTGTGTCGGCCATATCAAACTTAAAGAGTTAAAATTTTAACTTTCCTCTTCATGCTTCTCTCCTCCACACCCCCCATGTACGCTCACTAACCCCACCCCCAGGCTGGAACACTGTTTGTTTTGTTTCGTGGAGCGGGTCGCAGCAGTTTGTTTTTGTTGCCGTTTGTGGAGCCTGGGCTGTCTACAGAGACCGCATTTTTTTACAGTGTGTTCAGGGGACAGGCAGCTAGCGGATAGTGAGGAGATGTTTGCTGTATGTGACAAAAAATGTTTTGGCCTAAAAAACGTGTGACATCGCTTAGAGCACCTTTAAACATTTTTTACTGTATTTTTGATCAAATAAATGCAACCTTGATGAGCAGAAGTGACAGGTCACAAGATAAAGACAGCATGGCCTGAAACATATGCAAGTACTGTTGTGTACTTATATAATGTGCGCTCTTGTGTCACAAACAAACTTGACGGGGACATTTGAAGTTTCCGTGTTACAGCCACAGCGATACAAGAGTGCACGTTATAGTTCCCTTCAAATGTCTGAGCCAATAAATCATTGTTATCATTGTTGAGTTATTATTTAAGAAGCTATCTATGAAATTATTGACTGTTTAAACTCCCACTGAAGTGCCTTGAAACGCGCAGCATTATTCAATGTGTTGACGTAATTTCCACTGAAACAGGAAGACAGGGCGGGACATATCAAGCAGCTCCTCCCCTTTTTAAAATAGCCAATAGCGTTCAGTCTATATTACAGCTCGGCCAGAGCCGTTGAGCTTGATAAAGCCGCAGTTTCCTCCTAATCTCTAACAGTGTCTCCTCTTAATCTCCTTCATATCGCTTTAAAATACAGCATTCAGTGCAGAAGTCAAACGGGTCCGATATGTTTTCTGGTCAGCGGCGACTCGATCACATTATCCGCTCTGTGTATCGTGTCTCTGGACCAGTGCAGCGGAGGTTCGCGTGACCCTAACGTGAAACCAGACTTCATTCGCCCCGATAGAAAGCATATTTACACTGTCTGAATTGTTCCCTGTCCCCTATATAGTGCACTGTGTGCCATTCACCAAGTAGAAAACAGTAAATGTGTGAACAAGTGACCGATTTCAGGCGCAGCTTCAGAGTCTATTTATGATGTAGGGGGCGGAGCTTCAGATTCTAGAGACCATTTGATTGGAGAGAAAATCTGATGAGAAGCTGAAGTGGAGAGTGATGTCATCAAAATCACCGATCCATATTGGCGGAAGTGAGAGACTGTAAGATTTAAATGCTTATATCTTTTTCTTCTTCATTGTTTTGAAGCACACTAGCTTATTGACAACAGTAAGGCGAACATATTCATACTAAGTAAAAAACTCCCATTTTGATATCATGGGGACTTAAACTCACTTTAATTATTCTCTTCAAACCTTGACAGTAGTTGACCTGAAAGAGAAAATGGGGCTTGGTACCGAAAATGACTCTTATACTGTAGCTTATATAAACTGTGAGGGTGATCAGTTCACAATAAACATCATTTGAGTGCAGGAAGGATACTATAACATCTCTGTCCTTTCCAAATAAGCAGTAATCTCACTCATACAAAGACTCTGGTGTCCATGTGTTAGCATTTCCCCGGCTCAGAGGTTTAACTTTCACACTGTGGCTCTTTCTCATTCCACACTTAATTAAAAGATGAACTTTTTGTGGAAACGTGTAAAGTACCGTCAGGCCAAAAAAAAAAAAAAATCTGAAATGTTTTCATAAATTGAAATAAATGCTCACTTAACAAATCTGGTTCATTGAGGAGAAACTGAAATAACAGAGTGAGACTGTTAATCATCTAAAAATAATATGCCAATATTGCATCTGCATTGAAACCTTTTAGTATTTATTGTTGTCATGTTGAGAACATGTCTGGGTCATTTTTCACTCAGACGCCAATAAGGGGGGAAATAAACTTGACAGTTTTTTAGGACTATTGGGATCTTTTGCAATGTAATATTTTCATGAAAATTAAGCATTTACTCCCCTTAATTTCTCATTATCATGATGAAATAACCATTTCTGAAACGACCACCGATGAGAGTGCCCGGGATTACCATCAGAGAGACAATCACCACACATCCACAAACTACATTTCCCATAATCCTTTGCCCAGACCATCATCCATTATCATGTTCACCTGTGTCTCATTATCTTGTTTACTCATACGCCTGGTTCTTTCTATCATTCCCTGCGAAGTCTTGTTTAGTGTTACTGCAATTCTTGACAATTTCTCATTACTGTAACAATCAATCCCAGTCAATCAATCAAACAAACAAATAAATACATAAATGTCAAACTGTTCAATACTTTATGCAATATTTGTTTTTTATTGGTGATTTTAACTGTTGAAAGAAATCATTGTATTACAGACACATTATTTCTGCACTATAATGAGAATTAAATAATAATGGAAATGTAATAATATTGAGAGTTTGAAACATCATCCTGACACTTTACAAAAGGAAAATATGCTTTATTCTCATAAAACTGCACTAAATTCACAATGCAAAACATATTCCTAAACTAGGCTTCATTTTCTGTAAGTAAATTTTCATTTCTTCCTTTTACTGTTGAGGTGAATATATGACCCAGAGATGTCATGCGATTCATCTTCATTTTCATTTAGTCATACGAGCGAATGAAAGTGTTTGGTGCTCCATTCTCTGTCAATAATATTAATATGTTAATATGATAAATCAAACTCTTGCTCTCGTGTCAAAATGAAAATAATTTATATGTAAAGTTATAATATCATCTCTGCGTGAGCGTCTCTTGGGAAGTGCAGATATGAGTGTGTTTGATTAAAGCAGTGGGTGTCGTTAGTCTGACCCGATGAAAGGGTGTTTGAGGTCAAAGGTCGAGACTCTCACCATTAGCGTGTCACTTGCCCTCAGGCCTGTGTGTGTTAGTTGACTAAACACAGCGTCCTCTTCCTCGAGCCTTCTTCATAATCATCTTAATAAAGAGTTATGATGGATGGACAGCAGACCCCTGTCCTAAAAGTTTTATTGGATTTTTAAATGCAGTTTATGTGGGTCAAAGATATGATATTTGCTCTAAGTTGTTTTTATTGCCTGTGCGAATTTAGATAAATGACACACCTAGATATACAATCGACCATAAATTTTTTTTTTTTAAATGTATTATAAAATAATAATTATAATTTGCATTTGCTTTAAAGCCTTGCCGGTTAAACATTTCATTCACGTGCTGTTCTGACAAGCGTTTTATTTTTCTGTGTGCGTACACACTGAGCGTGCGCACACTAAAAACCTGTCAAACACCGCCTGATTACTGGACTGTATCTAAATTGCGTCTGATTGTGCAAATACTGTCAAATACACACAGGGTTTACATAAACACAGTTGGTTATGTCTAAAAGTGAAAGTAATCGGTTGTGTCTGTCACTTTGTTAGAAGCGGGACAGCAGCCTATAGTATGCATGGATAGTTAAAGGGATAGTTCACCCAAAAATATATATTATTTACTCACTCTCCATGTATCAATTTCTTTCTTCTGCTGAACACAAAATAGGATATTTTGAAGGATGTGTAAATTGCAGAATTTAGTCCACCACACTGAGTATACCACTTAGTACTGAAGACTTTGAATATTAAAGTGCAAAATAAGACCTGGCCACTCTTGTGGGTTTGCTACTGTTACAATTTGAAACCGTATAAGGGTAAAAACATGCCAGGCAGACATTGATGTTAGCAACACAGCTACAACTAATAAAATAATAAACTAATAAAATTCGTAATGGATGAGTTTTGTAGTCTGTGAATAATCAAGCATTGACAATAGTCAATCATATTGGCGGGCGGCACTGTGGGCCCCCAAATAAAATTCTGCTTAGGGCCCCATAAAGGCTTGGGCCAGCCCTGCACACACACAAAAATAGACACACACACACACACTCACTCACACAGACACACACACACACACTTTAACAAACTGGAATGAATATTTCTGAATGTATAACATAAACCAACTGACACCACAAAACATCACAGTTTATCTGATCCATTTATGATACTTACTATTGTTTGTGCTGTTGTTTCCCCAAGCCCGTAAGACCTCCGTTCATCTTCAGAACACAGTTTAAGATATTTTAGATTTAGTCCGAGAGCTTTCTGTCCCTCCATTGGAAATGTGTGTACGGTATACTGTCCTTGTCCAGAAAGGAAATAAAGACATCATCAAAGTAGTCCATGTGACATCAGTGGGTTAGTTAGAGTGTTTTGAAGCATCGAAAATACATTTTGCTCCAAAAATAACAAAAACTACGCCTTTATTCAGCATTGTATTGTCTTCCGGTTCTGTTGTGGATCCGCGTTCAGTGACGCCGCTGACGTAAGACGCTGCTGACGTGTGTGTGGTGCGCCCGAGCTTCGGTTACAGTCTGAGGGAGACGCACGCTGGAAACAAAACAATCTTCACAAACATGTCTAAGGATTTCCACACAGAGGAAGACTTGCATTTGTTTGCCCAGCCATATTTATTTGAACCCGAATACACGGACGCACCAGAGACACGTCAGCAGCGTCTTACGTCAGCGGCGTCACTGCGGACTCGTGAACGCGGATCCACAACAGAACCGGAAGACAATACAATGCTAAATAAAGTCCTAGTTTTTGTTATTTTTGGACCAAAATGTATTTTCGATGCTTCAAAACACTCTAACTAACCCACTGATGTCACATGGACTACTTTGATGATGTCTTTATTTCCTTTCTGGACAAGGACAGTATACCGTACACACATTTCCAATGGAGGGACAGAAAGCTCTCGGACTAAATCTAAAATATCTTAAACTGTGTCCTGAAGATGAACGGAGGTCTTACGGGCTTGGGACGACATGAGGGAGAGGCATTAATGACATCATTTTCATTTTTGGGTGAACTAACCCTTTAATAACTTCACGTTATTTCAAGTTAAAAGTCTGTGCAGCACCATGACAAAAACATCCACTCAAACAAGACTCGTCACCTTTATTTCTTACGCCGCCTTCACACTGGCAGTTGAAATCAGCTCCGTAATACGCAATACGCCCCCAAAGGACGTCGTACTACACCGTGAAAAGCGTCGGAAGCGGGTAGAACAAAAATGGTGGAGAGATTAGAAAGGTTGATTCTGTCAGTTCTGTATGATCTCTCTGATGAGGGTTATAGAGATATTAATAGGAAGGCTGCTGCGTGAGGAAAGTTGCTCAGGACGTTGACATGTCAGGTCGGCAAAAAAATTTGATATAGTGGTATAATGTCAATACTTCGATCATGTCTGCCCGCAATTTAATTGTATTACTGACCTAATAACGTTATAAAATCATGAAAATAAAAAAATGACATGACAACTTGTCGTTATAAAATCATTATTTATTTTATTAAAAGTTAAGAATTCAGGGTTGTTTATCAGTATCATAGCAACGCTAACTTCCGCTGGAATTGTCGGATAGGAACCGTCCGTAGCTTTTCGCAAGAGTTAAAAAATTTTAACGCATCCGGATGACCAACGGACACGATTTTCTTCGCACCGCACTCGGTCGGACCCGTTTCGGACCCATTCGCATGCGGTCTGCGAATCTCCATAGGAAATGAATGACTTCCGGTCGTTTCGGAGCCGTATCGGAGCTGATTTCAACTGCCAGTGTGAAGGCGGCGTAAAGGCCCTTGCACACTGAGTCCGAAATTGTCACACGTAAAAAAATAAATACCACCTCACGTTATGTCAATGACGCTTGCACACTGCCTCCGAAACTTTGTCCGTCATACAAAAAAATCGAATCAGGTTTGATTTTCTGCGTTTTTCGCATCCGTAGCAAGCAGTTTGAATGGTGTTTGAATGGTGATTTGAAAATTCAGAGCCACCGAATCACGAATACGAAAAAACGCATACAAAAATGTCTGACTCAGTGTGCAAGGGCCTTAAAGCGCTTTAGGTTACACTCTATTTTAAGGTGTCATTGTTACAGTGTAATTATATATTTAAGTACTGAGTAATAATCATTAACAACATGCACTTAGGGTTAGGTTGTGGTTTAGGGTTACTTGCATGTAATCATGCAGAATTTACTGTTATTACTTTGGTAAGTATGTACATATGTAACACGGACACTGTAAAATAAAGTGTTACCTTAAAGTGTTACTCTTTATTTTAAGGTGACGTAGTTACATTGTACTTAAATACGGACTGAGTAATATTAATTAACTTCACGTACTTACTATAGAGTTACGGTTTGGTTTAGGGTTACTTTTAATTATGCGTAATTTACTGTTAATACTATAGTAAGTACATGTAGTAACGTGTAACTACGTCACCTTAAAATAAAGTGTTACCAGACATTACATTTTGTATTACATGTTTTATGAAGTGCTGTGATTAAATATTCAAAAGGGGCATTATCTAATTAAAAATGCACTAATATGCATACATAATCTGAACATTGGATAAATTCATGTTTTATTTTATTTTAATCTCCTTTTATCGCTCCATAAATCAGAAAATAATGTGAAATAAATACATTTTCACATATAAATCAGCTCAGACAGGTTAGGTGAAATGTTAACCTAACCTGTCTGTTAGGAATAAAATGAAATGTTAGGAATAAAATGTTAATAAAATATATAAAATATAAATCAGGTGATTGGTGTATGAGCAAACTCTTTTCTAAAAACCTTGAAAATAGACAGGAATAAAACCATAAAGTTTGGTGTATGTAAGTGCTTGTGTAGTTCTGGCTCATTTCTAAAAAAAAAAAAAAGTCATTTTGAGAAAACAGTCTTTAAAGATATGTATTGAAATTGGAATATCCAGCTGGAAAAAGATAAAGTGTAATAAAAGTCTAATTCAGTATTAGTCTGAAAAAAAAAAGACTTGTTATGGAAGCAAAATCTCTAAATTGGCCAGTGCATGAAAAACGCCTCGGTTCCGACTGTAACCTCTGTTCCCTGAAGAGGGAACGAGACGCTGCATCGATTGACGCTAAGGGAACGCTTCGCGTGATGACGTCTTGAAGCACATGTAAAATCAGTCCAATGGTGTGACGGAACATCAGAGGCGGGTTACGTCATGGACCAGGAAACTATAAAGCCTGCCCAAAAACAGAGCAGGAGATATGGAAAATAGGAGATATGGCAAGGTGACGCAGCATCTCGTTCCCTCTTCAGGGAGAGGTAACCGAGGCACTCCCTTTCAAGGGAACTCACGCTGCGTTGATTGACCAGCGCCACCATAGCGACAAGTGTCTGTCCAGTGTGAAATCGCGAGGAGCAGCACTAGGACAAGAGCACCTAAGACCCTGGTGTAGAGTCCAAGTTCAAAGAGTAGAATCTTACGAATGTGTGCGGTGAGGACCAGGGCTTAATTTGAGCCGGAACACGGCGGAACATGTTCCGGCACCTCCGACGTTGGATCCGGAACCTTTTTTATTGGATCCGGCACCTCCTGTGTCACTATGGCAAATTACAGTAATTTGTAATTACAAAAGTTTGTGTAGTGTTCAATGTTGTTATCTGTCTTGTTAGTCTTTATTCCCAATTTAAGTTCCAAATAAATCTTGTGTTTGCAGTTTCGACGAGAAGCACAGCGCCGCGTCTTTAAAATTCGAACACATTATTCTCTATGTAGGCTACACACACCGGCAGCGCCATTCGGCGTTGTTAATGTAAACAGTGTTAATGCAAACAGATCCACTTGTGCCTGGCCGAACACCCTCCATATTTGCTCCACCACCTCAGGGTTCCACCACCCATTCCATTCCATTCCATTCCATTCCATTCCATTCCATTCCAGAGGTCACTATGTTTCCGGGTGGACCTTGAGATATGTGCTAGCCGGAGATCGCTGCACCCTGAAGCACATGAGGTGGCAGGGTTGGCAGAACGGTTCCCTGGGGGCACCAAATGAAGACAGGCACCGTATAATGAGGTGTTGACCGCTCCTCTTCGGGGGGGACTGCCCTCACTGGCCTGAGCCCTTGGGCATCAGGACCTCTTTCCCGCAGCCTTCTTGGAGATAATGACGGTCCTCAGATCAGTCTTAACCCTCAAGACTGCGGCTGAGAGCGGCTGGATTTAGAAGTTTGGGGCTGCTCCCGCTCAGACGCCCCGGAGACATGAGAGCGGCGGGGGAGGAGCTTCTGGAAAGCGGCCGCCTGCTTGGCTGCCTCCTGGATCCCCTCGATGACTGAATTTACAGCGTCACCGAAGAGGCCAGAAGGTGACAGGGGCGCATCCATAATAAAATTATTGTCTTTTTCCTTAATATTGCTTACATTGAGCCACAGATGCCTCTCAGTGGCGACCAGGGCTGCCATAGAGCGGTTGATGGATTTAGCCATCTCCTTAGTGGCCCTGAGAGATAAATCTGTGGCTCAACGTAGTTCGCAAACTAGGTCAGGCCCAATTCCACCGCCCTCATCCACGTCTCCTAATAACTCAGCTTGGTAGCCCTGCAGCAGCGACATAGTATGAAGGCATGCTGCAGCCTGACCAGCGGCTGAGTAAGCCTTACCCACTAGTGAAGATGTGGTTCTGACTGGCTTAGTGGGTAATGCTGGGGCTATATAATCTGTACGAAACTGGTTTCTCCCACGATCTGAGACACCGTGGTGTGGAGATCGGGGAAAAACGGTAGGCCCCGGAGTTGAGGTTGGGACCGTGATGGTAGGAAGCGTTCATCCAGCTTGGTTTTGGAGTGAACGTCCTGCTTTTCTGCTGGCCAGTCAATACTCAGTCTTTCAACTGCTCTTGCCACAACCTCAACCAGCTCCTCAAACGCATGAGACTAAGGTGGCGAATCCTCAGTATCTCTTGCGTCGACACTGATAACATCTAGTTCCTCATAACTACAGTAGATAGTTGCAGTGTCGGTGCCTCAATCGGGGTGTAAGGAACTGCAGCGCGTGCTTCCAAACCCTGAGAGAAGGCACTGGACCTATCAGGTGAGGGCAGAGAAATAGCGCGGGCAGCGGTGCACACACATCTTAAACTACTGCATGCTCGGATTGACTTTATATATACATATATATATATATATATATATATATATGATAAAGACAAAACAAAACCAAATAAGACAGGGACAGTTTCACAATGAGCGCTACTGAAGACACAGAAGCTAGCGCTGCTCTGTTTTTGGGCAGGATTTATAGTTTCCTGGTTCGTGACGTCACCCGCCTCCGCCTTTTACATGTGTTTCAAGACGTCATCACTCGAAGCATTCCCTTAGCGTCAATCGACGCAGCGCGAGTTCCCTTGAAAGAGAAACAAGTTTTGCCTGTAGTCTCTTACCTTAAAGGAATAGTTCACCCTAAAATGAAAATTAAGTTATTATTTACTCACCCTGGTGATGTTGTAATGCCGTAAGCCCTTATGAACCACAAAAGGACAATTTTTAAAAAACTGTCCTGCTTGTGCTTGTCCATATAATGGCAGTGAATTGCGACCAGCATCAAGCTTTTTAAAAAAAGACATATTTCTTACGTGTTCTGGTGTTTACAGCAGGGTTTGGTTAAAAACTAACTGAAATTCAATGTATTATTTAATTAAATTCCTGAGCGTGGCCATTGGTCTTCTGTGCTCGACTGCGTTCATGAGACTATTATCACAGTAGTTCACTCCGACTCACACAGAAAAACACACAAGTTTCAAGATTAATGAAAACATGTTTTTGTTGCAATGAAAAATACATATCTACAAAAAAAAAAATGCACTGACAAAATTGGGATGATATGACAATGAAACATCGCCTAAATCAAGAATCTGACATTCACAAATCCCAGTCTGGCCTGCGTATGACCTGTTGTTGTGTTCGCTGAAGCGGAAAATACATTGACATCTGTCTTGTACTGTAATTTCCAGATGAATGCATGTAAAGCTCGGCGTGAATGTGTACACTCTTTGTTTAAAGCAGTCTGTAAATGATAGTTCATTAGTCAATAACATGCTTGTTTGCCTTAAACCAAGCATGACTAATTGGGTTATTCCCGTCACGCTGAGACAGAGAAACTGAGGGAGATATTGGCTGGGTGAGGGGTAAATATTGCCTTATATAATTTACAATAATTACACAAAAAGATCAAAGTTGTGCGTCACTGTCATATTGAAACTGTAATATTTGCCAAATTAAGCTCCACGGAAACGGCTTGTTACATGAGTTATGAGTAGCTCATGCAATAAAGTAAAGGCAAACTTTTGTGTTTTAGGTCAAGATCAGATGCAGTTTATAAACATCCATCAATAACCAAATAGGTGCATTTTATATGATATTGTTTTCTGTCCTAGACATTGTTTTTTAAAATGTTTTTTGTCAACAATATAAAACCGTTCTTCTCAATTCTTTCTTAATCAAAATTTATAATTAATATTTGACCGTACAGTACACATATTTTTTTTGCATCTGATATTACATCTGGCATAAATATTTGAAACATTAATCTTAAATAATTTGTTGGTACACAAACTTTTATGTTTTCAATTCTGTAGCCTGTTTTGTCCCATTTGCAGATGTAGATCATGCAAAAAAGCATGTTTACATTTTTATGCGTGTATTTATTAACATGCATCGTCCTATTAAATAAATGAATAAATAAAATAATCAAGAATCAGTGTCAAATATTCGGAGAGAGACCACAGCCCGGAGCTTGAGCATCCCGAACACACTCTGCATGAGAGCCTCGTAAAGGTTTGACAGTGAACAGGGCGAGCGTGGCGCTGAAGGCCACATGGGGGCTCTCAGGGGTCAAAGTTCAGCAGTGTTGTTCACTGAAGTCTCGCTGTATCTCTTGAGACGTGTAAACCTGATGAAGTTTGGATGAACAGATGCTGCTTTACTGTTATTCGTTAATCAGACAACAGAGAGAAAACTCTGAGAGAGATTTAAATGGTTCTGTCAGGCGCTTCATTCATATGCTTTTGGGGGTTCATCCCATCATGGGATAATTTTATGGATTTAGTTTTAATTCATATTTTGATTGATATTTCTGAAATAAGCAGCTCGTACTACGGAAGCTTGTTCTCACAAATTCTGACTTTTTTCTCACAATTGCATCTTTAGATCATGCGGTTTTGATTTTAAAACACACAACTGTGAATTTTTATCACGCATTTCTGATTTTATAACTCACAATTATACTTTTATAACATGCACTCACACAATTCTGACTTTATAACGCACAATTCTGACTTCATATCAAGCAAATCTGAGAAGAAAAAAAAAGAATTGCGTGTTGTAAACGCAATTGCATTATCCAAATACTTTATCAATAGAAAAAAATGTAAACCTGTAAAACTCCAGTCTTATGCAATCATTTAAGAGATTTCTCCTTATACAGTATACAACCTTTCTGTCATAAAGAGTTCTTTAAAATTGAGTCAAGAACCCTAGTTCAATATAGAACCCCATTTAAACTTTCTTATACAAACATCTTCCCTTCAAGACGCTTTCATTTCACGTTCTTTGTTGATTTTTCTCACATGCAAAATTAAAGTACATTTTGAGACCCGAAATGATGTGTGAAATGTACAATATTTTAAAAGAAAAAAGAAAATAAGTTAAAATATTTTTTTTATTTATCTATTTATTTTTTAGTACCAACAAACTTTGGTAATTTTAGCAGGTTTGAGCAAAAATGCATCCTCTACAATCTCCAAGAATGCAAATGACAAATAAATAGCACAGCGAAATAAACATATACATCTTTAAACATCAACAGTAATACTACATATAGAGGTTTATGGTACTTACTCTAACACAATTTGTTTTAAATAAAGCTCTGCAGGTTTACTTGGCACGTGTACGTAATAAATATCTAGTCGTCTTCATCAACACACAGCTGTTTCGGCTTGAGTTTTTCAAGACTTTTGAAATCCATATTCTCTCGCGTCCTAATGTATGGTTTGAATACAAAGCAACAATTGCAATGTATGCAGTAAAGCGTCTCCCACTTGTTGCATTGGTCTACTTATGGTCTAAACATGTTTTGTTCACCCAGGGGTCCAGTATCCTGCTGTACATGTCCTGTAGCTCCTCTGAAAATATTTGGTTTTTGATTTTCTTTTTCAACATCTCCAGTGTCGCACATACGCTTGGCCAGCTCAGCTTTGAACCTGGATAGATTCAAGACCTCCTCAGCATGTCTCCAACAAAACCAAGATCAGGTTTCATCTGTAGTGTGAGCCGTTTCGTTGTGTTTTCTGGTCTTGGAGTTGGCAGTACAGCGAAGGTTTGTTGGTGTACGTGAGACTGGAGTGTGTGTGTGGGTGTTTAGTCTCAGTGTGATCTGGTTTCAGGAGGCGAAGTATGAGCTCTGCATGGAGTACAGGCGGTCGATGGGGTTTCCCACGCGGGTCTGAAGGGACCCGGCGTCTGACGCGGCCAGAAAGCAGTCGCTCAGGCTGGTCAGAGACGTGTCACTGTCGATGTCGTGGAAAATCGAGTCGTTTCCTAAAGAAGAGCAGACTTAATTAGGTCTAGATACTGGAACGGTAGCATGACATAAACCAGATCTTTGCATGGTTTGGGGTTGGTGAGATTTGATCATGTTTTTGAAAGAAGTCTCTTCTGCTCACCAAAGCTGCATTTAATTGATCAAAAAAACAGTAAAAAATTAGAAATATTATTACAATATGAAAAAAACTATTTTTTTTCTATTGTAATATATTGTGAAACATAATTTATTCCTGTGATCAAAGCTGATTTTCAGCATCATTACTCCAGTCTCCAGTGTCACATGATCCTTCAGAAATCACTCTAATATGATTTCTGTGGAAACCATGATAATTTTTTTCCAGGATTCTTTGATTAATAGAAAGTTCCACGCAAGCATCCAAGCAAAAAAAAAAAAAAAAAAAAAAAATCTTACTGACCCCAAACCTTTTAACATTAGTGTACATAACGAAAGTATAAAAATATACTCATAATAGTGATCAGAGACAGATGTAATTCGTTTTCGTTTTACTCACTTTGCTACTTCGTTATCGGTTCCTTATTATCATTTCAACTGGTAAATATCACAATTTGGTGGATCTTCACAGGCGAATTAACTCAATTAATTAGCGGTTTTACTTTTTTTTTTTACAGACTGATTCTCAAGTGAGAAATATATAATAATAATAAATATAATAATAATATAATAATATTATAATAAAAAATATAATGACACTAATAATAATATTCATCATGATACATTAAAAATAGTGCTGTCAAAACGATTAATCACAACCAATATAAAAGTATATATATGTGTGTGTGTGTGTGTGTGCAAACACACACACACACACACACATATACATACACATATGTATATATATATATATTTTTTTTATTATAGTTATTCAATTATTAATTATACACTATTAAAGATCGATTCTGGATATCAGTTTTTAACTATTTAACCTTAAATATAATTGTCATTGTCATTATCAATCGATCTCTAATAGTTACAGTAAAGGTTTCAGCAAGTACAGCTAATAAACAAATATGGTGAAGTCATTGACCTGAAGCTTCTGATCCTCATGGACACAGTTTACCATAAGCCATAGAAATATGATTACACAAGAGTAGAAACTGAGACTCTCGACTGCTTTAATTGTCTATAAAACGTTATATAAAGATCATATAAACGACTCATTTGCGTCAGCTCGCAGCAGGAGGAAACGCACTTATCAATATGTGATGGAGTGCGTCTGAAGGCAGCAGATTCGCGCTCGCTTTCTCAGGAGGGCTGCATGTAATTTTATAGTGTAATTTTATAGGCTTTTCAAAAACTAATTGACACTGTTACATAAGGGTGAAGACAGTTTAATGGTACATTTATGTTAATTGGGCCCATACGTGGCATTAGCGGCTGCTTCTGGTCAATATCATTCCAAAGACAAGCAACGGGACGCGCGTTTTTGCTTTCGTTACATCACTCCGGAGACGTGTGGAAAAGAGCGGATGACGTGTTCGTTGCTCACCGTATGGGTTCATGTGATCTCCGGGCATCTGTGGAGGAGTGAGCCCTTGCTGGAACGGGTCTGTGCTGTATCCGTTCGCCTCCATGGACACTAACTGATGTTGTGGAGGCGGAGCCAGTGGCGTATACGAGTTCATCAGATTCTCCATTCGGCTTGAGATCACATCTGCAGAAATGAGTTGAGTTACTAAAAACATAAAGCAGATGTAAACCCTGCTGGAGAACAGCATATGTCGTGAGAGCGTGTGTGTGTTGGGAGTCTCGTACCTTGTCCGATTCTCTGAGAGTTTTGCTGCTCTTGTTGCTGCTGTTGTCGGCGCGCTAACTTCTTCATCTGAGCGCAAACAGAGGAACATACAAATACTCAAACATTTTTTAAGATCAACTATATTGAACTCTATTCAACTCTATTGAAGAGTTACTTAGGCCAGGTTTTTTTTTTTAATTATTTATATATAGTTGCATATATTGTATTATTATAGTTTTTATTAACATTTTGAATTACCTGTTATTTTTACACTTTCAGTTTTCAGCTTTTGTCATTTTTATTCGTTTTTTTTTTTGTAATATTAATATTTAGTTTTTATTTATTATATTTCCCGTTAGTAATTTTAGTGATTTGACTTAAATTAAAATGTTTAGCTTTCAGTTTTCACATAATTAAAAAATAATATTAATATTAAGGTTTAATTAATTTTTTTATTTCAGTTTTAGTTTATTTAGTTTATTTCCGGTTAGTTATTTAAGGGATTGAACTTAAACTGAAGTGTAACGAAATGTAATAATAAATAAATAATACAAGAAAATACATAGATATATAAATAAATGAATAAAAATATTTTGATTAAAATAAAAAAATATATAGAATGATTTCATTTAAAAAAAGATTTAAATAAATACATTACAGTACAGTACTATAGCGAGTTTTTATTCTTATTTTGAATTTATTATTATTATTATTATACTTTGTTTTAATTTTAATATAATAAAAAAATGTTTTAATTTTTAGTGATTAATTCTGTTATGTGCTTATGTCATATATATATATATATATATATATATATATATATATATATATATTGGTATTATGATTTTTCACAGTATACATTGGGTCTTACTACATGAACATACACAGCTGCCTTTGACATGTTGGGCTGGGGTTCCTCACACAAGGCTGATGTTATCTGGTTGCCCATTGCATGAACAGATTGAGCAGCTGTGACCTAGGCTGGGTTCAGATCTCTGGATGAGCTCACCTTTGCTCTTTGGTTCTGAAACCACACCTGGACGACTCGAACGCTCAGACCGGTCTCAGCAGCCAGAGTCTCTCGGACCTGAAACACACACCAGCAATGAACATCAACGGCACGTATTATACACTATAAAAAAGAAAATGTCAAAGTTGTAAATAAAACCGAAAATTTTGGAGTACGTTTTACAAGAAAATACTTCTCAGTCTTTCTATACTCAATGTGTTACTTGCAGTTTCTTTGTAATTATTTGTGAAATTTTACTGCAATTAATGAGTGAAAATAGTTTGCAACACTGTATCTTGTGTTGTAAAGGATGTGATTTTTAAGTTTTTCTTATTATGTGTTTTAATGTTGTGATTTTGTGTGCTCTTTATGTTCTTGGGTGATCTTTTAGGTCTTTTTCTGTCATTCTGTCATTCTATTCATTACTTCAATGAGCTCATTGTTTCTGTCTTAAATTATTACACAGTTTAAATTAATACATTTTTAGCTAACTGTGATTTGTATATGTAAATTTCTGAAATACATAACTTAGACAGTTTCCTCTTATAACAGATCACTCTCAATTGTAATGTGGACTCATTTGGGCTTTGAAACGATGTGTTTTATTTTATTTTACCTTTATTTAACCGATGGCACATAGAGGACTCATTCTCATTAAAAACGGCGACCTGGCCAAGATAAAGCGTCAAGGTGCAGACGCATAAAGTTACACATAAAGGACAAGACAACGTAATGCAGGTTACAAACAGTTATTCAGTCAAATGGAGCATCGTACAAAAGTAGGTCGAAGTACAGTAGCTAGACAGTTTTCCTAATGGGACAATAATAAAAACATAGTAAATAATTGAACTGTGTGAAAAGTAAAGTGCAGTATACGTTATTGACGAATAACGACAATAAGTAATTACACTAATTTGCACAGAGGAGAAAATGACAATGCTAACATAAGCAATGGTGTGTCAATAGGTTAGATATCAGTCGTTTGAAAGCAAATGGTACAAGTGTTTCAAGCCTTAAGGATTTCTGGAGTTCATTCCAGTCATTGGCAGAGGAAAACTGTAAAGAAAGACGGCCAAAGGAAGTGCGGACATTGGTAGTAGTTAATAAAATAAACCTGCTTGATCGCAGGTTACGAGAGGGAGAAGCTACCGAAATGAGGTTTCTCAAGTTGTATTGTGAAAAGCACTATACAAATAAATGTGAATTGAACTGAATATTCATGTAAGGTTGGTTTGGGGTTTATTTGACTATAGATCTTGTGAAGGTCTCACCTTTCTGCATGGTTTGGAGGAGACCTCGAAGGAGGCCTTGAAAGCGCGCCGCTGCTGTGTGGTGAGGATAGTGCGAGGTCTTTTGGGTCTGCGCGGGTCTTTGCCATCATCGCTGCCTTTACCCTGTCCTGCTCCTTTCTCCTGCTTCACATCCACATCTTCATCCTCACTCTTATCTGCAGAAACACACATTTTAACCTCATCACCTTTCGTCGGAGAGCAGACGAGAGGAGAGGCTAGAGTTGTGTTCTCACCGGAGTCGGACATCTCCGGGCTGACGGAGCGCAGTAAGTCCTTCTCCCTCTCGTAGTCGCTCTTACACAGCAGCTGTCCCTCCTTCAGGACGAACTCGTCTCCTTTACACAGCTGCCGCTCACACACACAGCAGCAGAAGCAGTTCAGATGATACACACTCTCCAGTGCGCGCATCACGAACTCAGTGGGAGCGATCTTCTCCAGACAGCCGCTGCATTTGGTCGCGAACAACCTGGCGAGGAGAAACAACTAATCAAAACTGACTCAAAACACGTTCATGGTCACATTGTACATAATAGTGCACGCTATTCTGAAGAATTAAAGTGTGTGTTTTCATATTGTTTGTTTAAAATTCATATTATTTCTTTTACTCTGAATTTACTAACATTTTGGAGTATAATACTTAATTTTCCATAAATCAAGATAAGAAAGTTAAATGCATTGCATTTGTTGTTATTCTAAATGTCTAAAAGAATTCACATATTTTTTGGCTGCAAAACAGATTTTTTATCCTCAAATATACCGTTCAATTTGGGTAATATTTCTTTTTTTTTTTAATAGAAATTAATACTTTATAAAGCAAGGATGCACTGCATTTATTAAAGGTGACAGTAAAGACATTTATAATGTTACAAGAGATTTTAAATATATGCTGTAACTTTCTATTAATCAAAGAATACTAGAAAAAAAATATTGCGGTTTCTACAAAATATCAAGATGCACAATTGTTTTCAATGTTTTTTGAGCAGCAAATCATCATATTAGAGTGATTTCTGAAGGATCATGTGACACTGAAGACTGGAGGAATGATGCTGAAAATCAGCTTTAATCACAGGAATAACATTTTACTATATATTCACATAGAAAACAGTTCTTTTAAATAGTAATAATATTTCACAATTTTACTATATTTATTATGAAATAAATGCAGTCTTGGTGAGCAGAAGAGACTTCATTCAAAAACCTTTCAAATCTTACTGACCCCAAACTTTTGAATGGCAGTGTAAAGTAGGTGAGTTCACTGATTTTAAGTGAATTATGGTCAAAACACTATATGCAAAAACCAGATTTGAACATGACATATTGTAGGCTACACAGCAGGATCTCTAGTCTTAATTGTTTGAAGTAAAACGTGAAACAGCAAAGCACAAGATTGACTCATTTCTTTGGTTAATACTCAAACCCCCTGACGTGAAATCCGCTGCAAAGCTCAATAATTCTGAAGCATTAAGCAGATCTTCCCTCAGAGCGGCGTCTTCTCCCACACCAATAAAAGTTCATCCATAAATATCACAAGCAAGCGCACAGATCAATGCGTGACTGACACCGGACGCCCCAGCGGTGCCGCCGCGCTCATGATTATGACTTTGAAAGAGACTTTTTAATAAGCCTCGAGATATGATGGTATCATGAGGTGAGACGGCACAAACGAGTTTTACAGAGGAGTCAATATTCAGAGAAGGACCCACAGGAAGGAAAAACCACAGATGAGATCTCTTTGATATCTCTACTGTTTCTCACAGACAGCATTGAAGGAGACTTTTGCTGAAGATGTTTCTCCTGATGGAAAGACCGCGGCGGTCTCGCAAGTTTTCAGAAGAGATCTCGAACTGTGCTCAAACTCGCCAACATCACAAAAACTGCTACCAAAAGTCAAAGATGTCAACAAACACATTTATTTTAGCTTATTGTATGCCATATTTGTCTCATTTGTATATACACTATACCATTGGGGTCATTTTTTTTATTCATTAAATTGGAAAAAAAAATTACACTAAAGACATTCATAATGTTACAAAAGATTTCTATTTCAAGTAGTTCCTTTGAACTTTCGATTCATCAAAGAATCCTGAAAGAAATGTGTCATGGTTTCCACAAAATTATGAAGCAGCACAACTGATTTCAACATTGATAATAATCAGAAATGTTTCTCGAGCAGCAAATCATCATATTAGAGTGATTTCTGAAGGATCAAGTGACACTGAAGACTGGAGTAATGATGCTGAAAATCAGCTTTGATCACAGGAATAAAATTACACTTTACAATATATTCACATAGAAAACAGTTGTTTTAAATTGTAATAATATTTCACAATATTACTGTTTTTACTGAATTTTTTGATCAAATAAATTCAGACTTGGTGAGCAGAAGAGACTTAAATAAAATAAATCTAATAGGACCCCAAACTTTTGAACAGTGGCGTATTTTAGTTCTCCTACAAGAAAAAGTTGATAATTATATGATTCCATTGAGCCTGAATGAGCAACTTTCAGCAATACCCTTTTCTACAAGATGTTCAATCCTCTCACCCAAACCCTTTCTTTCTCCATCTTCTGCTAATGTTTAATAATCGCACATGTTTCCCTTCTTCCTCTGTCTGTCACTTCCCATTATGCTGGTGTCTGTAATTCCCATGATCCTTCTGGAGATCTCCCTTTCTTCTATTGTGCTTGAGAACTAATCCTGTCCTTTTCTCTGTCTTTTGTTTATAGGACCACAGCGCCGGCTTTGTCCCGAGTCTTTGTCAGAACAGCCATGAGTGACACTTGCATCAGTGCGCCTCTTCAAGTAACGTTAACAGAACGTTCGTTCAGTGTTATCTGCTCTTAAAACATTTTTTATTGTTCATAAAAAATTTACCAAAATGTCCCCCACCCCCACCCCCGGGAACATTTTAGTTGGATGTTCATCTAATGGTTTTTAAATGTTACTACCCGTTTCAGAATGTTCGGAACATTCAAAAGTAACAGTCACATTATGTTCTCAAAATTCTAAAATGGAATGTTCCCAAGTCAAGAATGCACATGCACAAATCCCTACGACTACAAACCACAAAAACTCGGCAGGATGAGTTACACACTGAACTAACTATGAGTAATAGTACTAGTGATTGTCTGACTTAAGACAAGCAATGGAAATGAACTAAAAGAAGATGGTGCATAAGATTTTTGGGTTACACTTTATTTCAATGGTCCACTTTAGACATTCTTCTAACAGTAAGTAAATTTGCAACATGTGAATTAACTCTCCTTAGAGTAGTAGACTGTAGTAGACTGTAGTAGACTGTTAGGTTAGGTGTTCGAGTTAGTAGAATAAATTGACATTGCAAAGTTACTTATAGTTAGTAAAATGTCGATAGTGGACCATTGAAATAAAGTGTAACCGGTTTTTGGTCTCTCTTATGTGTGTGTGTTAGAGAAAGAGAGTACCATAAGAAAGAACTTGTTTTGATTGACACTCTGCAGTTGTTGAAACTAATCCCTCTTTAAAACCATTAAGGACAACCTTAAGGAATGAAAGTCTTCACGCTCAGTCAGTCATGCTTAGAAAAGCCTTCAGATCTGTGATCTTCAATGTGTGCATGTGATATTGATGTTTGTATGTGTGAGGGGGGATTTTATTTATCCTTCTCTCTGTATTTGTTTGCTATAGATCAGAAATGTAACAAACACAAACAATAATTTATCCCTCGTTTGCCGCCACCAAAGTTGTTCAGAGCAGACACGTCTGAACGGGTTTATGGAAAACCACCAAACATCTCTCCAAACACCAAACACCAGCCCGACCGAGAGAGAGAGAGAGCTTAAGACCAGAGATTACTTACAACAACATCTCTTTAGATCCGCTCTAGGTGCTTTAGAAACAAGAAGACATCATGTAGAATTCAATACGGGGTCACACAATATACATTGATACGCAGAGGTAAAATAAACGAGCTCAACAAAGTTTTTGCATCAACTTTAGCTTCTAAAATTCCTTTGGAGAAATGAAAACACAAATTATTAAACTATTAATTGTAAAAGTATACAAAATGAATGTGGAGCAGCTCAGAATTTCACTAGAAAGGTTTGATTTCATATTGAGATTTTCATATATAAGGCACCTGAGGAATGAGAGACACATGCATTCAATTGTAACTGGTACGTCAGTAATTATATCCTTTTTAACCAATCTTTTTACATTGCCTTTTGATGGCATTATGGACTTGCAGACCTCTCAATGTGTGTGTGAGTGCGTGTGTGCGCCTGTGTGTGTTTGATTTTTCCAACCGCCTCTTCCACATCCATACAGCACAGATGCATGTGCACTACAAAAGGACTAAAGATGTCATTAAACCCAGGCGCTTTCCTCTGAAGGTACTGTATGGAAAATACCCTGTAGTCCACACACACACACACACACCACATTTAACTACACTCTGACCCTATCAAAGCGTATAAGCCACATCCACTCGCCTCTATAAAATTCGAAAGGTCTCAGATGCATCGAGTGTCGGAAGTGGGACTCGAGGTTCAATAACGATTTACTTAACTTAAAACACTCGAAAAATGACAATTTATTCTTTTAAATGTATATAGAACTTTATACAATAGGCCTACACAATGTTTCAAAGCAGTTTCACATTAATATCAGGAAAATAGCGTTGTTAATGTTGAAAAATTCATCAATTCTGAAACAAATTCAATTTCAGCTGTAAAGCAGCTCTACAGAAAACAATATCATTCAGTTCAAATTCTGTTCTCATCCGATAATGACACTAAATATTAATTATATATATATCAATAAACCCCAGTCTAGGAAGATCATGCATTGCACAAGTTATCAAGGTTACAATTGTTTTTAAGGTGTCCATGTTAACTATGCATTTAAGTACTGAGTAATAATAATTAACTACATTTACTACATTTAATTAACTACAAATAATTTACTACATTAACTACATACAACAGGGTTAGGATTGGGGTTTGGTTTAGGGTTAGTTGCATGTATTATGCATAATTTACAGTTATTATTACATTACCTACATGTAACATGTGTAACAAGGACACTGTAAAGTAAAGTGTTACCGTTATCAAATATAAACTGCTATAAACAAGCTATGTGAAAATGATTGGGTTTGGCAGATTTATTCAATACAAGTTTATTAGTTTTTTAATAGACCTAAATGATCACAACAACCACCCCAAATATGACACAATTGATCACGTAGACTAATTGTTATGCTTTCATTTGACTACAGTGTGAATTAGCACTAAACGTGTCTGATTAGACTGAAGTGAAGAGGTGTGTGTTCAGCGCTGGAGTAAATGAAGCGTGTGTTTGTCCAGGGCCTCACAGTAAACTCCTGCCCGGATGATACAAGCTCATCACTCACTGCTCAACTCATATTAACATTCAAATCGCCCATAGACATGCTAAATTCACGATTAAGATCGAAACGCAAACACAGACGAGCGGAAAGAAAGCATGTCAGGATATCTTTGAAAAAGGAGTATAAAAAATAGATTTGGATGAATCTCACGAAATCTGATATTAATATCCACCCAAAATAAAAAGAGAAAAATTATGGAAGAGAAATAATAAATTGCATGTAGCAAATTAAGCCGAATTAATTTTGTTTTATCGATTTAAATTTTGAAAAAATGTTTTAATACATTGCTTACTTGCTTTGGATGTTAAAATAATGAATGAGAAAGATGTTTTTGCATCAAAGCAATGATAGAATGCGCAGAATTTTCATAAATATAAAAAAAAATATTATTAAAAAATAAAATTACTATTAAAGTTAATTAGTTATATACATAACATTTATATAAAAAATTATAATAAATATTATTGGTATTATATAACATAACCATAGACATCATGTTATACAAGACAATAAATGTTCATTTTAATTTTATACACAATACCTATTTTTTTCCCTTTTCCACCTGTGCAAATGGTCATATAAAAATTGTCATATAAAACTAAATTAAGTTTGTTTTGGGGAGAAAGCACATGCGGACTAGCATAAATACTTAAAAAAAATGCTAATGCAAAACTGCAAATGCAAAAAAATAAAGTTTTTTTAAATAGCAATCGGAGCGAAGGATAGGAAAAGGACAGATGAAATCAAAGATGAGAAAGGAGAGAGAGTGTGTGAAAGGAATACAGCAGGTACACAGTGTGTGAGTGTGAGTGTGAGTGTGTGTGTGTGTGTGTGTGTGTGTGTGTGCGTGTGTGTGTGTGGGTGTGTGTGTGTGTGTGTGTGTGTTTGGACAGCTGCTTTTCTTGAGTTTGGCAGCTCTATTCAGACTGGAGTTTACTCAGCTCTGCCACAACAGCAAACAGAGTATGAGCGAATAATGGAGCACGCACACAGAGGCAACACACAAACACACGCACAAAACACTGTGTTACACTTGCTTTACACTTAAAAATAAAACCGTAAGTTCAGCAAAGAACTATTTTTGCTGTATAACGTTCTTGAATTGAACTGAAAAGACTAAAAATGCTCTTGATGCCACATTATTCTTCAGATCAGTGTAATGCCATTTTGTTTTTTTCCTAAACCAAATGGTTTTCTAAAGAATACAGTAATTAAAAACTTGAAAAGTTCGCCTATGGCATCAGGCTGTAAAACCATTTCTGGAACTTTCATTTTAAGTGTGCAAGTCATCTATTAGGAAATACATAGAAGCGCATTGAAGCTGATTAGAGGGTAATTTCTCACAGACCTTGAACAGATCTGAGCTCATGGTCTAAAAATGGTCCCTCAGAAGTCCAGGTTTTGTGTAGGTAGCAGAAGAAACCCTGGCCACAGAATCTGTGCAGTGTTCGGGACGTATTATCAAACCCAGATCCGACCACAGGCCTGAATGGAGTCCGTTCTCTCTCAGCTTCTTATTGGCTGTGGTTCAAAACCTTATTGGCTGTGTTTTTACTGTACTTTATTTTATTTTTTAATCTAAACTGTTTTAATTATTCTTATTTGTTTTGATTATTTTAATTTCTTTATTCTAAACTGTTTTAATTATGGTTATTTCTTTTTATTTTTTATTTTTATTTTTATTTCTTCTATGTAAAACACTTTGAATTACCATTGTGTATGAAATGTGCTATATGAATAAACTTGCCTTGCCTTGCCTTGCCTTGTGAGCAGACTAGCTAGACAGCATTATTGGGTATCATATTGGCCTATTCGTGGCCAAAAATGCTGTCTTGGTAGGAGAAACAAATGAAATAAAATGTTATTAAAAAGTAAATTAAATAAAAAAATAGTTATAAAGATTATCATATCAAAGCAAGGGTTAACTGAGGGAAATTGTATCAATTCTCATAAAAAAAAAAAAATTGTTAATAAAAAATTAAGTTGTTATATTAATTTAGAAAATGAATACAAAAATCAACCCAAAAATACTGTGTGACAAACTAAAAAGTAAACAATAATAAAATAAAAAACAAAACACAAATCATGAGAAAGATTTTCACATCAAATCAATGATACACTTTGAGGGAAATGTGATGAATTTTCATTAAAAAAAAAGTATGTTCACAAAAATAAACGTTACAATTAATTAGTTATATTAATAAATTGAATATAGAAAATGAATTATAAAAAAATAGTAATGGTCTTATATAGCCTAGCTAGACAGCATTATTGAGTATTATGGGCATATTCATGCCCAAAAATGCTGTGTAACAAATTAAAAATAAAATAAAATAAAATATTAAAAAAATAGCCACATTTAGAGAATGTCGTAGACACGTGTGGCTAAGGAATCACCAAGCAACCACACATCAATGTGCTAAAAACAAATTGGCAACCCCATAGCAACACCCTGGCAACAAGCCACAGCAGGTTTGCATGGGCAAACAAGACAACAATTTCAGAGAAAATACTTTTCCTCTCTTACTAACTAACAATCCCATCCTATAAGTGTTGATCTAACACTCATTTCCTCTAAATCTGACCCGGTTTAATGAGTCTCTCTCCTCATCTGGTGCATTTCCATGTTGGTTTGGCTGATGTAAAGCAGACGTCGCTGTTTAGCACGGCTCAGCGGGGCTCTATTCGCTGCTAAAGTGAGCGATCTGACAATATACCCAGAGCTGCAGTTACGCACCCTGTAATTGCCGTCTAGGGGTTGCAGCTGCTTGGCTTGAAGATAAGCCAATCAGAAAGAGGCCAGCACATGATTGACAGGAGGATATTGCTAATACCCCCACCTCCTCAAGCGTCCCATTGGCTGACACAAAGAACACAAGGGTTTATTTTACATGAGGGGCATCTGTGCAAACCAATAAAGCCTGGTAGAACCACAAGAGTGGCAAGCCAGATTTTCCTCAAGATCTATAGCGTTGCTTAATCTCGGGCTTAACGTAGATGTCAAAAGGCCAGCGCGCTCTCCAGAGCAGATGTGCCGGGTTTTGTTGTCCAGTATACACCATATGAACTAGTTCTGGAGAGAATCAAAGTGAAGAGATCACGACGAAGAGTTAATTAAGTGGACGCTACTTGAAGTGAACAGCTCTCGCTTTTAGGCTTCGTTCCAAAACCTAGTGAGCGGCCTTGCTGTCTGCAGCCTAGATAGGGGGCATCCGAACCCAAACGGACCCACATACCGTAAGCAGACTATCTGGAAAGCTCTACATAGGCAGTAATACAAAAGTAAAGTGCTCCAAGAGAGTTACTATCAGCATAATACTCTAATGAGCATACAAATATACATGTCTTTCTACTATTCAAAAGCAGCTTTACAAAAAAACAATCGGTTAGACTATTTTAAGGTGACGTAGTTGCATTGCAATAACTCAAATAAGTATATGAATTAACTGCATGTAATTACTATAGAGTTATTGTTTGGGTTAGGGTTAATTACATGTAATTAGGCATAATTTGCTGTTATTACAATAGTAAGCACTGTACATTTAGTAACAAGTAACCTCACCTTAAAATAAAGTGGTACCAAAAATGCTTATTGGAAAAAACACGCAGCCCAAGCCACCAGTAATAAAAATAATACAAATTATAATGATACATACATAAATTATAAGCAAGTTAACTATTATTAGCAATATATATTACAATATTTAATCAATTATTATATTGATTTATATATTCACACATAGACATTACATATTAATATACATACACACATATATATTAAAACTATAAAATAAAATTACACATAATATAAAAATAGAATTACAAATGCATTTTAATCAACACTGAGCTCATTGCAATGCATTCTGGGATGTTTTCTCTTGGTGCGATTATGCCTTCGAATTTGGATGAAAGGTATCTTGGAAGGATAATAATGCCTCCCTTTAGGATTTAAAAAGGTGTCTCTCCCTTTAGAAATGTTTGTAGATGGCTGACTTGAGAGACCAAACAACAGGCCTGAAAAGCAGGATTCGCTGTGAGACTCAGGGCCGTTACCCTTCAAATACTTCAATAAGAAGAATGCTGTCTAGGTAGGCAGCTCACTAGTTTTTGGCACAGAGCCACAGTCTGCCAACCATGAGGTTACCGCATTGAAACCCAAACGTTAAACAAGGGAGAGTCCTCGGCCCGAGGCTGGATAAGCCTGAGACCAGAGCTCACAGTCAGGTTTTAAATTACCCCTGACCCTCGTGCTCTGCCCAGAGAGACTAAACAAACAGTAATATGGGCCGTTTTGAAGAGGAGGTCCTCGAGCATGTTAAGGAGTTCTGCTATGGAGACTCTTTAACAAGGGCTCCTTAATCTGTGGCTGGGGGTTTACGCCGGTGACCCAGCTGTGAGATTACGGCGAGTCTCAAGTGCCTCACCTCGACCCCCGATCAATCCCTCTTAGAGAAGCTTTAGCCACATCTGAGAGTGATGCTGGATTAGTCTGTGTGTTTTCCCATCATTTTATGGACCTTTGGCTGTGCAACGGGATGTTTGTTTGAGTTTTAATTAGCACTGGTAATCCTTAGATTATTAGACCTGAGGTCTGGAATGTTTACTCTGCGAACGCCCGCGAAATATCTGGCTAATTAATTAGTGATGCCTTCAAATTCCTGATTCATTTGATTTCATTTTTTAATTCTTGATTCCTGTATATTTATGATCGCCATCATACATCTAACACTCTTTAATAACTAGCTAGACTGTATTGACCCAGGGAAAGAAACTCATGCATGCAATATTCAACATTATAGATGTTTATGCTTAGAAGAAAAAGAAAAAGCTATTATAGTAAAAAGAAAAAAATGGTGCTGTCAAATCGATTAATCGTGATTAATCACATCTAACATAAAGGTTTGTTTATATAATATACTGTATGTGTCTCTGTGTGTGTGTGTGTGTGTGTGTATACATAATATATACAGTACACACATATATGTATATACGGTATATATTATATAAACACAAACTTATGTTAGATGGAATTAATCGAATTGTCTATTTTACAGCCCTAGAAGAAAAAAACAACAATAAATGATTACATTAAATTATTTCAAAATAATAAATTCATATTATAGTATAATAAATGATTTATTGATATTATATCCATTAGATTATATATAAAATTATCTCAAAACATCAATATTAATTGTTCATAATAATAGCAAATTTGCCTCTCAAATAAAAGTATCTTGTTTTAAAGATATTTCAATATTTCTACTGGAAAACGAGACTAAAAATATGGATTTAGAAAATGTTTTCTCAATGCTAGTTTCATGTTTCCCATCTCATTCTGTGCTCTCCTTTTTCTTACATCATAAAAATCATTTTAAGCTCAAATCAACATTTCATGTCTATTTTTATGTTTTACATTAGTTTTCATTTAGTAAACGAAAAGTATGACGAAAAATATTCGTCAACGACCTTTTTATCCATGACTAAGACGAGACGATGACAAGACGACACCAAGGTCATTAAACGATAACTGTGACTATATTAAGTGATGCAATATCATAGACGGAAAAAGACTAAAACGTAGGTAAAAAAATAAAAGCTTTACAGAAACTATTTTTGTTGGGGGAAAAAGAGCAAATATTACAGACTGTGCAAGCCTTCATGCTTGTGGTTGCCAGATGTCACGAATCAGAGCAACAGCGATAATGTGAAAACACCAAAAACACAGACACACAAGTAAGCTGGAGTTCGGCGATCTTCACTGAACTGAAAGTGCCGTTCAGTCAGTGTGTGTTCTGTCACGAGCCGCTTGCGGTGTTCACCGCGACTAACTCTGCGATGAAAAAATCTCTGTGATGAAACGTAATAAAACCAAACATGGATCTCGACTATATTTGTAAGCTGTAAAATGTACTGTGCACCATTACTGACTGTACATTAAACTTTAAAATACACTCACAAAAAATATATGTTGGCTTTAATTAATTTTATTTTGTCAACAGGTTCCACATAACTGGATTACATTAAACAAACATAATTTGTTCATGTAACTTCAACATCATAAAATTAAAGCTACACTGTGTAACTTTTTTAGTTTATTCTCAGCTAAAAACACTTAGTTCTTTCAAAAATATATGTGCTCATTAATGTATATTTACTTCGTTCAAGTAATAAAGTATTCTCGTGAGTCTATAATATGCCATTGAAAATACACACGGGTGAGGGGTTCTAATGTCGATCGCCATGTTGCCCCTCCATCTTGAAAGTACATTAGCCAAAGAGGGACATCAAGCTTCGCCTCTCGCGTTTTAACACTCGATGGCACCGTGTCGAGGAGGTCGTACTGGAAGCCATGTTAATCTTGGACTCCATTGGCCACCGTAGGAGTTAAAGCGAAATCGAAATTGAGAGGAACAGAATCTAATATTCACTGGATGGTCATATACCTTTTCACCGCTAGATGGGGGTAAAAATCACACACTGTAGCTTTAAGTAATTTTAACCGACCCAATTTAAGTAGTCTCTACATGAATTTTTAAAGGCTTCCTGACATGATTCAGGTAGTTTTTTATATTCATTAATCCATTAACATTTCATTTATTTTAGTGACACATAATTGAATTGATAGACTATAGCTAGCTATTTGCTAGCAGTAGCACATATTAGCATCTTAAATGCTAAGTTTTACATCCTCCTTCAAAGCATTAGAATGAATTAAATCAGTCGACAACCAAACAAAATGCTCCACTCCTCTCCACAATGGTAACCCACTGTAATTTAAATGGTTCTAATAATTCCAATGTAATTTTACATTAAACACAATTACACAATATCAAATCTTCACCTTTCCTAAATTTCTCAAAAAAAGATAAAATAACACTTAATTTGAACATTTATTCTCTCTTAATTCAACCATATGCAAAGCATGCTGGGAACTAACAAGCACAGCCCAGTGTCAGTTAATGCAACACAAATCAATCATGTAATCCAACACAAGCGGATTAAGTAAACTTAAATTGTACATATATTTTAGCAGATTGAACACAATCAAATTAAGTTCGGGCAAAATAGCATTCGGCTCGCACTATACTGCCACCCTCTGGATGTAAAACTTTTTTACTTAACATAAATGGTTTGTTTTTAGACAACACGTAAGGATTTTGTACTGTTAAGTTGAGACATAATTACATAGACCTTAATAGGAAAAAACATTTAAAGTCAAAAAACACAATTATTATAAGTAAGCTAAATAAATATATTATGTAAAGTGCACAACCTTCCTAGTTCACTTTTTTGAGTGTACGTAAATAACATCAACATACTTGTATATATGAACTGACAGGTATCACACTAATGCATTATTTTTTAACACTTGCAAATGTGTATCTCTCTGCCTCATTTTCCCCAAGCTGGAACACTGTAAGCCCAGAGAGTCGAGAGCCAACTCTCTCTCAGCTTTAAGGGTAAATATTGGAGCTGCGCTAACAGTCCGGCCTTGAGTCGACAACAAAAGACCCAAACTGTGCGCGGGACATTGTCAGAGCGGCACGTTTCCATAGCAACACTGGCACATTGTGGGATGTTGGACCCTGATGAAGGCTAAATCCTGTAGACCGAAAGAAAAGTCTGATTCTGAGAACTTCGGTGGTTTGTGGTGTGACTATTACAGTAGAGCTTCAACCAGTCAGACAATCATGAGGCATTTACAGTCAACTCAAGTTGTACAGATATAAAGATCAATAAGCCCATGATTTTGTGTTAGGATTGTAAAACCTAGGCCTATATATATATATATATAATTAAATATAAATGTGAATCTACTCTAGACTGAATGTGCCAACAGTGTTATAGAAAAACATGAACCTATTAAAAAAATACGATAGTCCTCATGTAGAAACCATGTTTAACTGTGGGTTGAGTTCTATTCCAGACTCATTTATCATTTATGTCAGTGTTATTTCTGTATCATTTAGGTACTATTATTGTTTTATTGACATTTTGAATTAGGTTTTATATTTTGTTTTCATTTTGTTAAAGTTTTAGCCATTCTGTTGTTTTTTATCATTTTATACGTTTTTAAAAATATTTCTATATACTTTTTGCTATTTTTTTTATTTCAGTTTTAGTCATTTTAGTACATCAAGTTGCCCCAAATGAGAAATGTTGCCTTGCTAACTAGCTGAAATATTTTTTTTCAGTTAATGTTTATTTTATTTCAAGCTATAAAAATGTTTTTTAATGTTTTAGTTTTAGTTTCAGTTTTTGTTAACTACAGTAGTCAACATTTGAAGTGGATCAAAAAAGTTCATCAAAGTTGAACAAAATATCACCAAAGACGAGAACGGGTATTGTTCAAAATTCATGTATAACTTTGATGAGAGGTTGATCCACTCCAAATGTCGACTACTGTATAATAACCCTGAATTATGTAAAAATAAAAGCCTAAACATTAAAAACTAATATACAACTGCCATAGATATGCTGTAAAAAGAAATGATAGATAGATGGATAGACAGATAGATAGACAGATAGATCGATAGACAGACAGACAGATCGACAGATAGATCGATAGACAGATAGAGTAGACAGACAGACAGACAGACATACAGACAGACAGATAGATAGACAGATAGATAGACAGACAGATAGATAGATAGATAGATAGATAGACAGATAGATAGATAGATAGATAGACAGATAGACAGATAGATAGATAGACAGATAGATAGACAGATAGACAGACAGATAGATAGATAGATCGATAGACAGATAGAGTAGACAGACAGACAGACAGACAGACATACAGACAGACAGATAGATAGACAGATAGATAGACAGACAGATAGATAGATAGATAGACAGATAGATAGATAGATAGATAGACAGATAGACAGATAGATAGATAGACAGATAGATAGACAGATAGACAGACAGATAGATAGATAGATAGATAGACAGATAGACAGACAGATAGATAGATAGACAGACAGACAGACAGACAGACAGATAGACAGATAGATAGATAGATAGATAGACAGATAGACAGATAGATAGATAGACAGATAGATAGACAGATAGACAGACAGATAGATAGATAGATAGACAGATAGACAGATAGACAGATAGATAGACAGATAGACAGACAGATAGATAGATAGATAGACAGATAGACAGACAGATAGATAGATAGATAGATAGATAGACAGATAGATAGATAGACAGATAGATAGACAGATAGACAGACAGATAGATAGATAGATAGATAGACAGATAGATAGACAGACAGACAGACAGACAGACAGATAGATAGACAGATAGACAGATAGATAGAGACAGATAGATAGACAGATAGACAGACAGATAGATAGATAGATAGATAGACAGATAGACAGATAGACAGACAGATAGATAGATAGATAGATAGACAGATAGACAGACAGATAGATAGATAGATAGATAGACAGATAAACAGATAGACAGATAGATAGACAGATAGACAGATAGACAGATAGACAGACAGATAGATAGATAGATAGATAGACAGATAGATAGATAGATAGATAGATAGACAGATAAACAGATAGACAGATAGATAGACAGACAGACAGACAGACAGACAGACAGACAGACAGACAGACAGACAGATAGATAGATAGATAGATAGATAGATAGATAGACAGATAGATGTCCTGCAGTAAAGGGTAAGCAGGTGCTTTACCGAAAACGAGCCCCTTTAAAAAGTGGTGATTCAAGTTGCTAAGCAAACAGAGTTCTGGAGAGCAGACGCTCAGACAGTAAATGTGAAGATTACCATAGAAACCATGAGAAAAGATCATCTTTAGTCCAGGAGAACAAGATGGACAAGGGCAAACACACACACACACACACACACACTTGCAGTCGCAGATAAGAGTTAGGTGGAGTAATAACATCAATGTGCTTTCATTTTCTAAACATAGTGTTGCTGGACTTGGTGAGTTCAACATTAAGAATTGAGTAACAAACTAAACACACCCTAGCAACCACATAACAGTTAATATTATTAACTAAAAAATAATAAAAATGACAAAAAAAACAACAAACTACTAAAACGTTAACTAAAATTTTAATTAAAAATATAAAAATAAAAAACATTCAAAAATATTATGTAATATAATGTAAAACATATAGTATTACATATATTTCAGATCCTCATCATTATTCTTTCAGAACTTCCTCTGATGATTCCAAACAGGAAAAAAAAAAAACATTAACAGAAAAAATCTGAATACGGTTTCTATAACAACAGCCTTTAACTATAACTAAAGAAAACAACATGCGGCGACTTTGAAACATTCGATCTGGGACAGACTTTTGGGCTTGTTGACATGTAGTAGAAAAATGAATAAAACACACGCTCTCTCTCACTCTCACACACACTTGTAGCGTGGCTATGCACACAATATATAGGTCAAACCCTGAAACCGTCATAAAGGAAGAACAGAGTTTGTCCTGAAATGTGCCCTGCGTGCATAAACATGCATAAACATTTTGTTTCTGCTGACAGGGATTTCTCAAGACTTCCTTCAAATGGGAGTTGATTCTTTAATGCGGCCGGAGAAACAGGTCGAACTGAATTCCTGGTGCTGTATGAGTAATAAGATCAGTACAACAATGTGGTGGGTGTGTGTGGTTGTGGGGGTGAGTGTGCACGCATGTGCATGTGCGTGTGTGTGTGTGTGTGTGTGTGTGTCCAACTGACATCAGTTTGCTGCTGTTTATTAGCCTGTCACAACAACAACAGACTTTTAAGTGTGTGATGATAAATGACTGGACACACCCTAACTAATAAAGAACTCAATTGACCGTTCGCAAAGACCCGCCCCCTTTAGTTACTGTTGCTATGTCCAACAAGCCATGCCGCTTTTAATAAAAATGTGCATCTGTAGTTGGAATAAATGTTTTAAAAACAATTCCTCATGGTGTAGAGATGCGAGGGAAATGACTGCATTAGTCAATATTTCAGTTAATGACACGGCAGCCGGTGAATACACACCAACCACGATACATTTGAGTGTAATATCAGTCAGCTGTCTGAGTGTCCGTATCAGTTACAAACAAGTAAAACCGTGTTTCATTTGTATTCTCCGAGAAAAGAGCATACTAATATAATAGGCACAGACCCGTAGGGGAACTAACGTTACCCTGTGTGACAAGTTTCTGATTCCACGTGAAAAAGACTGATTGGTTTTCCTAGAAAGCAATGAAGAAAAAAATTAACAACAACAAATGGTCTTGCTATGCTATCTGCATTTTTTTTTTATGTAGCTCTAAACTCTTCTATGCCAACAATTTTGCTCAAGGTGAAATGCTGTTTTTATTTTTTTATTCTTATGGAAGCCTGTTTCCATCTCAAAGTAAAAAAAAAAAAGTTTTTTGATTAAGTTTAAAATAAGAACTAAAATATTATATTATATAAATAAATAAAAATAATTAAATAAATTAATAAATTAATTAAAATATTAAGGTAAAGTTTAAAACAAGAAATAAAATATTATATATATAAAAAAACAAAGTATCATTTTGAGCTAATGTTTAAAATAAGAAATAAATTATTATTTAAATCAATAAAATTAATAAAAAAAATATAAAGTAACATTTTGAGGTAAGGTTTAAAATAAGAAATAAAATATTTTATAATTCAATATAATTATTTAAAGGGGTCATATAATGGTACATGCACTTTTACAAGTTGATTGTACTGAAATGTGTGTTGGCAGTGCCTGTACACAACCATCATAAAATGCTAAAAATCCATCCAGTGTTTTTTTTTTAATGTCCTTATATGTTTTCCCCTGCCTCAAATTGAGCCGTTCGATTTTGTGACGTCACTAAATCCGACGCCCCTTCCACGATTGTTGATTGACAGCAGCGTTTCAACACAGACGAGCTGTCAATCATACTCCGCGAGGACCGGCGCGGTCATTGTTGATATGCTGGAGCACTGTCTATGAGCAGAATGGCGTCTAAGCGACTGTGGTGTTCTGTTCTTGGGTGTAATAACGAACACAGTCCTAAATGTTCCTAAATCCGAACCGCTGAAGACGCAGTGGCTGAGTTTGTTTTCGAAGGGAATATTCCCCACGAGCAACGTCAATGCTCTCATGTTTGCGCGAATCATTTCACACACCAGACTGCTTTATAAACGAGGATCAGTATAAACCTGGTTTTGCTAAGAAGCTGCTCATGAATAAAGGATCGGTACCAGATATTAGTGTTCCTGCTGAACCTTCAGAAGAACTGAAGTGAGTGTAACGTTTTATTAAACTTTATATTAATATTTATATTAATCTTTGCAAATCGCTAGCTGCACGCTTCACAATGAATGCGTCTAAGGTTTACACTCAGGGAACATTACGGCATATTTCTATGTATGACGTTCTCAATATAATTCATGATCCCTCGTTTATACTGAACAACGCGTTATGGTTATTGTGTTATTGTGTTCAAACGGTGTACGCACAGAACAGAGAGGCGGGGTGAGCAAAGCTCATTATCATTTAAAGTCATATGCACTGAAACGGCGTGCTGAAGACAGAGCTGTTTTTGACCAGGTAAAATAAGTGTTTTCTTACAATACTAATGAGAATTTTTAATTAAAGTATATTACAAACTTTTAATTTAGACCCTAAAGAATCATATTAGCTTGTTAAAAAATGGCATTATATGACCCATATAGTAACATTTTGAGGTAAAGTTTAAATAAGAAATAAAATATTATATAAATATACAAAAATAAAAAAAATTCATGAAATTATAAAGTAACACTTTGAAATATGATTACAACAATTACCACCAATTTTATTGATTTATTTTAAACTCAGAACAGGCTTCTAAACCTGAGGAACAGGAAGAGAGATTCATTTTAAGGAAACATAAGTGCTCAATTACGAAACACACAGTTATAGGCAATAAAGTCAAACATAAAACACCAGCCGTATGCAAATTTCCAGCACAAAGCCCAACAACACAGACCCCATCGATCACGCATGATGTCGTCCTGTCCTGAACTCAATGAGTAAAGATTCATCAACACACACTGAAGCTTTGAATGCATCCCTCCTTCAGGCAGTGGCGGGCCATCCTCAAAGCATTCCCGTCTTCCCACTGGCCCGGGGCTAACAGGCCCAACTGGTTGCAGGTGTTTGACACCCACTGTCTTTCTCTCGTTCACCTGCTCCCCCACCCACTCACACAACCCAGCTCTCGCTCCCCACGCTCTCCAACAACACACTGCATGCGTGCATGGACCGGATCTCACGCATGTGTTTGCATGAGCAACGTAGAACATTTC
Organism: Tiaroga cobitis; assembly: GCA_030578255.1. NCBI lineage: Eukaryota > Metazoa > Chordata > Actinopteri > Cypriniformes > Leuciscidae > Tiaroga > Tiaroga cobitis. The sequence goes on along the minus strand of CM060595.1, from coordinate 58,031,996 downwards.
ATTTTTGGGGGGAAACATTCAAGTCAAATGTATTTGTATTGTTGAAAAAAATAGACATTGTTTCAAAGCAGCTTTACAGAAAATCATGATGGTAATGTTAATATCTTCATGCCTCAATATAGTTTACATTTTGCGATGACACAAGCGATCAAGCAGAATATTTGCTATATAAACTGGAGAATAAATAATTTTCCTAGTCAATTTCACAAGTAATTACAAAGAAATGGCAAGTAATACATTGAATTAAACATATAGCTAACATTGAAAGGTACGCAGAAAGACATTGTAAAACATACTGCAATAATCGTACATGTATTAACATGTTTTACAGTCTACAGGAGTATAGTTACCTATATATGCAACTTTATATAAAGAGCTGGGCGATAATATAGTTACAATTTGCAATGAAACGGAAAAAAAAAAATCAGGCAATTGATTTGCTATATAATATATATATTACGTTCTGTGAGTGTACTGTTTGTAAGTGTGTAAACTTTTTATATAGAGCTATGCAATAATACGTTTTGCATTTTTGAATTGCTATATAGTACATCTTGTATAAAAGGTGCATTCTAAAATATCCAACTTTATATAGTTACGTACATTTTGTGACAAAATAGAAAATCAGGCATTTGAGATTTACTATATTACTTTATGAAAGTGACTATGTATGCAAATAAAGTTGACTGCAATATATATCCAATTTTATATATAGAGCTGTGCATGCAATAATACCATTTCTATTTTGGTGACGATGTAAACATCATTGCTATATTGCTTTACACGAGTATTCCTTCATCAAAACTGGAGCGCACAGTGACTATCAGCTGTAAACGGAGTGATAATAGAGATTCGTTGCGTCTTTATTCATGTGTATTCTCTGTGCCAAGTGTTCTTTTGTGTGGGCGGGACAAAGGGGCGTCTCTGAGGAGTGTGTGCTGGCAGCTGCCGGCGGAGAGGCTGATGACAGACTGCGGTCTAATTCAATCAGAGCTGAGCCCTGACACGCGAACACACAGCTTCAACACTGGCAGAGGGGTGTGTGCTGTGTGTGTGTGAGTGTGTGTGTGAGTGAGGAGACTTTTTTTAAGATACAATAAAGCAAGAACTTTCCTGTAGCTCAAACAGTGCTTGCAACGCCAAGGTCACGGGTTCAATTCCCAGGGAAAGCAAGAACTGATAAGAACGTAAATGTGTAAATTGAAATGCAATGTAAGTCGCTTTGGATAGAAGCGTCTGCCAAATGCATAAATGTAAATGAACATAAGCAAATAATCAAACCTTGTGTGGGGATCAAAAGTAGAATTAAGAATTGCACTTCCACAAGAATTGAATTTCCACTTTTACCTTTAGTAGGGAATTATTACAGTCCTCAGATTCTGGTCAAGTGGGAGTCACTTTTCACTGTACACTCCATGTGTCACATCGTTTACTTCAACTGATTATGAACGAATGAAACAAGTGACTGTTTATAAGATTGAGTTATTGAATCATTTACTGGAAAAATTTGTTCAAAACACTGATTCATTCAGGAGTGAGTCATTGAATCATTCACTGAAATGGCTCATTCAAAACACTTATTTTGTTCCTGAATCAGTTTCTGGCTGTGTCCAAAATTGCATACTCTTTTTTTATTATTATTATAAATAACACAAATATAAGTATATAGTAACTTGCATTAATAAAGTTGAGTGCATAATTTTGCACACTCTTTTCTATGTTTACAAACTCCTGGCACAATGTACATAAATGTAACAAATCTTTTGGATTATTTAGTACTGCCCTTCAGAAGAACTCCAGAACAGGATAATTTGTCAATTCAGTTATTATTTTCTCTTGTAAGCATCTGTTATGTGAAATAGCTTAATCAGGGTAATACTAAATGCAATTTTTATGATTCCTTTCATAAATATTTGTTTACATGATAAACATCTTGCAGATTCTGTAAACTTATGCACTCAACTGTGAACAAAATGTGCATTTATTAATTTATAGCCGACAATTAAAGGGAGAAAACTAATAGTGCAACCACAATAAAGTTGAAGAATGATTCAATTAATTTGTTTTTCATTTGTATTGCTTTTACTATAATAAATGGAATGATGATTAAAGCTGTCTGTTTTATTTTGCTAAACTTGAATAATGGAATAAAAGAGAAACTTCACAATGTTCATGAGGACTTATTAATTTAATATAATAATATTTTGAAAACATTTATTATTATCATCATCACAATATAAAAACTTGTAATTTAGTTCATTATCTTATAATCATATCCAATTATCCATTTCGAGTCAGAGTGTTTCGCACATACATGATTCGCTGATTCTATATATTGTATGTTGTAGGAGTGGCATTTTAGAGTGTTTAGTTTAATTGATGAATTTATTGAAGCTTGAGAGCATAAATAATAGAATTTTGTATTGAAAATCGTGTCAGTGATCGTTAATTTGCTATTAACTTTTGTTTAAATCAAATGTATTTGACAAATTAATGTTCTAGTAGTAATCAATTATTTGGTACTGCTGCAGGTTTTAACGTTTCAAAACATTTATAATGAAAAATACTTTTTGGCCAACATGAAATATTTAATTAATACAACATTTTATTTCAATTTGAGTCTGCTTGTTGGCCCAACAAGCTATGTTTAGTCAACAGAAAATATTTAATTGACACAACATTCTATTTCAAGTTCAGTCTACATGCAGGAGTAGTCAGCACAACACAAAAAAGTTGGTTTCCCGCAACTTAAATTAGGGCCAACTAAAAATTTTAGGTGCAATGGGTCACTAGAAATGTTTACGTTGGAGAGGCATATTTTTTTTTTACAGTGTGGTAAAGCGGATATTCATATTGCATGTTTTGACTGACAATGAAATCATGATCCGTATCAACAAAACTGTCAGACACTTGAACTCTCTGTTTGGCGCTGACAACATAGTGTAAACATAATGCCATTATCTTTGGCATCTGCCCCACCATTCTCCTTTCATCAAACAGATGAGCACATTTCATCATGTTAAGTGCGAGACGATCCGTATCGTCATCTGACAGGTTTCAAAAGCTTTGGCACGGTTTCTCAATGACCGATCATGTGTAAAGCTCAGATGGATGATTCAAATAACAACTTTCCAAAAACGTGCCAATAAAAACATCAACAACGTACTGCAAATATTTTCAACTTTAATTGGCTGATCAATGCAGAAGCTTCAAGAAAAATCACATATTTGATATAAGATTGGCCCTATGAACAGCATCCGTCAATAAAGCTAAACATTTATTGAACCCAGAATTTTCCTTTCAAACCTCTGAAGGCCTCAATTGTTTAAAGGAATTATTTTAACTGTAATTTTAGGTCATTTTCGATCCTAGTTACTCTTTGTGAACATGTTCTCTTTGCGCATTTAAAATCAGATGGAGGACAGAGAGAGGAGTAATAAACATTATTTCCCACGGGGAGTAAAATGATGAGAATAACTCTCACTCCGTGCGTCTTAGTTATCTAATTATTGACAGTGATCTCCAACAGATAATCAGAGATGACCGGCAGGTTATGGGTTTTATTAGACCTCAGGGAACCTGTGGCCCCAGATCACCCCTCGCCCTGAGGATAATAATTCTGCTATATTAATATAGACATTTAATGGCGGGTTGGGGGGGTGAGGACAGCAAGCAAGACGTAAAATAAAATACAATAAAACAATAACATCTACTTTTGAACAAATTCTAGGGAAACATCACGTGTGTTACAGGGTCAGCAATCCCAGAATGCAATGCAATGAGCTCAATTAAAATAATAATTAGATTTCAAAACTTTTTCAAGGTAATAATTCTGGTATAATAATGTAGACATTTAATGCTAAGGGAAAAAATTAAAGAAAGCAAGAAGGAAAGAAAAAGAAAAGAATAAAAGAAAAGGAAATTATAAAAAATAAGTAAATTAAAATCTGGCACATTTAGCCTACATGTTGGACCTTGTACTCATGTTAATTAATGTGCACTGTCCCTTTAAATAAAGAAACTCAAACTCAAAATAGAAAGGAAATACAGGTTCGGTTCCAAAATCGGTTCAAAACTTAGCGAACATAATTTTAATTTGCATATCTAAATTAGATTAAATTCTAATCCCAAAATGCAATGCAATGAACTCGATGGGGGGGAAAAAATAATTTTAAAACTTTTTTAAAAGTTTCGAAAAATTTGTTTTTCGGGATTTTTTTGGGGATTGCTGACCCTGTAAAGGATGCATGTGATATTTACCCAGAATTTTTCCTACTTTCCTAATAATAACTATTGTAATATATATGCATAAAATAATAATGTAGACATTTAATACCGGGGGGGGGGGGAGGAATAAAGCAAGGAGGAAATAAACATAAAAAAGGAGTAAAAAAATAAATAAAATAGATCACACACACACACACAGGTTCAGCTCCAAAACATAGCCTACCTATATTTGACCAAATTCTAGGGAAACATCACATGTATCCTACAGGGAAGCCAATCCTAGAACGCAATGAGAATATAATATTGTGCCAAGCAACATGCTAAAGGCAAAACAAATTGTGAGATGCAATTCGAACAAGAAAACAAATCACCTTGGGTAACAAAACAGCACATTTCAAAAAGTGCAAATAGGCTGAGGTTTAGTCAACCCGACACACACATCCCTATATAGCAAGAAATCAGAGCACACTTGCACCACTGTTTCCATACTTGGCCCTTTTGAACAGAGATTGGAAGTGAGTATAATTGTGGTGGGGGTCATAATCCGTGCGATGAAAAGCCGGGAAAGAAAACACGCGACAGGGGCCAAAAGGAATCTCAGTCACAATATGGGCTCTCATACAGTGGGGCCGGGGCCATAAACCACACTGTGTTATTCACTGTGCTCTTAACACCCACAGACCTAATAAAAGATGACTGTCTCTCCCTCTCTCAACCCCCTCTGCTCTCGCTATTCTGTCTCTTACTGTTATTTTCTCCATATACTGTTCTGGCGAACGAGTGCGATGGGTTGAGATTCCCATTTCTATGCACTCAAAGCAGAACAGAACGACAGTTCAGTCGCCATCATGCTCTTGGATCTCGAGTCAATGTGTCTAACAGGTTTCAGGACTAGTTTGGAGCCAGGATGAGTTTTCTGTTTGGAAGATCGAAAACCTATTCTGCAAGAATCTGATTTGGATCGGATGGAAATCTGATGGAAGTCTTGATTTAAGCACTAAAATATGTCAAAGAAATCTAATTTTATGTATTAAATATAACCGTTTAGGTGTAATGAGAGAGAGTGGCACTTTATTTCAGCATATCTAGGAGTGAAATTCACCTGGCACACACTCTCTCACACACACATCTGTTAAGGATTTGTGGATGTGAACGCTGCCCGGCCCTAAGAAGACTTAGTCTCTTTGACTATTTTTTTTCACTTGACTCACTCCAGTTGTCATAACCACTCAAATTCATGCAGATCTAAATACCACCAGCAAGAAAGAAAAAGAAAAATTGGATAGATATTCATGAGGACTATAAGAAAAGCTCAAGAAGAGGGATATTTACATACAGTATAGACTTGGTCAAAACGATCAAACTGAGCATCAGAATGAGGAAGAAAGGTGATTTAAGTGACTTTGAACGTGCCATGGTTGTTTAAAGCAGACGGGCTGGTCTGAGTGTTTCAGAAACTGCTGATCCACTGGGATTTACACACACAATCATCTCTAGGGTTACAGAGAATGTTCTGAGAAAGAGAAATATCCCGTGAGCGTCAGTTCTGTGGTGAAAATGCCTTGTTGATGTCAGAGAACGATCAGCTGATAGAAAGACAACAGTAACTCAAATAAACACTCAATACAACCGAGATCTGCAGAAGAGCTTCTCTGAACGCACAACAATCTCTGAACGCACAACAATCTCTGAATGCACAACAATCTCTGAACGCACAACAATCTCTCAACGCACAACAATCTCTCAACGCACAACAATCTCTCAACGCACAACAATCTCTGAATGCACAACAATCTCTGAATGCACAACAATCTCTGAATGCACAACAATCTCTCAACGCACAACAATCTCTGAATGCACAACAATCTCTGAATGCACAACAATCTCTGAATGCACAACAATCTCTCAACGCACAACAATCTCTGAACGCACAACAATCTCTGAATGCACAACAATCTCTCAACGCACAACAATCTCTGAATGCACAACAATCTCTGAATGCACAACAATCTCTGAATGCACAACAATCTCTCAACGCACAACAATCTCTGAACGCACAACAATCTCTGAATGCACAACAATCTCTGAATGCACAACAATCTCTCAACGCACAACAATCTCTGAACGCACAACAATCTCTGAATGCACAACAATCTCTGAATGCACAACAATCTCTCAACGCACAACAATCTCTCAACGCACAACAATCTCTGAATGCACAACAATCTCTCAACGCACAACAATCTCTGAACGCACAACAATCTCTGAATGCACAACAATCTCTGAATGCACAACAATCTCTGAATGCACAACAATCTCTGAACGCACAACAATCTCTCAACGCACAACAATCTCTCAACGCACAACAATCTCTGAATGCACAACAATCTCTCAATGCACAACAATCTCTGAACGCACAACAATCTCTGAATGCACAACAATCTCTCAACGCACAACAATCTCTCAACGCACAACAATCTCTGAACGCACAACAATCTCTGAATGCACAACAATCTCTGAACGCACAACAATCTCTCAACGCACAACAATCTCTCAACGCACAACAATCTCTGAACGCACAACAATCTCTGAATGCACAACAATCTCTCAACGCACAACAATCTCTGAACGCACAACAATCTCTCAACGCACAACAATCTCTGAATGCACAACAATCTCTCAACGCACAACAATCTCTGAACGCACAACAATCTCTCAACGCACAACAATCTCTGAACGCACAACAATCTCTGAATGCACAACAATCTCTCAACGCACAACAATCTCTGAACGCACAACAATCTCTCAACGCACAACAATCTCTCAACGCACAACAATCTCTCAACGCACAACAATCTCTCAACGCACAACAATCTCTGAACGCACAACAATCTCTGAATGTACAACAATCTCTGAACGCACAACAATCTCTGAATGCACAACAATCTCTGAATGCACAACAATCTCTGAATGCACAACAATCTCTGAACGCACAACAATCTTTGAATGCACAACAATCTCTGAACGCACAACAATCTCTGAACGCACAACAATCTCTCAACGCACGACAATCTCTCAACGCACAACAATCTCTGAACGCACAACAATCTCTGAACGCACAACAATCTCTGAACGCACAACAATCTCTCAACGCACAACAATCTCTGAACGCACAACAATCTCTGAATGCACAACAATCTCTGAATGCACAACAATCTCTGAACGCACAACAATCTCTCAACGCACAACAATCTCTGAATGCACAACAATCTCTCAACGCACAACAATCTCTCAACGCACAACAATCTCTGAATGCACAACAATCTCTGAACGCACAACAATCAACAATCTCTGAACGCACAACAATCTCTGAATGCACAACAATCTCTGAACGCACAACAATCTCTCAACGCACAACAATCTCTCAACGCACAACAATCTCTGAACGCACAACAATCTCTGAACGCACAACAATCTCTGAACGCACAACAATCTCTCAACGCACAACAATCTCTGAACGCACAACAATCTCTGAACGCACAACAATCTCTGAACGCACAACAATCTCTGAACGCACAACAATCTCTGAACGCACAACAATCTCTGAACGCACAACACGTCCAACCTAGAAGTAGACAGATAGATTACAGACACACAGACACACACGGTGCCGCTCCTGTGAGCTGAGAACAGAAAACTGAGGCTTCACACCGGCTCACCCAAACTGGACAATAGAGGATTGGGAAACCGTTGCCTGGTCTGATGAGTCTGGATTTCTGCAGTGACGTTCAGACGGTCGGGTCAGAGTTCGGGGTAAACATGAAAGCATGGATCATCCTGCCTTATATCAGCGGTTCAGGAGCTGTAATGTGTGAGGGATGTTTATATGGCACACTTTGAGCCCATTAATTGATCATTTAAACACCACAGTCTACTTGAGTCTTGACCCTGTCCATCTCTTTATGACCACAGTGTTCTCCTCTCCTGATGGATAGATATTTCCAAAGATCTAATCCTCTCAAACTGGTTTCTTGATCATGACAGTGAGTTCACTAAACTCAAACGGTCTCCACAGTCTCCAGATCTCAGTTCAGTAGATTCAACAGGTTAGGAACAGGATACATATGTGTACAACATCATATTCAATTGTTCAATTGTATTTCAACTGAGCAAGAAACATCATTTTCCATCATATTAACTTTTAAAACAGCTTTTTATAAAGCTAAACAAAAAATAATTCATATCTTGGCACAATCATCACATGTTACAGACTCTGAGGCCTTATGCAGCTCATGTACAGTATGACAGTAACGTTAAGAAGTGAAAACCCACACGAGTCCAACACAAGCAAATCCTCGACTGCCTGTGGCTCTGAAACAAGCCAACGAGAGAAACGGTTCTACTCTCCAACATTTCCACGTTGGAATGAAAGCATTAAGTGCAGTGCTGTCGAAGACGGATGGATCTCTTAGGCCCCGTTCACACTGCAGGCAAAAGTGGCCCAAATCTGATTTTTTTGGGGTCAAGTGACCAGGTCAGACTTCTTCAGAGGTAGTGTGAACACTCAAATCTAGCCCAGATCTGATTTTTTTCAAATCAGATTTAGACCACATACATATGTGTCCTGAATCAGACCCAGATCTGATTTTTTTCAATGCGGCCGCAGTGTGAACAATCAAGGCGGATTTGATGTGACTTTTACGTCAATCTACGTCGACATTTGTCACAATTATGCGCCGGCGAAGCCCTAGACACAACAGACACAGACAGTAGCCTAACATTAAAAACTTGACTAGATATGGAGAACAGCGATGAAGCGAGTCAATGAGAGTGAGGTGTTAGATCTAAGTAGTATATGGGGAGATACTTCAATTCAAGCTAGAAGGACCTACCGTAACCGCTCCGTTTTTGAAAAAATTGCACACGAAATGGAAGAACGGGGACACAGGAGAACAGCGTCTCAGTGAAACTATTCACGCCATATTCCCACCACTCCTGGCTTCGTCTACGCATCCACACAGATCTCTGTAGTGAATTTGCAACCATAAACCCGCAAAAGTTTCCATTACACAAACATTATGAAATAAATGCGAATATGCTTACTTCCTCCATAACCTCCCGAACTTTAGTGCAACCGCGTGCTGCGTCTGATGTCATTGTTATAGTTCTTTTGCGCATGCCGGTTAGTTTGAAACCTCAAACAGTTCACACTGCAATCAGATATAGGTCACATTTTAAAAGGTAATGTGAACAGCCAATCAAAAAATCGGATCTGAGCAAAAAATCAGAATTGAGCATTAGGACTTGCGGTGTGAACGTGGCCTTACTCACGGCTCGCTGAAATGACACGGCCTTATCTGAAGCATCTAATACTGTAATGGCATTACTGGCATGGAAGAAGTAAATCGTCTCAGCCAAAAGATATCATAAAGCCGAACGGGGCTAACCACCGCAGACGCCGATGATAGCGCTTGCTCACTCAAATCTGATAAGGGAGTCTCATGCCCACTTACCCAATCAAATATTGTGGTAGAAATGACTAGCACACACTCCAACACACACATACAGGCACAAAGACCTCAAAGGTGAAAACTGTTTGATATTTTGCAATGCATTGACATTCAGAGAAACTGCTACAGGATGTTCATATTACATAGTATTGGAGACAAAAAAGCACACAAATTATACAAATGCACACACTTTTAACATAAAAACTGCTCTGTGTTTTTTCTATCACTTTGTAATTTTGACATTTTATCATAACTATATATAAAACAATAGATAGAACGATGGATGAATGGATGGATGACAGACCGATAGACAGATAGATAGACAGATAGACAGATAGATAGACAGACAGACAGACATATAGACAGACAGACAGACATATAGACAGACAGATAGATAGACAGATAGATAGATAGACAGATAGATAGAGATAGATAGACAGGCAGACAGACAGACCAATACATAGACACTTAGAGACACGATATTAAAACATAAATATAGAGATAGATACTGTATATAGAGACAGACAGACAGATCGACATTAGTGAACCAAATTAAAATATACATACAGACAGACACACACAGACTGATATATTGCTCTTTCTGTTTCTATCATTCTGCAGTTTGAAGTTCTCGGCACTGTCATTATTCACGAGTGTGTGCGTGTGTGTGTGTGTGTGTGTGGGCGTTGATCACACCGCGGCCTCAGGGACCCCAGACTCATGTTGGGTCCAGATTAGAAAATGCCTGTGTCACGGCTGTAATGAACCCGGGAGCCCAAACTCACTATCACCGCAAGCCTGAATCTGAGCCCTAGAGAATGTAATCCTCAGAGCTATGCGTGCTATTCCCCCGCTGCGTCAGGTGCAAACAGGTTAAATCGTGCTAACGGGAGAGAGAACGGCCCCTTTGTGCTTTCACTGCTTTGAAGGACCAAAAAAAAAAAACTGTGTTTGCTTTCAAGCTCCTCAGGTGTGAGTGATACGACATGGAAGGCAGGAGGGCCTGTCCCTCCAGTGGAGCTTGAAGATTGCATTGTGAGTTATTGTTTCTTGTGTGCTGTAAACTGTCAAGTGTGATGCACAGGCATCAGTCAGGTTAACTTCTCTAGTTTTGTCATGCTGTTCCCGGAGACATGGAGAATGAGAGGCACAGAGACGTGCAAGTGAGGTCTGAATGAAATTACGGGCATTCGTCTCCCCTGCTAGTGAGCAGAGTTTATGCAAATGAGCCACCGCTGGGTTATTGCAAGAGGAATATCAATGGAGTAATTACTGTTACACGACGGGCCGATGTCTTTCCCCCAAATCACTGTCTCACACACACACACACACACACACGCAGAGAGTTAATAAAGAGTGTCTGGGAGGAAGAGCTTCCCCGAGGGCCTCAGTCATCTGAAAACTGCTAAATGGCTGCTTGGGTTCCTGCAGGAGCCCACAGCACAGATAAAATGAGTGAAGAGCATGAAGAAGTAGAGAAAAAAAAGACAAGAAAAGAAAATATAAGATTTTGAAAAGACAAAAAAAGACAAAAAGTTAAGAGAAAAAGAAATGCATAGAATAGAAAGATAGAAAGACTGACGTATAAAATGACAGACAGACAGACAGATGGATGATAGGTGTGTGTGTGTGTGTGTGTGTTCAACCCTCCCTGAAGAGTTAACTCTGAGATCTGACGTCCCCTCCGGGTACTGACTGCAAACCCACCAGCTGATATTACCCCCATCTGAATTGTCATAGTGTACACACACACACACACACACACACACACACACACACACACAGACACAACCACAATATTAGCTTTTGGAAATAAAGCACCCCGTCTCCCATGAGCCCTAGGTGACAAATTTTCCTTGTCAAGTCTCAGCGCTCTGGAGCGAAGCCCTCATCTGACACTACAACAACACACCGTCCCACACAAACCAGCTCAATACATATTTAAACAATCAGAGTTACTGGTAGACTTTTGTGTCCAATGTTTACTTTCTCTTCAGATATCAAATAATATAATAAATTATACGTGATCAATTAGTTTCTACACAGTGCTACAATAATACCATTGCATATTGAAATGAAAACTGCAGATATATAGTCTATTATGTTACAGAATTATGGTAAATTTCTCTCCTTTACTTTCTCTGTACCAGAGTTGTTTCCAATCTGGTCCTAATTTGCTTGCTTGGTTATAAAAATAATGAGTTAATTCAACCAATGTTATTTTTCTCTTCGACCTGCTCTCCCTCTCAGAAAGTCCCCATAAATGTGGGCAGTAACAGGCTGCCGTTCGTGTCTCACACACACTCTGTCAAATGAGACTTTGATCCTTAAAGCCGTTATGAATCTCCCCCATAAACGCCTGTTTGTCCCGGACACTTTAAGTGCCGCTGCCCTGCTCCAGACGTCGGGACGGAAGCCCCATTGGGGGGGTAGAGTCTGTGGAGGCTTCGCTGTCGGTCCAAGAATGTCTCAATTATTAATGAAACCATACAATGCATTATAAGGCGCATTACAAGGCATAATGCATTCAAATACTTAGAAATAAAGGCTTAAAGTAAAGTGTTAACGATTATTTTTTTGTCTTCTGAAATTTTCAATGGCTAACGATTTATCCGCATCGGATATTTTCAGCACGAGTGAAATGCAACTGCCCGTAAACATCCTCCGTCACGGACATTGATTCTTTTTCATTGCATTTGTGGGGGGTGCTTGATTGTCATACAAATAATGTCACAATGCAATATATATATATATATATGAAAATATATATATAATTATATATATATATATACTGTGTGTATATATATATAATAGTCCAAAAACATGCAACAATTATATATTATATATTCATATATAATAAATGCATATAAAAAATTAAACACCAACAAATGACTCCAATAAACATATGCAATAGGCATTATCAGTGTGACAAGCAGAAGGCTCTGATTATCAATGGTAATAATTCATTGTATATAACAATGATAATGCATGATAAACTCCTAGAACTGGTTTCCAGGGAATATCCCGCTTTTGTGCTAAACTAAGTGTGAGCGAGCATGACTGAAATTGTGATTCAGCAGACACACACTGCGGTTGGTATGTGGCATGGCAAGAAAATATCATGCGGTCACACTCAAACTCTATAACCCGTCTCACTGTGGGACGGTCACTGTTCTCACCCTAGTGATGCCAGCAAAAAACAGACACACTGTTTATTATCACACACAAAACTATTTTTAGGACCGTTAAAATTTTTGCATTGTCGCATTATTTTCATGACAATTAAACATTTTTCTCCGTGAATTCTCATTACTGTAGTGCAAGACTTGCGTACAGAAAAGTAATATAATAAAATAATATGGTATTTAAAATAAATTATAATAAAATGTAAAATATTCATACATAATTATTTGCATGTGCTATACTGCCTTTATGCTAATTTTAACAGTTGTATTAATTATTGATATGTGCTTATTCATGTATGAATTGTATTAAAGTAATTTTTCTTACTGTAAAGCAGTAAAAGGGGTGGAATTACAGTAATGAGAATCAAATGCAAATGAGAATCAACATTAATGTGGCCAGCAGCCATATCACCCTGTAGCCCAAGACTGGTCCCCCACTGAAGCTAAGCAGGGCTGAGCCTGGTCAGTGCATGGATGGGAGACTCCTGAGAAAACCAGGCCGCTGCTGGAAGAGGTGTTAGTGAGGCCAGCAGGGGGCGCTCACCCTGTGGTCTGTGTGGGTCCTAACGCCCCAGTATAGTGATGGGGAGACTACTGTCTAATGGCGCTTTCTCACTGCATGGTACGGCTCGGCACGCTTCGCTTTTCCACTGCTGGTACGGCTCAGTACGGTTCAACTCGGCGCGGCACGGTTCGGTTCGGCTCACTTCGCTTTTCCACTGCGTGGTACGACTCGACTCGACTCGGCACGGCTCGGCTCGGTTTGCTTTTCCACTGCAGTTCGTACCGCTTCAAAGTGAGTGGGATTATAGTCTGATCATTATAGTTTATCCGCTCCTCGGCAGCCAACGAGAGGAACGTCTGCACTTCGTCCACTGACCATGATTCAGCCATTTCTTTTTTGGAAGTTTTCTTTCTTTCTTTTTTCTTCAAGCAAGTAGTTTTAAAACAGGTGCTACAGCGGTGGCTGTTACTGGCTATTTAAATCTAGCGGGTTTGATGTCTCGCAAATACAATGATGCTGGTAGTGACGATTCTGTCTGACCAATCAGTGATCTGCAGTGTGTTCACGTCACATTTTAGTATCGGTACGGCTCGACAGAGGTGGTACCATTTAAAGCGAGCCGAAGTGGCCCGTACCGTACCATGCAGTGGAAAAGCGCCAAAAGAGCACTACCAAATACCAGGATGTCCTTTGGAAAAAGAGTAGGGGTGGAACCCGGCATCCTGGCCACATTTGCCCCATTGGCCTCTGCCAATCATGGCCTCCTAATCATCCCCATATACTGACTGGCTTCATCACGGTCTCCTCTCCACCAGTGAGCTGGTGTGTGTCGGGCGTTCTATAGTGCAATATGGCTGCCGTCGTATCATCCGAGTGGAGCTGCACATTGGTGGTGGTTGAGGAGATTCCCCCTTCCATGTAAAGCGCTTTGAGTACCTAGAAATGCGCTTTATAAATGTAACAAATTATTAAGAAAAAAATTTTTTTTTTAATTAAATGTGAAAACAACTGAAGGCATTGCAGTATTAAAAACTATTGCATTTTTGGGGGAAATGTGCTATTAAAATGAATAAATAAACAAAGCAAGTATTATCTTATCTAAGCTACATTTTCTTATTTCATTTTCTTTTTTAAATACAGCCAGAACAAGTTCTTAACGGCTTTCATGAGATGCCATGCGTCAAATCTGGCACGTGCGTAGGATGACTTTGTACAGTCATTGATAGCAAACTAAAAGTTAATTAAAACTAAAAACGAAAGCAAAAATTCAAAAATGTACGATTTATAGCATAAATCTGGGACAGACAGCACGAGGGGCGGAGGCTATAAACTACAGTAAGGTCAAAGGGAAATATTTTTGAGAGACACAAGACAAGGAAGCAACTGGATACTGTATCAGCATAAAAACAATAACAAAAGGAAATTGAATTATCCGTCTTGGGGAGCAAAGTTCAACCGCACTGTCAAAGCTGTGGTGTTTATTCAGTCGAAAAAGAGGATTGGTGTTGTGTAGTGAATCAACAGCATGATCGCTGATGTGTAGACAATTACTGAAGCCTTAGCTGGTTTAGCTGGTTTGCAATAGTCTTTTTAGAAGTGCTTTTGAGTGCCTGCATGTCAACACAGGGTTTTCAGAAATTTAAGAGCAAAAATTGGATAACAATAGCTTTAAAACCACGTCAGCCCATTTTTATCTGTCAGTGTAAAAAAGAAAAAAAGTTAGTCATGAAAAATTTTAATTGATGATAACATCATATATGAATTTAAATTGAGTTGATGATATCATCAAAGGATGATAACAGTTTTTTTTTTTTGGTGAACTATCCCTTTAAAGTGACCATAAAATCTAAATGGATTCCCATTTTTTATTTTTAAAACTGTAAAGTTTGGTGTATGTAAAGCTGCTGAAATGGTGATTCTGGAGAAGAAGAGAAGAAAAAAAGAAAAACACAGCCTTTAAAGACATGTATTATAATGTGAATCTACAGACACAAATAGATAAAGTGCAAAAAAATCAAACACATAAAAGGGTATTTTGGATCTAGTCACTACACTATAATAAAAAAGCCAAATGAAAAAATTGCTTTTGCATGTAGTGATCACGTTATGACAAGGCTGTCTTCATACCTAGAGCTGCATGTGATGATGACCTAACTAAAGATGCTTTGATGTGGATGCTGCTGGTTCAGATAGTGGGAAGGAACTGACCCAAACCATGTGCCGCACAGACCCGAGATCAGCCCCCGAGCATCACACAGGCGCCACGCACAGTGGCAGGTCTCCGATCATCTCCTCCATCCAGCGCGAGGCTGAAGCCCCTGCTGGGAGCAGAAGGCTAGAACGGGGCTCGGGTTACGAGCTAAGAGTCTGCCTTGCTTTCTTCTCTCAGACCTCCAGCCTGGACCCACTACCGAGCAGAGACAAACCCGGGCAGGGCCCGTGGCCGGCGGAGAGCCCGGGTGACCTCTGCCAGCAGGGTTTGGGGACGAGCAGATACAACACCACGGCTGAAGAGCGATGGGTTTCTTTGAGGAGAGAAGAGTCACGGCCTTAGGGGAGGAAGACTTTATGAGCTGGAAACCCCCTTAAATTAGTAAAAACCCTTGGTTTATGTGTCTCATCACTAAGGCTAAAGGTCCGTTCAAGTCACCTTCATTTCTGTAGCGCTTTTAACAATATAGATTGTTTCAAAGCAGCTTTACAGTCATATAGGAAATTAAAGTAACGGAGATTGTTTTGGCTTTACAGCAGCTCTAGAATAAAGTTATGTTCCAGCTAAAGTTAGTTTTTGATTCATTCATTTTGATTCGTTCTTGGTGTGAACAGGCCTTAAGTCTACAAGGTGTTTTCGTTTCAAAACGCTCCGTCCACAACAGCGTTTTCCAAAAAAGGCTCATCCACAGTGAAACATGCAGATGCGTAAAACGTACTAAAAGTTCACAAGATGATACAGAGAGAGCAGACATAATAAAGTTGTCGTGCTATTTTCCTGCCAGTATCATTTTATAAGCAAAATATCCCGCTACGCTGTTGCGTCGCACTCAAAATCGCATGGTCTAAAACACAATTGGCATCATGTTTTGCCGCAGGACAGCAATTGCGTGTAAAATAGTCATGAATTTCAATTGCAAGTCTTCTTCCTTACATTCAAATTCAAATTGCAATTTTGCATCCTCTTGACTACATCAATACAATTTCAAATGAATGGAATTGAATTTTTAATTCAGTTCTGAATGGTGCACTTCAATTGTAGCCAATTTGACTTGCAGACATTGACTGTATTCAAATGCCCTTAAAAGTCAAATAAACTCAGCATCCTCAGCAGAACATCTTAGAATATAATCTCATTCTAGTTTGACACACCTGATTTTAAGTTACAATTGCATGTAAAGCTTATATGAACATGGAGGATGGTGTCCATTTCAGCATAATACTGATTCTACACACTGAGTGCCAAAACAAAAGCAGGTTTACCCTTAACGCACCCTGAACCCTTTAGTGAAGTCACATGATCCTGTCCACACCTTTAAAGCGTTCTGTAGCGATGGTTAAAGAGGTTTACTCAGGAGTGGGCTGGTGTCAAAAAAGTCGATTGCATGTATCAGTTTTGACGCACAACCTTCACATTTAGCAGAGGGAAGTTACAGGCTATTTCTGGGCCGCTGAGGGGGAAGACATGCCCTACTTTGAGCTGGTCATCGGTACCAGGCAAACCCCTCACACTGCGAGGTGTTGTAAGGTCACGGAGAACAGGAGGAGAGTGTGCCAAAAGATCCTAAATCAACAAGATTTACCCTCGAAGCTTGTGCAACAGCAGTCATGGAGCATGACGGTGAATCACAGAGCATACAAAGAGATGATAAGCCCTCCGATCTCACGCTAGTCTCAGATCACTTAGTCTTGGTGCCTAGTATCAACACAGTCTTTCAGTATATTCAGCTTACACTACTATTCAAAAGATTCAGCTTTTCTGCTCATCAAGGCTGCCTTTATTTTGTCACAAAAAAACAAACAAAAAAACAGTACAACAGTTATATTGTGAAACATTATTATGCTTTCATATAACTGTTTTCTATTTTGATATATGTTAAAATGTCATTTATTCCTGTTTTTATGAATTTCCAGGATTCTTTGGTGAATTGAAAGTTCAAATGAACATAATTATAAATGGCTTTACTGTTGCTTTTTTTTTCCAATTTAATGAATCCCTTCCAAAATAAAGTTTGATTTTATTATTTTTTTGTATTATACTGACCCCAAACTTTTAAACAGTAGTGTACAGAAAAACAAATGGAGATGCAGGGTATTTAAAAATGGAAATTGGACTTTGGATTAAAGATCTTTAATTCTTTGAAAAATTTTGTTAAATAACATTTTGTAATGTGAAACTAGATTTGAGAATCTTGTAAATGAAGAAAAAACTATCTTGATTACAATGGAGCAATGGAGTTAACACACACAACCCAGTTTCTTTGAATGGGCATTTAGTGGTTTATCTCAGATGTTGCTCCTAAAATGGACTGAATGAGAAATGAGAAACACAAATTAGACATTTTTTAAGTTCAAATTAAAATCTCTGACTTCTGACTGCAGAATCGGAGCCCAGTTTGAGACATTGTTCTGTTCTGGAACTCTAGACGAGACACGTATGAGATCACTGAGCTCTTTTTCTCAGAGGAAACATCTGAAAAACAGTTCAAATTAATTTACACTCTTAAAAGCAAGGAGTTTTCACAGCAATGCCATAGATTCATAGAAGAACCCCTTTGGTTCCCCAAATAACCTTTCAGAGAACATTCTTAAAGTCCCCCTGTAGTCAATCATTTTATCCCTTAAAACTCATCTTTGATCACCAAAATTACATATTTAAACGTTTTTTCCTTGAAATTAAATTATTCATGCCTCAAAATAGCTTGAAATGTAACTCTACACCCTTGCCTCATTTAGTATACGCAGTTCTATGAATATGCAAATGAGTCCCGCCTCCACTCACTCACTCAGCTCAGAGATCCACTCGTTGACGATCACACGTTGATCTGATTGGTTACATGGCTAGTTTGTGACGTCAGAAACAACAGCGATTTCAAACCGTGTTTTTGAGACTGTCTTTGGTTCACTGCAGTTTTAAAGAGAAAATACTCAGCAATGGTGTCGACTAGCACATGAATTTGCACATGCTTTGTCTTAAAGCATATTAAAAACACCACATAGACAACATTAAAAGCTAGATTTTCACCACATGCGGTCTTTAAAAAGAACCATTTTTTTCTCAGTGTGAAGAACATTTTAATAACCCAAACAACCTTTTTCCACTATAAAGAACCTTTAGTGGAATGCAAAGGTTCCATGAAGTTAAAGGTTCTTCATGGAACCATCAATTGACCCTTCGCAGGGAGCTTGATTGACAGGTGATCTGACCAATCATACTTCGCCATCCGCCATTTTGTCCGACAAAGCAGTCAGGAGAGTTAGTAGATTAACATGGGAGGATTTGAACTTGAAAAACGGAATATACTGATGCCTTTCTGCGGTTAAAACAACATTCCTTGTTATGTTCATTCATGTTTATTTGATGCTATAAATGAACTAGAAGGAAGAGATGATCGGATCACGAGCAGCTTTAACTTATGCTCCACAGCGATCTGTCACGACACATTAAAGAGCCACAAAACGGTTTTTATTGTTTAAATTTCTTTTTTTTTAAAAGACCAAATTTGAAAGGTGAGACTTTGTTTAATATATTTAATATCAAAAGTAACCTGGTCTGTCCTGTCCGTCAACGTGTTGTGTTGTCAGTCCGCGATATATTTTTCACTGCGTGAGAACATGGTGTGTGTGTGTGCGTGAGAGCAGCGTAGCTTGTCGGACATAGCGACAGTAACTAATGGGGGCGGGTCTTTGCGAACGGTCAATTCCAATAAAGAACCTTTATTTATAAGAGTGTACAGTGAATTAAACAACATATTCTGTGACAAAAAAGAAGGAACAATATGCTGAAATGCCATATTTCCAATTTCTCAACTCTTTCACCAAGACAGAAACTAAATTAAATAGAGTACAAATAGGACTTTAAGGTGTGCGGAGTGTCGATGGAGAAGTTTAAAGTTCGGCACACTGCCAGCTGTCATCACCTCCAAGCATCCCAAACCCTCCTACCCCGGCCAAGATTGTTCTGTTTGAAGCTCCTTCGGGGTCAGGAAAACCAGATTACAAATCACCTTGAGCTGAAGGAGCATCGGCGCGAGGGAGGAGAGGAAAGTATTGCGTGGGTCTTTGCACGGGAGGCATGAAACACAATCCGGAGAGCACTTCCCACCGAGTGTTGTTTTTGCAGCCTCTACGGCTGCGGTTTTCTTACTCGTCTCCACAAACTCACAGGAGCTGACGCATGTTTCGAGGTCTTGGTGGCCTGCTGTGCCCGGGATCCTGGATTTACACCCGGATGCACGGCCCTGATCCCTTTGATAGACACGGAGCACAGCAGATCTCGCGGTTTCTAATAAAACTGAGCTCTTGGTTTTTACAACGTGACGCCCCTGCTTGCCTCCTCATTTGCAGGAGAGTTATGGAGAGTTTAAACAGAAGGCAAAAAAGACTTGTTTTTAAACGGCTGAAGATATTCCCACTGATTGGAGAACGAACTCTTGTCTTGTATTTGTGCATCTGTGACTGTCCTGTGTTTATCTTGCTGCAAAACCAATTGCCCCATGGGGACAAATAAAGTCTAAAGTCTAAAGATATTCCCCCTGATTGGAGAACGAACTCTTTACCTTTCCTTACATCAGAATATTCAAATCAGATAAAAGCCGATCATTTTTGACTATAACTAACCACCCACATAAGAGGCGTGATAAAGGTTGAAAGGTTTAAGGCAGTGGACGTGTAAGTCGTAGTACAACAAAAATGTTCTTCAAATATTTAAATGTATTCATTTGTTTCAGTCACACAATGTCTTCCATTCATCCACTATATTTGTGAACATCAGTGAGGCAAAGTAATGGCGATGAATGCAAAAACATAAACAGAGAAAACGTTGATCATTGGATTTGATTCACCACCGAAAAGGTTTGGTTTAGAAGTCATTATATTAAAGTAAAGACATTTATAATCTTACAAAAGATTTATAATAAATGCTGTTGTAAATGCTTCAAAGAATCTTGAAAAACCATGTATTACGGTTTCCAATAAAGCATGAAGCAGTTTTCGAGAATGTTTCTTGTGCAGCAAATCATCATATTAGAGTGATTTCTGAAGGATCATGTGACACTGAAGACTGGAGTAATGATGCTGAAAATTCAGCTTTGACACAGGAATAAATTACATTTTACAATATATTCACATAGAAAACAGATCTTTTGAATTGTAATAATATTTCACAATATTACAATTTTTACTGTATTTTTGATCAAATAAATTCAGACTTGGTGAACAGAAGAGGCTTCTTTCAAAAACATTTGAACATTTTACCGACCCCAAACTTTTTAACACTAGTGTATGATAATTTGGCTAATTATGGTCTGATGAGCGGGAAACGTCACGTTACTGAAACAGGTGAATATACTGCTGCACTTTGGTGGGACAGACTCATGAAAACCAAATACTGTAAAAAAATATGGACGTAGTGTCTGTGACGTCACCCGTAGGTTTCCAAAGTGGGCGGAGCCGGCCGTCGCCATCTTGGTTGCGCCAGAGACCATTTATATAGAGACATGCCACTTCCTTAATCCTCAATACAACTATATAGGGAAAACCCGTAACGCCAAAGATGGCGGTTGTATGCACAAGCCCCGCCCCTCCCGCTGGAAAGCCAATCGTCTGCTTTTAACAGTCAAGCTGGGAAACATGTAAGCCTATCGTCTGGTTCCACTGACGCATGCGCACAGTTGAAGTTTCCGACAGCGGAGACGAGAACCCTTGCGCATGCGTAGTAAACGTATAACCTGTGGGGAAAAAGGCGTTTTAAACCTTATTTTGGGGCAAAGTCATCAAACTTTTTCAGCGATTTTGATCATATTTTACTGCTGTTTCTATACAAGCAGTTTTTATGTCCTGGTGACCAGTGAAAGTGCAGTCCTGACTCTCTGCCCATTCATTTAGATAGGAGCCTGGTCTTGTTAGTCTGAAATAGCTGCCCGGAGGCGTTGCCAAGATGGCGGCCGAGTGGCATGACTTGCCTAAAAGGACTTTGGTTGCGCGTCACTCCCGGATAACCGAAAATGGGCAGAGGCGGATTAGCTGAGGTGACGTGACGCTAACAGACAGCAGACAAACGGCTAGTAGTGACATCAGCGGCAATCCACCTGTCACTCAAGTGGCCACGCCCTTAATTATGCAGAACTTTAAGGCTTAATATAATTTAAACGGATGAGTACCGTATTTTCCGGACTATAAGTCGCTCCGGAGTATAAGTCGCATCAGCCCAAAAATGCGTCATGACGAGGAAAAAAACATATATAAGTCGCACTGGACTATAAGTCGCATTTATTTAGAAATTTATTTAACAAAACCCAAGACCAAGAAAAAGTTATTTAAACAGACTTTAATTCATTAAAACAGAAGGCATTTAAGTTATTCAGCTACACACAATAGCACAAAGAACAACAGGCTGAATATGTGTCCGGTATGTTGTTAACGTAACACATCAACAGTTAGCTACACAATAGCATAAAGAACATACCTGAGAGGCTGAATAGGATAAAATAAAATAAAATAACATAAGACAGCCAGCCAATCCAACAGTTATCGGTAAAGCAATTTCACCAAGCTCCCGCGATCTTATTCCACATCACTGAACCCGTTGAATTCTTCATCCTCCGTGTCGCTTCTGAACAACTCCGCTATTTCCGGAGGTAATTTTTTCAGCGGTAAAACTAGCTGTAGTCTAGAGCGCATAGAGCGCTCTCCCGTGGCTGTAGACGGTAATGTCACCCCCAATTTCGGCAAATGATGCATTCACGTCATACCACAAATACATCAAAAACTCGCAAATAATAATCTGGGACCGTCAGCGATCCTGTGACGAGTAAATCTTGGTAATTTTGATATATAAGTCGCACCTGACTATAAGTCGCAGGACCAGCCAAGGTATGAAAAAGAGTGCGACTTATAGTCCGGAAAATACGGTAATAAAAAATTGACCCCCCTCATAGTTGTCATGAAGGGCATAATTAGCTATATAGACCAAAACCACCAGGCTGTAAACATATTTTTTTCTGCTGTAAAGTTGTGCATTTTAACATGGGGGGTCTATGGGATTGACTCTCTTTCGAAGCCTGTCTCTAGCGGCCAGACGATGAATTACAATGCAAATCTCGTCTGTTGTGAGACGGGACGGCTGAGGTGTAAAGGAATGTGGACCGGATCGGCGTCCTGCAGACCACCTGTCACCCCCACATTAGTTCTGACCCACTGGAGGTGGAAACAGGCTGACCTGGAGATAATGAGTTTCGCCTCACTCCATCTGTTTAACAGACGACCAACAACAGTTGGCTGAGTTAATAAAGGACAGTGGATGCTGGAATCCAACCTCTCTGAGACCGATTTTCTATGCAGGACAGGAGGATAATGTATAGGCCTAAAAAAGGTTCTGGTTGATTAAACTGTACCAATGTATACCAATATTCTTAATAAAAATCACACGGTGTAGCATCTGAAAATTCATAGTCATAAAAAAAGTTGTTGTTATTGTTTTTTTTAGCAGGTGCATGTGACAAAATCTTTTGTGGACTACTAAAACATCTCTTGTGTTTGTTTTAAACTCTTTTCAGAGGCTTTTGTAAACCCTTGGTAATCTTTAGATGGTAAAATATGGTGTTTACAACAATGCACAATATGTGCAGTAATAAGTCGTAGAACAACATGTAACGGATTGCACGATTATCTCAAAATAATGGTGATCAGAACCCTGTATGGCAACTATCTAATGAAGTAAGTAAATATCATACAGAAATGTTAAATAAATAAATAAATAAATAAATAAATAAAAGGTGACCAGAACCCTGACTTGAATGGTTACTAACTAATGAAGTAAGTAAATAAATAAATAAAAATCATTAAATAAATATTTAATAAATATTACATAAAATGTTAAACAAACATAATTGTTAAATAAATAAAGGGGTGACCAGGACCCAGACTTATAGCTACTAACTAACTAATAAATGTTATATAAAAATGTTAAATAAACAACCATAGTTAAATAAATAAACACATAAAGGGTGATCAGGACCCAGACTTGCTTGGCTAACTAACAAACTAACTAATAAAATGTTATATAAAAAAGTTAAATAAATAAACAAAAAAGTTAATTAAATAAATAAATAAATAAAGGGTGATCAGGACCCAGACTTGCATGGCTACTAACTAACTAACTAAACGAGTTAAAACAAACAGATAAATAAATATTATATAAATGTGTTAAATAAACAAACAAAATTGTTAAATAAAAAATGTGGAAATTATTTCATAATGCAAGCACAAAGTGACCACAGAGCAATACAAGAGACATAAAACCAGCAACTATAAAACTATGTAGCAAATCGTTTGCTTGGGACAACTTTCCATTATAGCGTTCAGAGCTCATTGTGCAAAATAAATCTGTGGCCAGTGCAGAAAAACCAAAGGCAACTTAAACACACATGTGCGTCTAAAGCCTCATAATATCGATCTCATGTTCTCTTATGTGGTTTAAGAACAGAGTCGCAGGGGTCTTTTCCAGAGTCCCTCCTCTTCCATCCCATATTGTTCCATCCTCTCATTCTTTTCCTTCATTCTCCACACGAATAAGTGGATTAGGGAACAGGCTTCCGGTGGGCACAAAGCGACAGGGGAGCTCAGTGTCACAGTCAGTGATAAAAGTGTGGAGCTCAACTCTACAGCCGGGCGGAAACGCGGGGGTCATACTGCTAATCCCATTATAGGAAGAAGAGACCACAAGAAAGACAGAGGGAATCTGGGTGGTGCGTCGGGAATCGGGGGCCGGCGAGGAAGAAGGTATTGCTCAAATGTTGCTCCTCCAGAACTCAGAGTCAAACTGGAGTCCTCTGATACGTCAACTTTGTCATAGATGTTTCTCACAAAATTCCTTTAGAATAGTAAAAAAAAGAAACAAGAGACATAAAAGGTATTAAATGAACGTGGATAATAGCAGCTCGGACTATTTGTTCTCACTCTTAGAAAAAAGGGTTCATTGGGGTTCTATATATGAAGCAAATGATTCTTTACTCAACTCCAAAGAACCTAAATGCTAAAAAAGGTACTATAATAACAAGAAAGAACCCTTTTGGCACAAAGGTTCTTTATAGGCTATTATTCATTTATATATTACATTATTGTACAACATTTTGTAGTTGTAATTAAATTATTGTTTATTAAACTGTTGTAGTAACTTAATATCACATTTTAATCATGCTGATTTTTGGAGGAGAAAAACCGAAATGGCACTCTTCGTGTGATATTGATTAACTACATGAAATTATATAAATATATAAATTTTCTAACCCCCATATCTTGTTCTGTATAGAACATTTTAGGGGTTCGAAATACGTAGCGCTGATAGAACCTTTTAAGGTTCTATATAGAACATTTTCTTCTAAGAGTGGGACTATAGTGAGAATTTGATCAGAAATGTTTGATTCTAGGATTTAAAAGTTAGGTAATTAATTGACTTAATTATTATGTAACAGTCCGCTAATTATCAAAAAATGTGTGTGTGTGTGTGTGTGTATACGTATATATATATATATATATATATATATATATATATATATATATATATATAGACACACACACATTCAGTATCTACACACGTGTATACATTTATTAATATTAATTTATTATATTTATGTTAATTTGTATATATTTTAATTGCATAAATATAGCTGGCAAAATCAGATTCCAAAAAAAATAGTACCTGTAATTAGATTACATTGCATTTTACAATGATCAGATTACAGTAACTTTTTTATGGATTACATGATTATATATTATTCACACAATGGTAATAAATTATTCATAATTTACTGATGCTCAGTAATTACTATTTGTTCCTTTCTTAAATTTTTTCTAAAAATTATTCATTTTATTTTGATATTTTTATAATTTAATTATTACCTTTTCATCAATCCCCTGCGGTTCTTTCATTATCATCTCAGTGTTTTTTATTATATATAAAAGTAATCTAAAAGTAGTCAGAATACGTGTCCTAGACTAAGTTACTTTGTGATTTGTAATCAATAACGGACAACAATTTGAAATCTATCCAGCACTGTATGACTGTGTGTATATATATATTAAAGAGATCTCATGGAAGTGGTAAAAATGGGTTGCAAATGCTATAGGTCTGTGCACTGCGGCATCATGGGGAATGTGCCGGTGTGAGACGTGCCACATTGAGATGGCGTGTGTTTCTGCATGTGTGTGGACTCTCACGTGTTCCTGAGAGTCTTTCTCTCCTCCGTGAAGGAGAAAACTGCGCCCCGCTCCTCAGGCGCGGGCAGAATGTGGGACGGGGGTGCGAGAGCAGGCCTGCAGGTACACAGCACTTAACAGAGCCGTGACAACCTCTCCTCACAGCGGGGTGACAGAAGAGCCGAGAGGTGATGTTTCAGCAGGCATTCCAGACCAGAAAACCACACAGGCCGAGAGACACGCACCAGTTCAGAGTAACTCTAGAGAAAACTTCCAGAACACCAAATAATCCCAAGTACAGAATCATACAGCCACTGGTAATATCCACAAATCATTTACAATAGAAAACAAGGGAAACAGAACATCAGTCCTTTTAGTTGATGAAATCTGGCTCTAAATGCACATCAGTCTACAACCAGCTCTAGTTCTGACAGATCACAAACATCAGCCAGATTATTGGGAAAATATGTAAATCACAATGATATAGAGCCATATGAAAAATACAAATCTAACATCAATAATCAGAGACTCACATTCAACCTAAGGGGACAATTATATTATATGCTATGCTATTATATACTCTCTCTATATATACACATTAAAGTGTTTTAGTTAGCCATGGGATATAGATAAAATAATATAAATAAGTTATTCAAAAATAAAAATATAACAACTGTATAAATTATTAAATATTATATGAATTTGTATGTAATGTAAAAAATACTGCATCTGAGTGATTGTCAGCGTAACAAGAAAGAAAGGGTGTGTGTGTGTGTGTGTGTGTGTGTGTGTGTGTGTGTGTGTGTGTGTGTCTTAACATCTTATAAATCATACTAAGTGATGTTTTTTGACAATGTAAAAATACAGAAACTTTTCTGTATATGGTTAGAGGATAGAATATACAGTTTGTACAGTATAAAAATCATTATTGTCTATCATGGAAAGTCCCCATGAAACATGGAAACCCAACGGTGTGTGTGTGTGTGTGTGTGTGTGTTTTCACACTCTCTTTCAAAGGAGGCCACAGTGTGCAGAGTGAACGATCTCACACACACACGATGAGCCAGAGGAGAAAACACACCCTCAGCTCAGAGTCAGACACATCTATTATCCCATTTATAGGATACTGCAGAATCATGCTTTGTTTAGTTATTGTTCCTTAACAGATTTTGCCAGGCCATTTCAGTTTATCCACTCCGAATAAAAATTCAGTTTTTTTCCTGTTGCTCGTGCATTAGCCTCTACTCTCCCCAAATGACCTGTTCCTCTATAAAGAGCTTAAAAGAATAAGGCATATGTGATAGAAAAGCACAATCGTAAAAACATGACATTATTCAATTTATAATTGATCTGTTAATTACCCTGCATCAAGTCATATCCGTATTTACTAAATCAATAACACGCTTGTACAACCGTTTGGATAATCAAAGATAAAACGGATCATATTAAAATACAGTATTTATCTGGTGTATAATATTTCATTAACACATTATGAGAATTGTCTATATTATTTTTTACACCTTCTGAATTGACTGCTCTTCATTGTGCAAAATAGCACTGTGTTTTCTCCAATATTTAAAGAGCTTTTCAGTGAACAGCTGGCATCATGTCAATATTTGTCAAGTATATGCACAACACGAATCTGTAAACACAAAATGTCACAAATATAATATGATTTTGAAGATTTAAAATATCCTGTACCACATCAGATTATATCATTTTAATTGCATGGATTAATATTTCTGCTAGGGCTGTAGTACTCGGGTCCGGTCTTGGAATCGAGTCCGGCCTCGAGACCGTTTCTCTATGGTCTCGGACTTGTCTCGGACTCGTCTCGGACTCGTCTCCTGGTCTTGCCAAATATGGCTTTTGGTCACGACCGAGTCCAGGTGTCTTTCTATTATGTTAATAATATTGAAGGAAAAGTGAAACACTGGCCACCTAATAACCAATCACACTAGATTATCCTCGCACGTCACGCTCTGCGTCTGCATGCCCGTTAATTTTGCATTTGTAAACTTTGCATCAGCCTAACGGCATAAAGTTATAAGTTCGATTACGTATGGTGGTAGTAGCTAGCTGTGTGAGTGTGTGTGTCGTATGCGTTAAAGGTGATTCATTTGGGTAACGTTAATGTTATCTGACATCGGTGATGATTTCTTCAGTTTTAAATTGACAATAGAAAATGTGTTTAGGACGAACAGAAATATTCTCCAGGACGCCTACAGAACAAATGACATTTTTGTATGTGTGTTCATTTATTACTAGCCTATTTGGGTAACGTTAACTTAGAAAATGCCAAAATTAACCGACCAAGTGCTCACTACAACGGCACGCGTCTTCTCATGCTGTTACTATAGTTACTATCTTACTAGCTACTACTTAAAAATCCTGGGTGTTGTGACACTTTTGCTTTTAGATCAACAAATAATAACCCAAAATTACTGTCTTGATAATATCATGCATACTCCCCCCTCCCCCGTCCTGGACTCGGTCTTGACTCGGACTCAAACCTTTTTGGACTCGGTCTTGTCTTGGACTCGACTAGTCCTGGTCTTGGACTTGTCTTGGACTCGACAAAGGTGGTCTTGACTACAGCCCTAATTTCTACAGATTATGTCATGTTTTAAACACTGAAATCCAGCCCTCTGGACACATAAGACACGATTAAAGAATGTCATTGCAATAAAAAAGTAAATGTCAACAGGTTCCTGAACCCTACATCTATCCACTTAAAATAAAACACTGCCACGCCAGCTTATTAAAAGTAGCTAATTGGGCAAAAATGAAGAAAAGTGAAGTTAAATGCTGGTGCAGAATGTGTTTGATACTTTGTACAAGTTTTTAAATTGTGACTCAAGTGAACAAACAGTTTTAGGGGCCAATGATGGACCAGACTACAGAGAAGCAAACGTCTAATTCCCACATCATTTCTGAAGGGCTAATAAGCATGTTTGTTGTTTCTGTAATCGGAGATATTTCTCTGTGCATCAGAATCCAAACATAGAAAGAGGAGAGAGTTGCGTTATGAAGATCAGCGTTCAGGATCTCAGGAACTCCTGCTCTCTGTATCTCAGAGCAAAACACTACAGCTAGACCTGACCCAAAACATCCACGCTGCAACACTGAGCATGGAAGTCAAGGCCATTAAAGAGTTTCTGAAAGAAACCTTGTGTTTGTGTCTATGTTTCCTAAGGGTCCACCAGTGGTTGTAAAGTGGCAGATATTTTCTCTCTCATATACAGACGTCTATAACACTGTTTATGGCCTCTGTGGGTTTGGGTTTCTGCCATGTCAGACTTTATGGAAAACTTGCTCTTTTGAGCATTTCTAGTAAAAAAACAAATTGTGCAAGCAGAATATCGCAATCCCAATATCAATAAAACGTTTTACAGAAAACATGCAACAAACCCTCAAAGAAATCAAATGTGTAAAAATTATAATAAATTGAAATAAAGCATACTACTGTATCACCATATTTTATATATATATATATATATATATGTGATTATGTTATACATATTCTACATTATATTATATTTTTATCAATCAGGATATTTTATAGCCATGGGATAAACACACACGCACACAAACACACATTTACATGATATATAGGCTCTATATATATACATACACAGACAACAATATTTCAACATTTATATGTATGCAGTATAATAGCAACATGCCAAAAACCCACAAACGAATCAAAAGTACACAAATTATAATGCATTTTGGGGCAAAAAGAGCATATTGTCCATAAATATACTGTATTTCCATGCTTTACTGAAAAAAGCTTCTATAGAATCAGCAGTGCTCCAGAATCTCTATGATCTTGGATATTATAGAAACAAAATATGCTTTTAAATTATAAGTTTGAGCATGCCGTATCATGTCATGAGCCGAGTGTGAAATCAACACGAAACAGCACATTCCAGCGATCACATTTAAATGCTTGATAAGATAGACTTGTGGAATTCACAGAATAGCACAAATTTGACCAGAAACATCCCTTATCTCTCCATATAACATAACTAGAAAATGTTCCCTCCGACTTTTACAACATAACATACACGTGTAGAGTGATATTCTGAGGATGTTTCCTCATTTGAAAATCATTACATCACTGTCTATACCCTCAAACTAGAGGGATATGTGTGCGTCTGCAGTGCTGCGGACAGTATAACACACACAAAACACTCACTTAAATCAAACACTTCACAATATGAACATTCAAGTAACATTTGACAACCACGAAGAGTCCTAATACTATTGTTTTATCACTTAAAACGCGACAACATACATAATGTGATTTATTATTATTATTATTCACGGCAGACTGGATGAGATAATCCAGAGACATCTCTATAAGTGAGATTTACTGTTCGACTCATTACAAGCGTGTCTGTCAATTAGAGCGAGTTAAACATGGAGGTGTGTGAGTGTGTTCTGCGTTCTGTGGCTTTGCTTGTTAATCTCTCTTAAAAGAGAGCCATAAAAAGCATGCAGTGCCGGGTGTGAATTAAGAGCACTAAGTACCTCATCACTGCTTTATAAATACTACTTTGAAAGAGACAAATAACATGCAATTAAAGCCACTTCCCACAGTTGGGGTCTGATACATAGTTTGTTGACTGGAGCGTAAATGTAAAGTTTATGCTATAAAATTCAAATTGTGTAATTTAGCCTAATAAGAGAAAGACACAAATATAATTCTCCAATTGTGTTACAACTATCTCTGTGTAAACTTTGTCTAGAGTGAATCTATCTATCTATCTATCTATCTATCTATCTATCTATCCATCTATCCATCTATCCATCTATCTATCTATCAAATGTAGTTGACATTATTAAAAAGAATTTAAAAGACACTAAACGTTTAGGCTATTAAAAACTATCATAAGCTATATAATTAAAAAGCAATAATAAATAGGCCTCAATGGTAAAAACTTGTATTATTAAACCACATTAAATAAACCCATGAAGACAGAAAAAGTTAAAATATTTTTTCAAAACTGCTTGCTGTAAAACTGAACGAGACGCGTGACGTCAGACTGAACGCGACAATGTCGCGATGATTGAAGAAAAATTCTTTAAGATGAATTGGACAAAAGTCAAAAGAACCTGTAGACAATCATGAAGAGCAGTATAAAAACCATTCACTGTACAACTGTACGACAAGCTCTGTGATTTATGAGTGGACACTTCAACGGCAATAAAAACAAGATTATTATGCATATTACCCATTTATTCGAGTTCATTGTATTATAATTATCGTGGCCAAATTATCACGTTTAGTTCGATGCATTTCTTTACTGTGCTTTAACGTTCAAATTAGCCTATGAATCTATTTTTTATGATTTAAGTAGCCTATTTGCTTTTACAATATCCGCCCAGATATAATAGGCCCTAATAATAACAATAATAGGCTAACAACAATAAGTAGGGTAGTTCTTATTGCCGTTATTTGCTAAAAACTATTAAATTGATAATATCGAAATATAAATAATTTATTATATAGCCATGTGAAAACCCATGTTTGATTAAAACAAAAAATAATCGCTTCGAAATATTCCCTTTATGAACACACCCGCGCGCGCGCGCGAACTGATATCGCGACGCTCCTTTAGAGAAAGCGTCGCGCGCCAGAAGACACAAGCTATGCCATGGGATGAATGAACGAGCTCTTACTGTTGGTAGTCGTGTTTGCAGTAGAGTTTCTGGTCTCTGGAGTAGCAGCTCATGGTGAGAGGCTGCTGACACACCGAGCACTGCACACACTCCTCGTGCCACGAGCAGTCGTTCACGCGCAGGAGGAAGCGGTCAGAGATGGGTCTGTGACATCCTTCACACACACTTGGATGCGCGCAATCTGAACCTGCAACGCACGAGCAATATACATCACACACACACACAAATGCCACATTATGAACTCGGTTTCTGAGGTAGCCTACACTAAAAAATATCGTTTCCATAATAACATCTCGAGCCTAAATAGTGCAGTTCAAAATCGTAAAAAAGTAGGCCTACTTTATTGGGGTAAACTAATAGGCTAATCAGGTTGATACATTGATTTCATTTAATAGCCTATAGGCCTACGGAATTGTAAAAATGAAACATATTGAAATATATTATGCCAAATTGGCCGATGTTTTTACAGAATGTAGCCTACAATATGTAATAGAACCAGTTAATTTCGATGTTATCTGACAAAACACTTTTACTGGTAATTCTGACTGACTGTCGTTGCAACATTAACCTAAACATTTGTGTTATATTTTCTGCACTATCATTTAATACAACTGGGTTTGTTTTTTGTTTTTTTTACAAAAAAATGAAGACAACAAGAAAAAAAAAACTTTATCCATAGAAGCATGATCCATGTTTCCAATTGATATGAAATCAGTTGTTTTTTTGGGTGCAATATCAAAAACAAGCTGATTAAAAGGTTAAACAAATACATTTTACATTAGTGGCCATTTGCAATATAGTAGCCTACTTCTATGACGAACATGTAATATTTAATTATTTTGAGAAGCTCTTTTTTTATTACAGCTCGTTATTGTTATACCCACTATTAGTTAATTATGCAAACATATCTAGTATGTCTATCGTTTTTAATTGTAGCCCATGAAAAGCGCTGTAAAAACGTGAAAAGGTGCACAAAAATGTTGCCTAATTGGTGTCATATTTAATAATATTTTGGTAACACTTTAAAATTAGGTTTAATTTCTTAACATATTAGTTAACATTAACAATAAACAATACTTCTACAGCATTTATTAATTTTACACTCTAAAATATTGTTTCAACGGTCAAATATGGACAAACCCGACCGTTGGGTTTAAAAATCTAATAAAAAAATTTAACGGTTGGGTTAAAAAAAATGTAATTAAAAAAATTCAACCAAAGCTTGGGTTAAAAAAAATGTAATTTAAAAAATGTAAACCAACGGTTGGATTTTTCAATATTTGACAGTTGAAACAACACAGCATTTTTTAGAGTGTCATGATAATTTCAACATTTATTACATTTTTAAAATCCAAAGTTGTGTTTGTTAACATTACATAACATGCTAGTTAATGCACTGTGAACTAACATGAACAATTAGCCTAAAAAAGTGAACAAATATCAATGTGCTAAAATAGTTAGTTCATGGTAGCTTAATGCAAATGAGACCTTAATGTAAAGTGTCACCAATATATTTACTTTAGTTCAGACGTCTCTCTGAAACTACTGTGTGACACTTCGATGTAAAGTAAAGTGTTGTTAGTAGTTTCTGTGAGAAACTCACCGAGCATCAGTGTCAGAGACTCGGCTCCAGTCCTGAACTGATCTTCAATCTTGATTCCGTCCAGCATCTCGACTCAGCTGATCTCGGACCTGTTGCGAAGTCCAGAAGAAGTGAAGAAGCAATCCAGACTTCTGCTGCACACGGACCGTGACGAGATAGGAACTAAAAGTAAACTGCCGTTTCTTTTTATACGTGTAGAGTAGGCGACAGTGGAGAAACGACGCCTGTTTCTTCGGTTGTTCGGAGAGAAACAGAATGAAACCGTCAGATCCTCCGGTAATCCAGGGGCCGCGCGCGTGAGCTGTGACCGGGACCGGCGCGAGCTCTTCTCTCACTGATCGCGTTCACGAGCCCTGCTCCTCTTGAGGAGTCCGCGCGCGTCATTCTCCTCAACACCGTGTGATGCTATTGGTGCTGTTGGGTCACAGCGGAACCGCCTACAACACCACACACACACACACATCATGTGCTGCTGAGGGCAATTACAAATAGATTGAATACATAATTAGCATGTGCTTATAAATAAATATAGATTGCACATGAACATCTGAATTATTCAAGTCAAAAATATAACTGAATAGCCAACACTGTAAAAACAAACCTAGAATCTACCAAAAAATATACGAACAGGTTTACATGCCAATTAAAGTGTTTTTAAAGGTCAACTTAAGGAAACAACGGCATATTTTCAGGCGTTACAGTTTGCGACCACAAAACATTCAGAGTTCAATGTGATGATTTCAACAACGATGACGGCAAAAATAAAAATCTTTGTAATAATGTATGGTGATAGTAACGGTAGGCTACAATAATTAATTATAACAGCCTATTGTTTAACCAAGATACAAACACTCTAAAAAATGCTGGGTTGTTTCAACTCTGAGTCAAATATGGACAAACCCAACCGTTGGTTTACATTTTAAAATTTAAAGGTTAATTTCAAATTAAAACCAACGGTTGGGTTTGGCCATATTTTACCCAAACATGGGTTGAAACAACCCATCATTTTTTTAAATGATAGACTACGTTTTAGTATAAAAACCTAATATTTTAACAGTTTTCGTCTTCATATTTTAAATAGCTAATAAACCGATATAAAACAAACAGCACAAAACAGCATGTAATCGGGGCGTAAATTAAGTCCCAAAACCATTCACTTTTAATTTCTATTCTATTTTATTTCACGTTTATAAGGATATAAATCAATTACGAAAATGGCTTTCTATAAAATATGGACTAGGCTATAATTAAAAATAACTTTAATTGTTCATAGAATATAGTTAACCTACTTTAACTCGTTACATTTGATCTTCCAATTTTAACATATTATATTTAATTGCTTTTGTCATAAACAATTTCTCACTCAACCCATTCAACGTATAGGCTATAGGCGTGAAATCGAGCCTTTATATATTCAGAATCAGAATTATTTGATTCCTCGCGCAGCTGCTTTTATCTTCATGACATTATCTGCATGATTAATAAAGACCCAGATAAAAGCTGATTTAATCTCTCTCCGCATAATAACCATGCAAAATTCATAAGGAGAATCTTTTGTGTTTCAGATGTGCGCAAATTCATTTCACAGACAGACATCTCAGGGCAATAAACCTGCGAGGAGAGGAAAAGAAAGGGGGAGTTTGTATCTTTATTACTTTCCTCATTAGTATTCATCTCTCTTCTAATTATGACAGGCTGATTTACGCTCCCTCCATGAAATAAATACGACGTTCTCCTGAATATTTCCCATCTTTTTACAGTTTTTATCTTTCCAAGTAAAAATTATGTAGATGGATCAGAAGAGGGATTTATTTTGTTAATGCCTCACACCTAAATATAGCCTAAACACAACTGATGTATGTGTGTATAGGATATTTTATTTTTATGTTGCGTTTAATATAAAATAAAGATTAGTAAAACATAAACTAACAAATAAAGATGAGTATTTTTTCGCGATCGAGGCTTTGACATATTTTGTATTAATAATATTCATTTTCATTCACACGATAACACGATATACAAATAACATTAGCCTAATTAAAGGGCAAACAAACAAACTGCATTATTTAAATTCAGCGATCACTATTTTAACCTATTAATAATTAGCAGTAGCCTATTATATGTTACACTAATTCAGGCCTTTTGGTGTCTGTATAGAACAGAAACAGTCTTAAGTTCAGACGGTCTTGAGTTTTTAAAGCTGAATTTAATATAGTAGGAACAAATATTGCGAACAAACATCAGGATGAGGTTTTCTTCTTCTTCTTCTTAGAATTCGAATTATTCAGCGACTTTCAAGCGGGAGATTTTTCCCTCTAGAATTTCTTAACGTTCTAAAAAGAATTCAGTCAGTTTTAACTCGCGCATCCGATAAAGCTGCTTGTATCCGTGTTCTGTGTATGTTGATCTTTATTTTAAAAAAAAAAAACCCGCACATATATGTAGTCCAGCTATAGTTACTTTTATATATTTTATACATTATAGCCAACTGTTATCACCCACCCTTTTCTTTGAACTTCTATTGATGGACTTCAAGCCATATAAATACAGGGTTATACACAAAACCCAACAAAATCTAATCCTTTGCCATATTATCCTTAAAACATTTAGAAATAGCCTACAGTATTTTAACTCTAAAACCCCAGCAATTATAAGCTACTGACAATTGCTGCTTCTACAGACAATCCCACAAACATAAACATGCTTTTAAACCAATTCAATTTAAACATGATACTACAAAATACAAAGGAAATAAAATAATGCATAGTCATGTTCTTCATTATTACTAGACTCCAAGTTTTCAAAAGTATAGGCTATAGGCTATGTCATTAATAGCGCTGAACGCTTGTGTTCATATTGTGTTCTTGCGCTCTCTAGCGTCAATCTTCCTGATCACAACCTCTGCCTTATGTCTCGATCACTCATTACTACACAATGAAAAGATCGAATTACATTGTATTTTGCAAAGAATGAAAGAAAAACCTCTTGGGGTCTATTTTTGTGATTCAAGTCATTTAAACCAGGGCTGGATAACTTGAGGGAAGAAAATAGGGCCATAAAACAAATAGTCCCTTCTGATATCAGCGACACTGATAAGAATGAAGTTAATTGTGAGCAAATCCTCTTCATAATGGCCGTTTAGGCTAAAAAGCTAAAAAAAAAAAAAACTGTTTTATGCAGGAAAAAAACAGTACCACATTCAAACTCCAAGGCCTGGTTTCACAAACAGGGTTTAGAATAAGCCAGACTTGGGCCTTAGTTCAATTAGGACATTTAAGTAGCTTTTATAAATGTTCGGTGTTCATCTTGAGACAAAACAATGGCACTGAGATATTTTAAGATATTACAGTATATAATAAAAAATAAAGAAGTTGATTTTAGTTAAAACAGCTCAAACTTTGTCAGTGAAACGAAACGGGGTAAATCAATCAGAGCATTACATGCATGCAATGCATTAGATTTCTGAAGAAAATGTTAATGCTTGCCTGTGCAAAAGTCTCAACTTGGAGGTGCAAACAAATGTGAACAAACATCAAATCAAACAAGTTTAAAAGAATCAAGACCTTCTCGACGGGCAGATTACAGCATATGTGTAACATTTGTCGATTTGTGGCTTTAACGCTTCTATCTGATCTGCCGACAGAGGAAACTGGTGGACACCGAGTATTAAGTTGTGGATGTTTAGTATGAATGTTAATTCAGGAAAACCTCCCATGAGCTTCATTAAAATACCTCCTGAAAGAGAAGCATGTCTCTTCAAAGCCCTGATCAAATGACTTTTACAATATGAAAGCTAATTCATGTAATCTCCATTTATGTGACGCAGGTTTTCTTCCAAATGGAAAATATTGCATGTAAATACATTTAACAAGCGGGGAAAGCAAACCGAGCTCTTAAACTGTTTATTGTGGTCGCATTTAATAGGTTCCGTAAGGCAACAGGATCTGCGGCTAATTCAGACGAAACCACCTTCAGCGACAACAAATTTGTGTTGTACATGTGTCAAAATGATGCAAAACAGAATGATAATTAAAAAAAATTAAATCTAAACACAGTATAGCGACCAAAAGTGATCCCCAGCCTAGGAAAATTTAAGTATTAAATATGTTTGTATGCTAATCCACATGCAGATGCACTTTGACAGGCCTACCGAAAGTTAACCGATTTTTACACAAAATTAGATTAAAACGATGATAACTGGACGGCACTTGCTGAATGAAACATGATGCGATTGACAACAGTGTCGAATATTACTGTTTGAAACTGCTCTTGAATGTTTACTGTTTCACATTATGAAATGTGGAACTGTGCAGTGGCAGTATATGCATAGCCATACCTTGTTTTTGTTTTTTACAATCAGAGTAAAGTTATAATATAATTGATTGTATTTTAAAAGTAGTCTAACTTTCATCATTATTTTTAGGCAAGTAGTGCATATTGAATTACATATTAAGGCCTGGTTTCACAGACAGGGCTTAGATTAAGCCAGGATTAGTTCAATATGGACATTTAAGTAGCTTTTATAAATGTGCCTTAGGAAAAAAACATTACTGGTGTGAATCTTCAGACAAAACAATGGCAATGACATATTTTAAGATATATCAGTGCAAGTTGCGTTCAGTTAAAACAGCTCAAACATGCATTTTAGTCTGGGACTAGCTTAAGCCTTGTCTGTGAAACCAAACCGGGCATAAACGTATCTTTCAAATCAATGTAACCTTTTAAAAAAATGTATTTGTCATTTTTGTTGCCCTGAAAGTTATAAAGCCTAATAAAGGTCAGATAACATTTGATCAGATCTCTTTGCTGGGAGGTTTTGCTTTAAATTACTTTTTTCATGGTTTGGCTTCATTATGTACGTGTTTTATTGTCCTGTGGCAAAGGTTCCTCTGAAGCTAATGGAAAAACAACCTTCAAAAGACTCTATCAAAGTAGAAATGACACAAGCTTCAGAGGCTGATTTCGACTGGGAGGTCTTTGAGGTGCGCTGTAAACGTCTGGTAGGAAGCCCAACTTTCTTTCCATGACGGCAGAACTAGACATCAGAAGTATTCAGAGGCAATACATTAGTTAACTGAGTCAAGAATGCTGAGATTATGACAAATGTCACAAGACAACAGTCTATTCTTTTCACTCCTAAAAGAATAGTTCACCCAAAATAATAAAAACTCTGTCATTAATTACTCACCCTTAAGTCGTTCCAAACCCGTCAGACTTTAGTTCATCATCGGAACCCAAATGAAGATATTTTTGATGAAATCTGAGAGCTTTCTGTCCCTCCAGTAACAGTTACGCAACTAGTTGCGTAACTGTTACTGGAGGGACAGAAAGCTCTCAGATTTCATCAAAAATATCCTCATTTGTGTTCTGAAGATGAATTATCAACAGATAATTTGACTTTGACGCTTCAAAAGAAACTAATCCAAATTAATTGAGTAGTTTAGTCCAAATTTTCTGAAGAGACTCGATCGCTTTATACGATAAACATTGAATTTAGGCTTTTATTCACATTAAAACATTAATCAGTGAACAAACTCAACCGAAAACAGCTTGAAGCATGAGAACAAACCAATTGCTGAAGCTCAAACGTGCTGCGTAACACGAGAATGAACCTCATTGGTTCTTGCAGAAGCTCAAACGTGATGCGTAACACGAGAATGAACCTCATTGGTTCTTGCAGAAGCTCAAACGTGATGCGTAACACGAGAATGAACCTCATTGGTTCTTGCAGAAGCTCAAACGTGATGCGTAACACGAGAATGAACCTCATTGGTTCTTGCAGAAGCTCAAACGTGATGCGTAACACGAGAATGAACCTCATTGGTTCTTGCAGAAGCTCAAACGTGATGCGTAACACGAGAATGAACCTCATTGGTTCTTGCAGAAGCTCAAACGTGATGCGTAACACGAGAATGAACCTCATTGGTTCTTGCAGAAGCTCAAACGTTATGCGTAACACGAGAATGAACCTCATTGGTTCTTGCAGAAGCTCAAACGTGATGCGTAACACGAGAATGAACCTCATTGGTTCTTGCAGAAGCTCAAACGTGATGCGTAACACGAGAATGAACCTCATTGGTTCTTGCAGAAGCTCAAACGTGATGCGTAACACGAGAATGAACCTCATTGGTTCTTGCAGAAGCTCAAACGTGATGCGTAACACGAGAATGAACCTCATTGGTTCTTGCAGAAGCTCAAACGTGATGCGTAACACGAGAATGAACCTCATTGGTTCTTGCAGAAGCTCAAACGTGATGCGTAACACGAGAATGAACCTCATTGGTTCTTGCAGAAGCTCAAACGTGATGCGTAACACGAGAATGAACCTCATTGGTTCTTGCTGAAGCTCAAACGTGATGCGTAACACGAGAATGAACCTCATTGGTTCTTGCAGAAGCTCAAACGTGATGCGTAACACGAGAATGAACCTCATTGGTTCTTGCTGAAGCTCAAACGTGATGCGTAACACGAGAATGAACCTCATTGGTTCTTGCAGAAGCTCAAACGTGATGCGTAACACGAGAATGAACCTCATTGGTTCTTGCTGAAGCTCAAACGTGCTGCGTAACACGAGAATGAACCTCATTGGTTCTTGCAGAAGCTCAAACGTGATGCGTAACACGAGAATGAACCTCATTGGTTCTTGCAGAAGCTCAAACGTGATGCGTAACACGAGAATGAACCTCATTGGTTCTTGCAGAAGCTCAAACGTGATGCGTAACACGAGAATGAACCTCATTGGTTCTTGCAGAAGCTCAAACGTGATGCGTAACACGAGAATGAACCTCATTGGTTCTTGCTGAAGCTCAAACGTGATGCGTAACACGAGAATGAACCTCATTGGTTCTTGCAGAAGCTCAAACGTGCTGCGTAACACGAGAATGAACCTCATTGGTTCTTGCAGAAGCTCAAACGTGATGCGTAACACGAGAATGAACCTCATTGGTTCTTGCTGAAGCTCAAACGTGATGCGTAACACGAGAATGAACCTCATTGGTTCTTGCAGAAGCTCAAACGTGATGCGTAACACGAGAATGAACCTCATTGGTTCTTGCTGAAGCTCAAACATGATGCGTAACACGAGAATGAACCTCATTGGTTCTTGCAGAAGCTCAAACGTGATGCGTAACTCGAGAATGAACCTCATTGGTTCTTGCAGAAGCTCAAACGTGATGCGTAACACGAGAATGAACCTCATTGGTTCTTGCAGAAGCTCAAACGTGATGCGTAACACGAGAATGAACCTCATTGGTTCTTGCTGAAGCTCAAACGTGATGCGTAACACGAGAATGAACCTCATTGGTTCTTGCAGAAGCTCAAACGTGATGCGTAACACGAGAATGAACCTCATTGGTTCTTGCTGAAGCTCAAACATGATGCGTAACACGAGAATGAACCTCATTGGTTCTTGCTGAAGCTCAAACATGATGCGTAACACGAGAATGAACCTCATTGGTTCTTGCAGAAGCTCAAACGTGATGCGTAACACGAGAATGAACTTCATTGGTTCTTGCAGAAGCTCAAACGTGATGCGTAACACGAGAATGGACCTCATTGGTTCTTGCTGAAGCTCAAACGTGATGCGTAACACGAGAATGAACCTCATTGGTTCTTGCTGAAGCTCAAACGTGATGCGTAACACGAGAATGAACCTCATTGGTTCTTGCTGAAGCTCAAACGTGATGCGTAACACGAGAATGAACCTCATTGGTTCTTGCTGAAGCTCAAACGTGATGCGTAACACGAGAATGAACCTCATTGGTTCTCGCACATCAAGCGAACATGCTTGAGCTTCTGTTTACAACACTGATGTGGGAGTTGAATTTTTATATGGGAATAAAAGCCTAAATTAAATCTGTTCATCATATAAAGTGATCGTGTCTCTTCAGAAAATGTGGACTAAACTGCTCAATTTATATGGATTAGTTGTACGATCTCTTTGTGAACTTTTTGAAGTGTCATAGTGGTAGTTGCGTAGCTGTCAATGGAGGGACAGAAAGCTCTCAGATTTCATCGAAAAGACCTTCATTTGTGTTCCGAAGATGAACAAAAGTCTCTAACTTTAACCCTTGTGCATTATATTCCATAAAATATTTAAACAGACCAAAGTGTAAGCAATTTTTCACCGATAATCTTACCCCTACTAAAGCTCTGGAATGTTATTCACATGTATGTTCAGATCTTTAAAAAATGCAGCAAAAAGCAATTGATTCTCATGTGTTGCAATTAAGCACAACACATTTGAATATGTTCAATAGAGAATTTGAGATTTAAGAACTGCAGCGAATGTGTAGAGACCACATATGGTCACGCCTTTTTGTGGCGGTCATTTACCTGGGTCTGACCTAAAAGTGTCTTACAAGATGGTGTCTAATTTCTGTACAAGTGATAATGACCTGAACCACTGTTTGTTGGAGTCTCTAGAAGAATCCCATGGCTCTGAATGAAGTTTCTAAAATTAATGCTGCAACAAATTTGGCATAAACTCTATTTCAGTTGCTTTTCAGACTGACAGATCTTGACCTGGATCTGAATCCAGCTCGCAAGAGTCTAGTCCTGGTCTTAGGATGTCTTGTAATTGTTCACTATGGTTTATACTAGAATGAAGATCAGATCATTGAAGGACACAGTACATGATATTTTCAAGTGGTAGAAACCCAAAAACAAACAAGCAGAGCCATTTCTGAATTCAAAAGCACAACCTCATTAAACCTATAAGCTTATACTTTCAGTAAATACTTCTGCAAAAGAGATGCATGCACACTGAACTTACAGTAAAAGTGAAGTATTTACCTGAACCAAGATGTCACGATTAAGAGAGAAAATGAAATAACCTTTGTGTGGTTTCTTAAATGCTCATTCACTGTCTATAAACGTGCTTTGCTGTTTCTTGTTTAGCTCTTCATTCTCTTAAAAACTCATTAAAAAGCCGCACCAACAGCAGCACATTGCCCGAACCGAAACCTTCTGCAGCGTTTTTATGCTTGAAGTCTTGAAAGTTTCCCTGTGGTTTTGTGCGCATGTTGGATCTAAATAAAGTGACTTGTCAAACGGCCACAGGAAGCTCGGAGCGTTTGTGAACCCCAAACAGAGGCAACGTTCCAGTAAACAAGTATTACTCTGCGGCGAAACCATCTCATCTGCACACGCAGGGGTAAGATGTGCCACTATGCACAAATATCTAAAAGTAACCAGTCAGATCAAAATCAAACTCATTGCAGGACTCACTAACCTAAAAGAGCTTTCAAACGTTCTGTTTCTGCGTTGATAAGAAATGCATTAAGAGTTTACGGTATTTTTATAGAGTAATAAAGCACAAAATTCAACTAGCAGTCAACACTGGCATTCACATTTACACAATAATGACAAACGCACACAGCAGGTTCATCTAGAGGCAAAACAATGATTTGATGATATGGTTTATAAAATCGTGAACAGGAGTTTATTTACGCAGTGCAGTAACTCAACA
This sequence comes from Tiaroga cobitis, assembly GCA_030578255.1. Taxonomy (NCBI): domain Eukaryota; kingdom Metazoa; phylum Chordata; class Actinopteri; order Cypriniformes; family Leuciscidae; genus Tiaroga; species Tiaroga cobitis. The sequence continues at coordinate 57,989,401 of CM060595.1, read as the reverse complement.
TCTTTTATTGTATTTGTTTGCATGGCCAAACTTGCAAAACACACTCAACTATTCCCAAAAAAAACATTTAAAAAACTGGGGCAACATACTAGCTACATTCCTAAACATTTAAATTAGTCTTCATATAAAATCATTAAATAATTAAATCAAAGAGGACTATGAAATAGCGAATTAAATCCTCATTTTAAATGTTGAAAAAATAGATAACGCTGCATGCATTCATATAGGGCCTTATTTTTCTGTTAAATAAATGCCTGAATTGACTGAAGAAATCTCAATCAACATCAGCATGTAATTCAGATATGATGTTGTTAAACTATAATTTGGTTCTGATTTTATTTAGATCTGAACATGGGAGTTTTCCAGACAGATTGGAGGCCTTCAGTCTGAAAACAGGCTTGACAGACGCCTGGAAAACCAGGTTTGAAGGTCTGAAGCTATCGACTTCCACAGCGAGAAACAATAAAAAGAGAAGGTCAGATTTGTGGTTAATTTCAGATTTGAAATCATACATAATAAAAGTCACAATAGTGGTTAGAACATGTAACAATATAGCTGCTTAAACATTATTACCCACAACGTGAGAAATAGAAACCCATCTGAGTGTTAGATTAAAGTCTCACAGTGAAGGTGTCAAACCATCTGACCGGACTCGGACACGTGATGTTTCCAAGCTCAACACTTTCACCTGAGATTGCGCTTTCAAAAATAATAACACTGTACTTTCACCCATAATCGTCACCATATCAAACACAGCAGCAGTGGCCGACTCAGAGCGTCACTG
>CM060595.1:57911117-57983617 GCA_030578255.1 Tiaroga cobitis | reverse complement strand
TGAACACCATCTGGAAGAGTTAGACAGATTCCACCTCGAGACGGGTTTATTACATCTCTAATGACAGCCGTCATGAATCCACACGGACACTGGGAGTGCTGATGGGATCTCAGACGGGATTATTACATGCAGATTTAACCGAGCCCTTTTTCACTGACCTTCATCTCAAATGACTCAACTCAAGCAGTCAGCAGATTATACCGCATCTATTAATGCACATTACATCTGATATATAATAAAACACTACCTTTCTTCTTACCAGTCTTCTGAACGCTAGGTGTTTACATGGTGTGTACAGGTGAAACTCGAAAAATTAGAATATCGTGCAAAAGTTCATTTATTTCAGTAATTCAACTTAAAAGGTGAAACTAATATATTATATATTACATGCAAAGTGAGATATTTCAAGCCTTTATTTGTTATAGATGTGATGATTATGGCTTACAGCTGTGAAAACCTTTTCACAATATTCTAATTTTGAATTTGGGGTTTTCATAAGCTGTAAGCCATAATCATCAAAATTATAACAAATAAAGGCTTGAAATATCTCACTTTGCATGTAATGAGTCTATATAATATATATTAGTTTAACCTTTTAAGTTGAATTACTGAAATAAATGAACTTTTGCACGATATTCAAATTTTTCGAGTTTCACCTGTATGTAATATCATGTAGCCGATACTTTTTTTTAGTTAGAAAGAGTAAACTTACAGAGTAAACTCCACTACTGATTAGTTCTACTACTTTAATGAATTCATTTCATTTGTAAAAGCATGTGAATTTCTAGACTGAAGCTCTAGGAACATTTGTCTCTTTGGTGTTCCTCTCTTCTAGTTTGCACTGATGGGATATTGGAGATGTTGTGAGGGTGTTCAGTTTGAGTCAGCTGTGTTTTGTGCGGTTCTGGTACCAGAGATGGCATAGAGGTTGGAGTTCTGGTGTTCAAAGTCTGGTCTGGTTGTGCTTTTCCTGAAACATGCCGGCAGGGTCATGGATATGTGCCTATGGAGAAACAGAAATAGAAGACTTAACCAAACAAGTATTCAACATATCTTCTTTCAACCTCAAAATTATCAGGGTTGTTTGCGTCTCATCAGCTGTAAAAAATATTTTTAAATCATACCCCTGCCAATCTTTCATTTGACTGGCAACCTTGATGAAGACTGAGTGGACTGGAGGTTGCATCCGTAATGCAAATTGTGATAATTTAACAAATAAAACAAACTCCTAATAAAACGAACTGTTTGCTGGATGATGCTAGACCATTTCAGTACATTATGTCTATATTTTTTTTCTCTTGCTTTTTAAGGATATTTTCAGCAGTTGTGCTTTATGTTTTTAATGGCGAATCTTTAAATAAGCTGTTAGAAACCCCTCTCAGAGAAATGTCTTGTGCACATCTCGCCATGAGTGTTGTTTTTAAGGGCGTTTTCAGACCTGTAGGTCATTCGATTTGTTCTGAAACGGGGGCTTTATTTGTTACAATGTTGCATTTTCTTCATGGATTGTTTCGCTTTCACAAGGCAACACTTCAAAACGTACTAACATGCGTTTTGTGAGTAGATCTGTCCTCTTATTGGTCAGACTTCACCTGTTTACGTTCCTCTGTGTCATTCATCAGGATTCATCTATAGCTGTTGTGACGCGCAAACACTTACTTGATTCCCGCTCTGACTGATAAATTATATATATTTATTTACATTTAAAATGATATATACATCACTTCTAATGCAGTTAGAGTTCTGTTCAAGGTTTCTTTGGGACATCATTCTTTCAAAGCATTGATAAAAAAGTAAATACACAGATGAAGAGGCGTAGATGTAGACAATGCTGCTTTTTATAACAAAATGGCACTTGGTTTGTTGGTCCGTTGGGTTGGATTGCTTTCTAACCTCAACCGAAATGGTTCGGTTTCAATCTGTCCGAGACCATCTCGTTCAGCCGATCTTGGAGCAATTGTGTAGGTGCGGATCTGAGCGCGATTGCCGGTGTTCATATATGCCTAAATGAACCAGCTGAGGGAGAAAACGCACCAGTTTCCACAACAAATGCGCCAGCTGTGAAAACGCCCAATGACGAGACAAGTTAAAAATGCTACTGCTTTTTAATAAAACATTCGGTTGCGCTACATAGAGCTGTTTTTGAACGCAAGAATCAGTGGTGTTTTAGCAATACTATATACTATCATAGTTAGTGGTTCAACAAATCACAAAACTCACGGTTCAGATCATATCACGGATTTTGAGTCATGGTCTGCATAATTTTTCAGATCAGCAAGAAAAAAGAAAATCAGACAGCAGCAGATATTTATAGGCTGCTTTGACTTTAAGAGCGAATGCACGGATCCAATATAATGATACATCCGATTTCTTTCTCAACTGTTCACTATGCTAACATGAATTCTTGCCAAGACGGGTATTTTGACCATTTTCTGTGTATGTGTCCGTTCAAGCACACAGAGATGTGAAAGAGGAATCAATTCAGTGTTCACACACATTAAGCATTAGAAAACTGTGTTTTCAGGATGAAACATAAGCAATTACTCCAGTAACGTGATCCCTGCTGCCAGCACACGTTCAGATAAAGCTGTGCATTTACTACAGATCCACTTAATGACAGGAGAATGCTGTAGGTCTCATGTGCAACGCCCAACATTAAACACTCATAACATGACTAAACCACCGCACACATGACTTCTGCTCTGTTGATGTGTTCAGTGTGTAGGTGTTCTGCTGGCAGCTGTAAGGGAAACTCCACACTTAATACCAAATCATGAAAAAACAAACAAATCGACCCACTTTTTTCCTAACAGGCCTTCTGTGATTTAGATTATGGGAGGCACTTCCGATTCGGGGAAGTTCCACTCGAAAAGACTGAAACAAATCATAAGGTTGCACTACAAATAATCCTCATCCGTCAACGTTTGGTAAAACAAGAATATGGCAAGAGCTTCTTTCAGTCGCTGCATTACGGTATTTTCCTCCTGATTATATTCTTTCCTTCTTCTTCCTTTGTATTCTGCTGTAACAGTATGAAAAAGACAAACATATTCTGCTCTCTTGATTTAATTTACAATATCCCATGAATAAATCACTGGAATGCACTAAGGCCCCGTTCACACCGCAAGTCCTAATGCTCAATTCTGATTTTTTGCTCAGATCCGATTTTTTGATTGGCTGTTCACATTACCTTTTAAAATGTGACTTATATCTGATTGCAGTGTGAACTGTTTGAGGTTTCAAACTAACCGGCCTGCGCAAAAGAACAATAACAATGACATCAGACGCAGCACGCGGTTGCACTAAAGTTCGGGAGGTTATGGAGGAAGTAAGCATATTCGCAATTATTTCATAATGTTTGTGTAATGGAAACTTTTGCGGGTTTATGGTTGCAAATTCACTACAGAGATCTGTGTGGATGCGTAGACGAAGCCAGGAGTGGTGGGAATATGACGTGAATAGTTTCACTGAGACGCTGTCGTGTGCAATTTTTTCAAAAACGGAGCGGTTACGGTAGGTCCTTCTAGCTTGAATTGAAGTATCTCCCCATATACTACTTAGATCTAACACCTCACTCTCATTGACTCGCTTCATCGCTGTTCTCCATATCTAGTCAAGTTTTTAATGTTAGGCTACTGTCTGTGTCTGTTGTGTCTAGGGCTTCGCCGGCGCATAATTGTGACAAATGTCGACGTAGATTGACGTAAAAGTCGCATCAAATCCGCCTTGATTGTTCACACTGCGGCCGCATTGAAAAAAATCTGATCTGGGTCTGATTCAGGACCACATATGTATGTGGTCTAAATCTGATTTGAAAAAATCAGATCTGGGCTAGATTTGAATGTTCACACTACCTCTGAAGAAGTCTGACCTGGTCACTTGACCCCAAAAAAATCAGATTTGGGCCACTTTTGCCTGCAGTGTGAACGGGGCCTAAGAATCTATCGTTTATTCCCCAAATCCTCATGCCTCTTTCCAGGTTTGTTTTCACATGTAGTGTTTACTACAATGTTTCTAAAGCAAGTAAACACAATATTTATTATCTGTCAAAAGATGGAAATCGCTTTGAAATAACATCACTCAGTGTTACAGTTATTTAACATTTTCGATTAAGGCAACTAATGTTACATAATACAGACATGTATTACTGTAGTGATATTTCAGACTGATCTCATAAAATTGCGTGTGTATGACACGCCAATTCGTATTTCCATTTTTGGCGTGCTATCAACACGCACAATCGCTTTTCAGCGTGTTTATGAACGCAGTTGACTTAACGTTATTACTGTATATATAAATATATGACCTACCTCCACCCCGTCCCTAAACCTACCCGTCACTGGGGTTAATAGCATTTATGAGTCTTCCCCTACCATCCTAGGGAAAAAAAAATATCGCTCCCCAGATGTAGATCTACATTTTGCTTCGTTTCGCTCGGAAAGTTAATGGCGTGTACATATACGCGGAATCACTTGGACATTAATGGCGTAGACATACACGCATACACGCGGATATCTCAAAATGCGTATAGATAACACGCCACTTGACTTAAAAGTGGCGTGTCTGTTTACGCAAAAGTCATGATGTCATGTTGGATATTTAACACATCCTTAATATTGCTGCGGAAATAATCGAGCTTTTGGGGTTATTCATGGTCTGTTGTAGTCATTTTTTAAAGCTTTTATACTTTTAAATGTCCTTTTAATGTTCAATGGGTGAAGGGTGAGTAGAATAATGTCATCTCATTGATTGTACCCAGTTTAAAAAAAAAATGCTTATTACTGCGTTCATAGAGCGAACCTTTCGCTGACTGTTTACAGTTTAATGAAAGTTACTCCCATAATTCCTGCAAAACCTCAATGTGCATAGGGAAAAGGTGGACATAAACAGAGTTTAGTCGTGTTAAACCACTGATACTCTCCCTTTGTAATGTGGTAAAGATAACTGACTTGAATTAAAGTGACTGAATTTATCATTATAATCTTTGCGTTATAACAGGAACGATAGTGTTGTTATTTAAGTGTTCACTTATCTTAGTCAAGGGTCCATGCATCAAATTTAGTTTTACATGACCATTTCCACCTCTAAGATTTCGATATGTAAATAATCACATGGGTTCCCAGGCGTGCGTTCAGGGACCAGTCAGAGACGGTCACTCCCTTATTGTGATGCATTTCTGGCTATGTGACTTCACTGCAGTTGTATCCTGTTATATATAATAGGATCACAGGCAGACCGTATTAAGAGAGCAGACAGACAGAGAGGAAACCATGAGAGGGAAACAGCTGGAACAGACACTTCCCATTTGGGTCAGAAAAAGCTCCGGGGCGTACAAAACCCTGAGACACAAACAAGCCCGTAAACATACACATTTTACACAAGAATAGCACGTGAAAGCACTCTTAAACATTTCATTAGTCCAGTTATATCATGGAAAACAGCATGCTTTTTCTTAATTTGATTAGTACTGTTTGATCAAAAGTGACAGTGAAGACATTTATAATGTAAAAAAGATTTCTATTTCAAACAAATGCTGATCTTTAAACTTTCTATTCATCAAAGATTCTTGAAAAAACATATAGTGGAACTATATGGGATATACTATAACTGCTATGGACAGTATATTATAGTATAGTATAACTACTATATTGCAGTTTCCTGAAAAACCACAAGCTCGTTTATTCCAGAATCTAAAGAATGCATTGCTGCATCTGCTAATTAAAGTGTTTTTCCATTCCATGTTTCTCTTCCTCCTCTCAGTTTGTCTCATTCTCTCTCTTTCTATTCTGCAGCTGTTGCTACGAACGCGGTTCGCACTTCACCGACACGTACTTGGGCATGACTGGCGCTGGAGTGGAGTTGTTGGTGACAGTCTGGATGTTATTGGTGGTGTTGGTGGAGGAGTTGTTCTGTACAGGTGAAGAGTCCTGGGTCCGTGGCACCTTTCCCATCCGGTACCAGATCCCCATATTGTTCAGCTCTCTAAGAGGAAATACAGAATTCACCAAACTGTAAATGATTTACTCAGGATCAATTAAATACTCAGAAACACAAAACACAGATGTATTTAATAAGAATATGTGACCCTTGACCACAAAACCAGTCACATGGGTACATTTTTTAAAATTAAGATTTATACATCAACTGAAAGCTGAATAAGTTAGCGTTCCATTGATGCATGGTTTGTTAGGATAGGACAATATTTGGCCGTAAATCTGGAATGTGAGGGTGCTAAAAAAAAGAAACATTGAGAAAATCACCTTTAAAGTTGTCCATTTTTGTTTGCGATTGTGCTGCATTCACTCACACAAATAAATATTTTATATATTTACGGTAGGAAATTTACAAAATACCTTCATGGAACATGATCTTTTACTTAATATCCTAATGATTTTTGGCTAAAAGAAAAATCGATATTTTTGACCCATACTATGTATTGTTGGCTATTGCCACAAATACACCCGTGTGACTTATGACTGGTTTTGTGATCCAGGAACACATTTATCAACAAAGACAGAAAGCACTTTGGAGATCTCAAAGTACAGCCAGAGATCTCCAGATACCCCAGGCCGAAAAATACTTAAAAACAATTGGGTCTTAATAGGTTTCAGCCTTATGACATTATTAAAGATGTTGAATATTGCTCTAATAATTATATATATATTATCAGAGATTGGAATGATAACGGGACACTTGCATGTTTTAAGAGAAGGAAAACATTTTTTTTTAAAGCAATTATTTTTTCCACAGAGGAACCATAAATTACCCTAAAAAGTTAATTAGATTATAGATTTTTACCAGAAGTAAAAAACGTTTTAAAAAAGATTGTTAGAATATTATTAATATATCACAATATTCATATAATAAATACAGAATTTTATTATATTAATATATATATTATATAGACATGTATTATTAAAAATTAAAATGTATATGTTGAGTTCATTCATGGAAGAAAAATATTTAATCATGAAACTCCATAAAAATACAGTTAATAAATTATTATTCTAATATATCATCATTATTATTAAATAAAGTACATATAATAAATATAACAGCAATATTTATCTACACGCACTAAAACATTTAAATTCATTAAAAAAATGCCATGGGGTTTTCTGAAATCTTAACTCACCAAATATAAAGCTGTTAGGTCACGCTTATGTTCCCTAGTGCTGTTCATTTTCACATTGCCCACCTGCAGAATACTATTCATTTTCTCACTGAATACTTCCGAACTGTCTTTTAAATATATCAGGAAGTCAGTCTAGGTCACAAGTTCTTGTGTAGAGTAACTGACCCTATGAACGTATACTGTGGCGGCGCCTGTTTAGAGCGTCCTAAGATACGGATATCACAGATGGCAGCTTCGGTGGAGTCTCTCGGGATGAACTTAATACATAACCTCCTCTTCCTGAACGCCGGCTCCTCTGGAGAGAGAGAGAGGAACAGGACATGTTAAAGAAAGTGAAAGGGAGATGGAGTTTACAACAGAAAGAGAAAATAGACAGAACGAGGTCAGCGCTGGAAATGAAAGAGGATCATTTCACACAATCGATTAATTATTTAACACGAGATACTAAATCCACAATGGAGGTCCAGCTCTACCGCACGTCTAAAAGCAACTACAAGCAAACACCTCTTTAACTCTGGTCTGGAGTGTCACTGGTTTATTTAAGCTACAATAACGGTTTCATATCTTGAGTGTCTGTGCAAACATATAGGGTGATTGCAGGGAGAGTATGAAATTATTACATTTAGGACTTAAGCCTGAAATATGCAAGTATGTGAACACAAACGAGTTATGCAAGCGCGATTTCACATTTTTGCATTCTGAAAAAGACTTCAAAGTATTCATATTTCAACATCAAATCCACCCTAGGATGCTATGCATAGCAATTAGAAAATATGGTTTTGAAGATGCATCAATTGTGATCTGGGTGAAATAGCTGTTGTAAATGAACAAGAGGAACATCTTACGTGTGTCCACGGTCTCCTGAATGGGAATGAATCCCACAGGCAGCGTGTCCTTGATGTCGATGAGCTTCATGTCTACGAGCACATTTCCTAAATGACTCTGAGGAGAGATATAGGAAGAACATACGGGAGAATGTCAATAGACCACATCTCTAGCCATGTCCTTGGTTGCATGCGTTGGGATTTATTATTATTTCTAACACATAAGCATACAATATTTGAAGCATCATCATCATAATAATATCATATGTATATGTTGTATTAATTTGTTTTATTCATGTATGAGTGCTCAATCATTTGTTTTATGTCTTGATACCAGTGTCAAAGATGAATTTCTGTCCAGTAAATCTGAACAGACAATAAAGGCAAACAAACAAACAAACAAACAAATAATAGTAATGTAATCAAGGTTTCTTGTACCAAAAACAGAAGTAATCTAAAAGCAGGAAAAAAAGTAAATCACAAACATTATTTTAATGCTCTTTCCGCTTTGGTTTGTCTGAGAAGAAAGAATTAGACTAAACCCCGCAGGGACAGAAGGAAGAAGACGCGGCTTTGTTTTCATGAACAAAAATAAATAGTCTAAAAAACAAATAGAAGAGATTCTTCTGTGACATATTACAGAGATCATTTCAACTCTAACAAGATATAACATTATTAGTGCTGTCAAACGATTAAAATGTTGAATCGCGATTAATCGCATTAATGTCATAGAATCGCAATTAATCGCACATTTTTATCTATTTTAAATGTCTCCTGATTTCTTTTTGCCCCATTATTTTTTCTCATTTTAATGCTCTTATCAACATGGAAAAGTGGATCGGCTTGCTTTGTGCAAATGTTTTTTATTGAAAACAACATTGGCATATACTGTGTTCAATTTCACACTAACATTCTCACTTGGAGCAAATAATCTCTCAATGTAACACTGTCCATCAATAAAAGGGTGAAAGAAATACTGACGAAGTCCTGATATTGACGAGGGGGCGGAGAATTCGCATCAGCTGTGTGTGTGTGTGTGTGTGTGTGTGTGCTTGGCCATCAAGTGGTATTTCAGACTGGACGCGCTGCGATGATGATACCTCAGTTCACAACAACAAAACACACAGATCACTTTGGTCTCGTCAATGGAACCATTTGGCAACTTTTTAAAAGTAAACTTTCCATTCAGGATCTTATTGGCATCCATTTCGGCGTCTCGCGCTCGTCATCCACTCAAAACTTAACGTTAACCTACAATTTGGCCGGCTCGCAAGCCGAAACAAGAGTGTGCGGCGCGCCTGTTGTTTTGTGCCGCTCTAGCCAGATCCGCTTGCGCTTTGGTCGACGAAGCAACAAAACGTCCTCGCGCGGCGCAAGCCATTGAAATGAATGGGTTTCATAGCGCAGCGCCACGCATGCCGCGTCCTGTTGCAAAAGCATGTGAAAAAAACTAGAAAGTTTGCTAGGCCAAAAAGGCTGTTTAAATTTACGCCGTTAAAATGGGTTTGCGTTAACGCCGTGAATAACGCGTTTAACTGACAGCCCTAAACATTATATAAACACTCCATCATGAACATGCTCAGGATACTTAAAAAGTTCAATAGCCTTTAAACTAAAGTGGCTCAGTACTAAAGAATGTTTAAGCAAATTGGTTATGCTATATTGTAAATAAAGTGTTGTTAGGCATGACATATTTCTCTTCTCTAATGACGCGCTTACTGGCACGAGGGCGGGACAACCTGTCACTCTCATAAGTCCAACCAATAACAAACCACAACAATCCAATTATCCAACCAATTCCCCGGGACAAAATAAAGTCCCACCACCCAACAGTTTCTCTTGTTTGAGAAGCCATTTCAGTCAGATATACTTCACAATAGGGAAGAACAGTCGATTGCCACGTCCGTTTCATGGCGACTTTAACAAATCAGCATCTTGGACTAGAAATATTTGTAAAATGTTACCATAATTAAAAGAAATGATCTAATAAAGTACTGAAGTACTCACGTTCTCTTTGGAGAATGCTCTGGTGAAGCACAGATAGCGTGTCACCTTGGATTTGAACAGGCCATCTTTCCATAAATCTGCATCAATCCCATCTGTGGTTTGTGCAACCTAAAAGGAATGAAAAGAAAAACTGATTGGATTATGAATTATATATATATAAAAAAAAAAAAGTTTTTTCCATTTACAGAAGGTTACTTGTTTTATTCTGTTCTTAAAATGTATTCAGTGCGACAGCCATGAGCCAATATATGACAAAATATTTATTCACATTAATAATCCAGCAGAAAAAAGGCCTGATTTAGTTCAAACGAGTTCCTAATTTAGCATTCTAAACTAGGGTTGTAATTTAAAACAGATTTTAATTTGCTTCTCAAGGGCTTCTGGGAAATTTCTACCCTCAATATACGCACAACAGATTAGGAAGAGTCACAATTGTTTTCTAGAAGTTGCCTAGATGTACAAGAAACTAGTCGATTAGTAGGGTTGATTACGGAGTATCTAGATGTTCCTTTAGTGGTGATGATTTTAGGAGGATAAATATAAAAAGATGCAACATCTCAGAACGGCTTTTAAAGAAGTTCTGCCACTAAAAAAGCATTCAGCTTGTATGGACCACATCGAGATGGTTAGTGCTAAGCTAACTGTACAGTGTAGTCCATCTCAACAGCAGTCAACATGCATGCTTGCTCAATAAACCGCATGAGCTGCCCACACAAACAGCCACCCATCAGTCGTGCCACAGCAGCTGGCTTCCCACAAGCCACTCGACATCACGACTGAACAATGTGTTAGGGAAAGACCATAAAGGGTTAGTTCACCCAAAAATGAAAATGATGTCATTAATGCCTCTCCCTCATGTCATCCCAAGCCCGTAAGACCTCCGTTCATCTTCAGAACACAGTTTAAGATATTTTAGATTTAGTCCGAGAGCTTTCTGTCCCTCCATTGGAAATGTGTGTACGGTATACTGTCCTTGTCCAGAAAGGAAATAAAGACATCATCAAAGTAGTCCATGTGACATCAGTGGGTTAGTTAGAGTGTTTTGAAGCATCGAAAATACATTTTGCTCCAAAAATAACAAAAACTAGGACTTTATTCAGCATTGTATTGTCTTCCGGTTCTGTTGTGGATCCGCGTTCACGAGTCCGCAGTGACGCCGCTGACGTAAGACGCTGCTGACGTGTCTCTGGTGCGTCCGTGTATTCGGGTTCAAATAAATATGGCTGGGCAAAAAAATGCAAGTCTTCCTCTGTGTGTTGTGAAGATTGTTTTGTTTCCAGCGTGCGTCTCCCTCAGACTGTAACCGAAGCTCGGACGCACCACACACACGTCAGCAGCGTCTTACGTCAGCGGCGTCACTGAACGCGGATCCACAACAGAACCGGAAGACAATACAATGCTGAATAAAGGCGTAGTTTTTCTTAATTTTGGAGCAAAATGTATTTTCGATGCTTCAAAACACTGTAACTAACCCACTGATGTCACATGGACTACTTTGATGATGTCTTTATTACCTTTCTGGACAAGGACAGTATACCGTACATACATTTCCAATGGAGGGACAGAAAGCTCTCGGACTAAATCTAAAATATCTTAAACTGTGTTCTGAAGATGAACGGAGGTCTTACGGGCTTGGGACGACACGAGGGAGAGTCATTAATGCATAATTTTCATTTTTGGGTGAACTAACCCTTTAAGTCTTAGGGCCGGACATGATGATATGCTTATATATACACCAAATATATTATATACTATTAGTGAAAAGTTATATTGTAATAAGAGAATGCAAAGAAAAGAAGTATGAGGGATATATGTTGGGATTAAAATGTCTGAGACTTGAAATTTGTGATTTTAAAGGGTTGTAGGAATTTGAAAATTTAATCTTCAATTTTCTTGCACTATTTCTAGGTGACTGAAATGTAAGTAAATTTGTGACATTGACCATGTGAACTTAAGTTCTGGCTTCCATTGAGGCTCAAGATGCTCAATGAAACATCTCAAATCAACCTAGAAAACATGATTATTATCACATTTGTTCATGTAGCTCAACAAATGCTGCAGTCATTAAAGCAAAAGAGACACAATCCAAATACTGAGACGCAAATTCATGTCCATTTTTCAAACAAACATTTCACTCACATTGATGATATAATTTGGCATGAAAAAGAAAAAAAATTGGGGGGAAAAAAAGTTGTCACATTTTATAGACCCCATTGAAGACTGAAGATCGCTTTATCTTCCAATTCTCTGCCCATGGCCTACTTTGCTTTGAGGAAGCAAATGCAAGGCCAATAGGTAATAAGTCAAGGCTAGCTAAAATGGTGCTTCCTCTATTTCTGTATTTCCAAATTCCTGCTGTAATAAAATTGTACCAAACTTTGTCGTTGTCCTGCTCAGTATCAGCTAACTTCTCAGTAGACATAAAAAGAAGTCGCTAACCATTCAATTTGTTTAAATGCCCAAGACTGAGCAATAATAATAATGCTTTACTTTGAAAGCACCATTAATTAGCTAAATTAATCATTGGTGACGCAAAAGACAGGCATAACACCCTCATAATATTCATAACATCTGTACCAATGTATACTAAATTGGATGAATAGGCTATTGAAACCCTTTTTTGCCCATCTTTAAAGGAAATTTGAAATTGATGAAGGCGGTTTGATATTAATCATTTAAAAAAGAAAGAATTGTCTGTAAACAACAGACAAATAACAATGCCTACATTAATTTGAACCAATTAAAAGACACCTTGGAAGGATATCTGACGAAGTAATGACTCAATGAAGTCATTGAAGAGCCCAGATTTTAGGGGTTGTCCAAGAGTCAACCCGCAGACTTCTGTAGTTTGATACTGAACAGACAAGTAGCTCACTGTTAGTGTTGGAAACAACAGATTTCCCTCTCTAGTTCTGATGCTTTGCGTGTAGACTACAGCGATTCTGCCATTTGAGAAGACGTTTTGGGGGTGGAATGGGTGCTATCAACAGACCCTGCTTTCACACACTCTCGCAATCCACACAGGAAGCTTTGTTAAGCTCTGCGCTGGAGTGACGACATCGACCGGGACAGCTAAAGGAAACACAACAACCCCACTGCGTCTTCTGTTGCCAAAGTAGATCCAGATCATGTGTGAGTTCCTGCTAAAAAAAACAAAAATGCAATGGTGCAAAAAACAAAACAAAAAAAAAATACGCCACAAAACGTCAGAAACTGGGCTTGTGATCAGAAATGTACTTTCTAGGGTGTCAAGTGACGTTCATGTCAGGCTAGTATTCATGAGGTGCATCATGTAAACATTAATCCTGACGATCCTATGCTATGCTGTGGCATTTTTCCAAAAGGTTTTGGGAAAACAGTCTTACAAAATGAAATAGACGTTACGTTGACACTGCACGCAAACACATTCTTAAAGACGTCTCCTTGATCCCCTTGATAGTTTAGGTGGTATGATTACGTAGATATCGCCCGCATAGCTGTGAGCCTTTAAACGTCACACCTTTAAACCACATTCAGATCGTATTTCTCCCAGCCCGTTAACTGTGGCCTCCATGACGAGGGATTTTCTGCAACTGAGATCAACATGGTTTGTGTGCATGTCTACAGGGCTCTTTGTTGATATTACCTCTAAAGAGAAATACATCCAACATCGTTTTAGTATTACATATCAACAATTACACAAGGCATGTCATATTACAGCAGTCTGTTTCACTCACATTTCTCACATTTACGTGCACTGTCCGAGTTTCTGGCGACTTATTAAGCTTGAACGGTCAAATACACACACTTATGTTTCCAAATGTCCCTCTTTGCAAGTATCCTTGTAAACATTAATTTATGTCTTAAGCGAATGTAAACAGTTGAGAAAGAAAGCGCATGTGTATCAGTATATTACAGGAGTCAACATTTGAAGTGGATCAAAACCTTTCATTAGTTATACATGAATTTTGAACAATACCAGTTCTCGTCTTAGGACAACATTTTTTTTAAACTTTTTTTATCCACTTCAAATGTTGACTACTGTAGATCAGTGCATTTGGTTTTAAAGTGACAGCAGCCTAATATATTTAATTTACACAGTGAAGACTATGCACTGGTTTTAGTACATTAACTACTTTATTCAATTTATGTAGTATATGTAGTATTTATGCAGTTCTTATTTCTAGAGATTGAAGTTTTTCAGGCAGGCCTATTTCATTTGTGTTTTTGTTCTATTGTAGTTTTGTCCTATTGCTTGTAATTAGTTTCTGACTGTTTACTTGTCTTGATATTGACATTGAAATTGGTGATAAGAATTATTACATTTCAATGTTCTCAAAATTTTTTAAACTTTATTTAAAGCAAAATTAACTAGTTTATTATATATCGTTATCATAACGAAATGACTAATTTTGTGATATAAGACTTTAAAGATGGTTATTTAGATGGAAATATGGTTATTTAGCTGGTATTTGACCATTATCATATTATCGCACAATAACAATATGCTTGCCCAAATTAACCGTGCTAGTGATAGTTGCCCTTGTGTCAGTTCCAAAATCAACCAACAGACTAGTAAATTAATCAACATTGTGTTTCAAAATTTGGGGTGAATTTTGAGAAAATGTTGCGTACAAAAACTATATATCCTTTATATAGTTCAAAAGTTTGGAGTAGGCATGTGCCGGTATAAAATTTTCATGCTGCGGTTAATTGATTGAGCTTTTATCACGGTATACGGTATTATCGCGATATTTTAATTGCTCAAGAGAAACGGATGGATTGTGGGTATCTAAAAAAACAACAACTTGCATCACAATGTCTAATTGTGATTTTCAAAACATACGGTAACTAAACCGAATTTTTGGTACCTTACGGTAAGTTGTACTGTATCTTTAAATAAAAAGTAACAGATGATCGGTTTACTTGAACTGAGGCGCAGCGATCTGTCACAATGAATGGACAGAACCTAAGAGCTGATTTATTTATTTCATTTAAAAATGAGTATGAAATCTCTGCGTGTGAAAAGCGTCAATTGCGTAAAGCACCTTTTAGACAGGACGCGGAATGCGCGGCGCTGGCCGCTGAGTTCAACGTTGCACTTCAGATACAACGCGGTTTGCTATTTTGCAAATAAAAAGTTGAACTATTTTGAACTTTGACCCCGGCATGCTTTGGTCGACGCAGCAACAAAACGTCCCTGCGCGTTGCGCGCGTATTCCGCGTCCTGTCTGAAAGGCGCTTGAGTCTCAAGCTGAATGCGTGAGAGTTTGCAGCCCTACGGGGGATAAATCGTATCGTCGGCACTCGGCAGTGTTCCTCCTTCCGCCAAGCTTCTAGTCCATGTGAGGATTGTTTACATTAGACTAGAGTGCGCACTGCGCCGCATGCACACAGTACTTATACATGTGAGGATTGTTTACATTAGACTAGAGTGCGCACTGCGCCGCATGCACACAGTACTTATACATGTGGGGATTGTTTACATCAGAGTGTGCATGTGTTTTGCGCAGCATATACGCAGTGTTTAAGCGGTTGATGGAAAATAAGCTAATGCCCGTTCTAAAAGTCTAAATTCGAATCTATTATTTTTCACTGTATTTTGACGTGCCCGCGATAACAATATCGTACATATTCATTACCGCGATTTATCGCATTACCGAATACCGGCACATGTCTAGTTTGGAGTAAGATTTTTTTCATGTTTTTTAAAAAGAAGTCTCTCATGCTCAGTACAGCTGCAGTTATTTGATTAAAAATACAGTAAACTGTTTTCTGTTTGAATATTTTGTCAAATATAATTTATTCCTGTGATCAAAGCTGAATTTTCAGCATCATGTCACATGATCCTTCAGAAATCATTCTAATTTGCGGATTTGCTGCTCAAGAAAGACATCTTTTTATTATCATCAATGTTGATTTATATCAAATAAAATCAGCTCTTATAAAAATAAGCATCTGCTAAATGAATTAATGTAAATGTGAAATGTAAATATCGGCAATGAGAAACCTGTATTAATCACTAGGTTTTTGAACACAGCAATAGTGTCTCGTGTAGAAACAGCAAACCCCCCAAAAAACTAGAATAACAGATGTCATTTCTTGACAAATGCTTTGGAGGAACAAAGAGTTTTACTTCCTTAAGCACTTTCTCCACTATCTTCACCATCTGCATAACTGTATAGGACACTCACCACATCATAGCCGGTGGGAGCTCTGTTTCTCGAGGCCACGACTCCTACGCCAGTGATCGGGTCCATGGGCATCTCTGGCAGGGCGTCTGAAAGGTCCCGTACCTCAGGCATCATGGAGGAATTCTGAGAAGACAAGAGTGTTGTTAAAACATTTATACGCGAACCACTTGACAGAACATGTTGGATGAGTCTAAATAGTGTTTGTTTGGTTTACAAAAGCAAATGAACTTTTGTTAGACTCTACACTTGGTTACGGTTGCTACCTCATAACATCCCATAGGAATGAACTGGGGATTTCCATGAACAGCATGATGTGCTAATAAAATGGCATTTTTCTGCTGTTTTTTTTTTTAAATAAGTTAAATTATGCAGCAATGTGATTAAAAACTACAGAGACTGCAATGGAGGCAAACACGTACTAAAAGGAGAAAGTTCTCGTTCGAAAGTGAAAACATAGGTATAATGTTTCTAAAGTACAATCCATATGGTGAACATTTCAGTTGCTAGTAATGACACTACAATGACCTGAATCAATACACAAATGTAGTGACATTAAGTTAATTTACCCAGGAACACATGCTCGTGATTTTACTAATATATTTGTAGATGAGGGTGACAATCCACAACGTGAACTTCACAACATTTATTTAAGGACTTGGAAAAGGAAGAAGAAAAAAACTTTCCACTCTGGGTTCTTTGATTCACTATTATATGTGACCCAGCAGCAACATTGTAGCATATTTCTTTTGCATTGAATTGTGTTTAATACTAAACACACAAATTATCTACAGACTTAAAGTGAAAAAGCTTGTATGACACCCATTTTTACATTATTCAGTTAATTTCCACAATGCCTCGTATAAAATGATGCCAAATATGGCCTATATTGTTTGTTAGCAAATAGCAATAAAAGGTTTTTAAAAGTCAAAACACTTACTACTGTAAGCTGGCAAATAAAACCAAGTCACTGTGTAAAAGACATGTTTGAACAGAGAACAATGTTCACATTTACTCAAGCTGATACCCAAACATATCTCTGAGACAACACAGAGCAGAATAAAAACATGACGCCGAAACATGAAGACAAGCTGGCAAATGAAACCAAGTCACTGTGTAAAAGACATGTTTGAACAGAGAACAATATTCTGCAGAAGAGAACAAGAGGGTGGAGACGAGACATTGAGCCAGACGACAAGCCACACATCCAACGAAACACGGCCTCTTTTAGCCTTTCCTTGTCGACTGTTCCTCTAATCTCACAACTACTTCAAGGGAAAAATATCTTGATTCCAAGACTATTACAATTAGCAGGATTCTGATAATAAAGTCTGTTTATTTACTTTGAGATGAGTAAACACACTTCCGGAGCGTCTGAGAGCTTATAATGAACAAGAAGAACTTACACGTTACCGTAAAATGTAAACAGTTTTGGTGGGTAAAAGGGGAAAACTTGCATGTCTACCAGAGATCAACAGATTAAACAAAGAGTTGAGTAAAAACTGATTGGCATGAGTGTGCGCAGTGTAAAAGACACTTAATATATTTAGTAATATTATTGATTTGTAGGGTACCGATACCGGTTCCTGAACGCTACTTTTTTCGATACAAATTAGATAATGTTATAGCAGAGGCTGTAACATTAATGTGAGGAGGGGGGGGGAACAAGAAAGCTAAACGGTTAATGCAGCTAACCTTTAGGAGGAGCACACTCTACAAGATTTAATGTGAGTTTAATTCCGTTTTTCCCGTTAAAATTCTTCTGGATTCCGCCGTTCATTGCATCGCGGTCATCGTTGCCATCAAGCCGACGTAAACTAGTGTTTTTCCTTGATGCCTCGCACTTGATTTGGGCACAGCATACATGCTTATCGTTTCACTGACATTGACAAGATTAACCCCTCAGATATTGAAATTTGGTACCGAATGACAAGACATTTTTTTGATACTCGGTGGTATCGAGGCAATTCGGTCGGTGCCTAAAAAGTATCGAACTCGATACCCAGCCCTATTGCTTTGACTACACTGACAGTATTGGATGAAAACTTGAACTGACTTTTTACATGGATAGCACAAATAGAACAAAGTTAAAAAATTAAATAAACAGTGCTTTTTAGGTTTTTCAGGTCAATCTAACAGTAGTTAGATACATATAAGGTAGATTAGGTACAGAAATTGAATAATCAAATGTAAAATAACACTGCATAGTCTTCACTGTACAAATTAAATATAGATGAATCCTTATTACAGTTAGGCTACTTAAGTTACAGTCCTTATGTCACAAAAGGTATTCAGTCAAGAGCATTAAAGGGTTAGTTCACCCAAAAATGAAAATTAAGTCATTAATTACTCACCCGCATGCTGTACCAACCCCGTAAGACCTTCGTTCGTCTTCGGAACACAAATGAAGATATTTATGATTAAATCTGAGAGCTGGATCACTCCTCCATAGGCTCCCTAAGTGAATGAAACTTGACGGCCCAGAAAGTCATTAAAGAAAATGTTTAAATATTCCATGTCACAACAGTGGCTCAACTATAAGTTTATCAAGCGACGAGAATACTTTTTGTGCGAAAAACAAACAAAAATAACGACTTAATTCGACTATTCCTTTTCTTCCTTGTAGGCCTGAAACGAGACTTCAAGAGATTTCCACGACGCATGCGCGAGAATTGCGATCTCCTTCAACTACTTCAGTTCAGTTCTCGCGCATGCGTCGTGGAAATCTCTTGAACATTTTCTTTAATGACTTTCTGGGCCGTCAAGTTTCATTCCCTTAGGCAGCCTATGTAGCAGTCATGAACCTCTCAGATTTAATCATAAATATCTTCATTTGTGTTCCGAAGACGAACGAAGGTCTTACGGGGTTGGTACAGCATGGGGGTGAGTAATTAATGACTTAATTTTCATTTTTGGGTGAACTAACCCTTTAAGTGTTTTTTTTTTTTTTGCAGTGAGTCTTTTGTTGTGATTAACATTAAAAACACAGACATCTGGACTATTAGGCTGCTGTCACTTTAAGACATAATGCACAGATCCAGTTTACTGATACTGTTACACATGCGTTTTCTTTCTCCACTGTTTCCATTCACTTAACACATAGGCCTAGGATACTCGCCAAGATGGGTTTGTGTCCGTTCATGAAAGAGAGCTCAATTCACTATTCACTTGAATGTTTAAAGCAACTCCAAGTAACTTTTCCTCTGCGGTCGCCCTACAGGTTGGAAGCGGAATTGTCCGTTACCGCTGTGGTAAATAATTTAGCCTAGCGCAGCCTACTGTCGCACGCACGCTCGCTGTTTATCCAGCGCCGGCTTTGGAATGAACGATGTCCACAGCCAAGGTAGAGTATGTTGCATGATTTCATGAAAGTATGATGTATTGCGACATCAGAAACGAAGAAAAACTAAATAATGACTATTGTAACGCTTGACGTAATGCAAGTCAAATTTGTAGTTTTCTTATGTATAATTAGAACTACAGAAACGCGACCCGATCTGGCAATCTTACATAGCGTGGTTATAGCAGATATGGGACCGCAAAGTGAATCTAGAAGTGCCTTTCACCCTGTTACGACTTGATGAACCACTGAAACGATTTTGGAAACATTATTTTAAGGTAAAAAATCTTACTTAGTGTTGCTTTAATTTGGCATCATGGCTTAAAAACGTGCAAAAGATAAACTGTCATGACGATGCAGCACTGGTCCGATCTCTCTCATCCATCGGGCAGTCCTTATTGTCGAGCCCTGCATTTAAATCTAGCGTGTCAATTCTCTTTACGTGGCATGTGTGAAAGTCTCTCTCTTTCTCTCACGTTGAATGTGTGTGTGTGTGCGTTTGTGAAAGAAAGCAACAGAGGGCGCTCTCAGCCAAGCGACGGTGCGCAAAGCTCAGCAGGCAATGAATTTATATTGCGCCAAACGTATTTTTTGCCTTTAACTGAATCACAGGTGACTGAAATCCAACAATTTAATAGCATTGGCTAATTAAAGATGTTTTTAGTTGCCTAACGTTCAATTTGGTCACACATGCGAGTGATTTACTCGTCATGATGGAGACGAGACCAGAATGCCTTTACAACCCTCTACAATGCATGCACTTCACACATCAACTGATTTTAGACTTAGGGTTTGTTCTTCCTGAGCATCTAAAGAGTTATGTCGCTGAATATAAATGATTCACAGTCTTTGGATGAAGCTAAGCACTTTGGAGGCAACCTTGGCAACCAGGCCTGCCCTCCGCGCTCTGCAAACAAGCCACAAAGAAG
This sequence comes from Tiaroga cobitis, assembly GCA_030578255.1. NCBI lineage: Eukaryota > Metazoa > Chordata > Actinopteri > Cypriniformes > Leuciscidae > Tiaroga > Tiaroga cobitis. Next base: position 57,963,212 of record CM060595.1, on the reverse strand, counting down.
CTGTGTCAAATCACTGGTGCACAGAAGCAGCTCGCAGCCAAGCAAACTGCACTGAGAGGAGAAGAAAGAGAGTGAGATCAAACTGAGAGCATGTGAGAACTCTATAGAGCCAAGAGAGTGTTTAAAAAAAGGTGTGACACGATGATCTCTGGAGTCAACAGTGAGAAAACCCAACAGGAATAGACTGCATTCGTTAACAGGGAAGGAATGCAGTCAGGGAATCATATACTGTATTTTAGTTTAATGTGAATCAAGACTGCAACATCCTAAATCATAGATAACACTGAGATTTCACTAACCCCTTTTCAACTCATAATATGCCCAACTTGGTCCAATTCAATTCTACCCAGGAAGAGGCTGTTCTGGGCAAGGAAACACTTAAACCTGCTGGTTTCGAACCAGAAAGCAGTAGCGTCAGTGCTTGAGCAAGGGATAAAATTATCACAAAGTTTACTTTTCAAAAATAGAACAAGGCAAAACTCAAAACAAAACTTGATAGTATAAAACTAGAGCACTCACAATACAATCAACAACCAAAACGACAAACTGCAAAGATACTGCTGTTTCAAACTATGTCATTTACAAATAGTTATGAGAAATTGATTATTGTGAATATGAACTGTATTAGTCCTATATTTAAATAATTGACTGTTATATTAAAACCAGGATGTATTGCAATGGCCTATACAATTCTGAATTAAATTACTAAAAATAATATGCTCTACAAACTAGTCTGATCTTAGTTAGTTAAAGTTCGAAGTTAGTAGAAAGGTGGTAAAGATCTGAAACCCAGTTGAGAAAAGGTGTAAATAGTGGAATGCTCCCAATATCCTTTCATTGTTATTGAGCCATGTTTATTATCACAAAAGGAACTCGATTGACGATATGAAGCGAGTAAAAACATGTTATTAAATGTCTTTTGTTGGACAACAGATTTATGAACGCTTCGCATTACAAGTTTGGGGAGATGTTTGTCGCATGTTGCTTTTTCAAATGCACGTTATAAGCGATAACGTCTTTTCAGAGATGGAGCAGCATTTACTACAGATCACAGAGCCACTCTTCACTAACACAGTACACTGGGCATATATGTATTCAATTGAAAAATGGGGAAAAGCGTAGCCTTTGCTTTTTAATAATCGTTCAACGTCAAATTGCAGTTTCGGTTTGATTTTGATTAATCGTGCGGCCCTAATGTGAATGGGATTACAACGTTTAGGGTTCATATAAACACAACTTTCAGAATCTGAAGTTGGACTGGATTAATTTCAATAGATTTAAATTAGTGCATTTAAACACAGCTAATGAGTATTTGAATTGGGTTGGAAAGTTTAGGGTACATATAAACAGTACTTTTAGAATCTGCAGTCAGATTGGACTTAGATAGATGAGAATGCATGTAAACGTGTATGTAGCTAAGAAGGACATATTCTTGAATAAACATGGTCTTAGAATAGTCTTATTAATCAATCCAATGCTGGCAGAAGTACACTGGTATTAGCAAGGCTTTCCTATCCCTAGCCCCCAAAAAAAGGAACGTTACAATCATCAATGATTTCCTATTGGATAAATCACAATGAAGCAAAATTCATGCTTGTCTTTCAGACCGACTATGTCTAACCAGTAGCCTATAATATATGCTGAATTTTCATAAACAAATGCACACCAAAGCAATCATCATAAAGAACAGATGCGTCCTTCCTGAAACATGAGCAGGAAAGGCTCTGCGATGCCTCTCGAACATTAGGGGCAGATCTGCTTTCATATCACTCATCTGCCAGGAGGACAGAGAAGCCTCAGATGGCACAGATGCTGGCACTGTCAACACACTGCCAACCGAGGAGTCTGGGAGATATTGCAGGGCTCAACAATAAGGACGGCCCAGAGCCAGATTGAGAGAAGCTTGGGCCAGCTGACAGAAGCCACTGCTGCATCTATGCATTTATGCTGTCAATTCAGTTTGCTTTGCACATGGTGTGTTTTTTTTAAGTTATTCCTAATATAGTTGTCAAATAAACCTATTATAGCATTGTATATCACAGATATATTCTTTCTTAGCTCTTTGATGAATTCCTTTAGTTCCTCTTTTGTAAAAGTGTCTGCTAAATGCATAAATGTTATTCGACTAAATGCTAAAAATAAGCTGATAAAGACACTTACTTCTGGGCCAGTGAAAAAAAAAAAATGAACAGGGCAAATCAAAATCGGATCTACTATCCCAGTAAGAAAAAAAAATCCTTTTTGTTCAGCCCAGCATGTGTTGTTTTCATTGCTTGTTCAAGTTTACATCACCTCTCTAAGAAAGCATGCTTGTTTGAACAGGTGGATTAAGCAAACATCATCACGGGAAACTAATCAAATCCATGAGCACAGGTTCTAGCAGCCACATCCACTCCAGATATGCATGGATGTATGGATGGGTGTATGCATGCATGGATGGATTGGTGGATGGGTGGTCAGGGATATGATAAATCCAAAAGAAAGTGAAAAGTACATGGAAGAATCCATAACGATTATAATAACAGCTATACAAAACAAACCATTTTGAGACTTAACATCAACAGAGATCTGGTGCTATAATCAAAATGAAATGTCAACACCAGTGGCACAAATTTGGAATGAATACAGGCCAGAGCATTATAGAAAATACATACAAGATCAACATTTATCGCACAAATACGAAGCAGCTCTTGGTCTATAAATCATACATTACGGCTCCAAATCTCACAAACAAGAGCAGCATTCAGAGACTCCGGTCGTAACAACATGCTGATTATTCTAACCCATGCTGGAGTATTTGACAACAAAATTGGTATGTCATACTTGCCTTATCAAATTCATTAGGCATCTTGGTGATAATCTGATCTGAAAATTCAATTTCAACATTTTCAAAGACCCAATCATAAGACCATTTATTTCTTACAGCATTACCTCTGTTTACACAGTCACTTGCTTCCTGTAAATTTAATAAAAACCAGACACTAACGGGTCAGACATCTGCAGGGTTTCTGTAGGCTTTATGAAGGTACATTTAAGACCAAGTAAAGAACATTTAGGGAATAAATTGAAGAGAATACATTACATCAATATGCTATCTAAATGTAAGGAGTATTAGCTACACGTAAACGTTTGGAAATACACCTTACTGTACAACAAATATCTATTATTTTTTAATTCATTTTACAAAAAAAAAGTTTAAGCAGAAACACTCACTTAATTTTGTTACGTTGTCTAGGCTTCATTTTACATTTGAATCTCAAGTAAATGTATCCTAATTTAAAGATGATTTTCCATGTATTAGATAACAGGACCATTTTTTTAAGTCTCTTTAAGCCTTAATTTGTGTAAGGGCGAATTAAGACCTTTTTAAGACCCTCGGAAACCCTGATCTGAATCATGAACACAGAATTAAAAGACACTTAAATGACAATATATGACACTCTTAAATTCGATTACAAAGCGATTAAATATTGTCCAATAGACAAGCAATGCTCTGCAATATAAATTAATATATAGCACCTTATCCATATTTATATTCCCTCATAACATTTTTGTTTGAATGACCAGATATGTAAGATACAAAGCAAACATGTAATAAATCATTATTATTTACATTAACATTACTACTCAATATTATTTACTATCCTGCTAAACAATTCACAACTCTTTAAAACATTTCAAACACTTATCTAGGTCTTATTATAATATATTGAGTCCAGAATATGAATAAATAATAGTCAGTTTTATCATTTGGCTGAAGCCCAATTTTAGCCATTAGCATTAGCTGGCAGGTTGCTAGGAGACTCCTTAGAGAGATTATATACTTAGCCTAGCCGAGCTAACAAGCTATCCCAATTTATTTTCCTCAATATTCCTTATTTTTTTTCAATATATGTGCAAATAGCAATATGACCATTACACTCCACATTGACTTAACTGTAAAATGCACTGCGTCCTTCCTTTTCGGACAAAAGCAGCTTTTCATGACCCGCAGCCCACAGCGGTAGCAGCAGGCGTAGCAGCGGCCGCAGGAGCCTCGGCAGCGCGTAAGAGCAGAGCGGGGCGGAGTGGGAGAGAATGCGGCGGGAAGAGCACGAAAGCTCGGGCGGGCAAAAGCAGAAGCGGAGCTAACAGTGCTAATGCTAATCGACGTCTCTCTTACCCCACTTCACACAGATAGACAGACAGACGCTGCTGTTTGAAAATATATACGCCACTGGTTCCTCTTCTGTCTGTCGTAGTTACAGCTCACGACTGGACTGTTGACATTACCGTTAATCAGTTAATCCATTTCAAAGGATGCATTTCTCCTTAATTTGCCAGAGTCGTTTAGGGATCCTCAGAAGCTGCCATTTCTATTCTAACCAGTCACTGAAACTGAGAGAGGAGAGGGTGGGAGGTAGGAGTGTGAGTGTGTGTGTTCTGTGTTTTTTTGTTGCTCATGTAGTTGTTATGAAGTCTTTGCCTTTGAATATCTGTTTTATATTATGAATACCCAACAATTACACACAAAAACATCAAAAAATACGATTGCTGTAATGCAAAACTAGATTTAACCACGAGATTTCAAGAAATAGAGGGTAGGCTATGCATGTTGATTAATTAATAAGTTGTTTCTTTTAATAATTTAATGTTATCAGCCCTCAGTTAAAGTAATGTAATATTATGGTACAGTATTAATATTATGGTACTTTATACTTTCATACATATGGCAGGGCAGTTTTTTTTTTTTTTTTAAATTGGGGTCCAGGGGCCGCAAGGGAGTACTATACCACAATAGGATGTCTGTGGAAAAGTTTACAACAGTATAAAAAATGTATAAATAGATATATAATTATAAAAAAGTTAAAGTAGATATTAAATAAATAATACAATTAGATTTAAATAAATAAATAGGCCTAATAAGAAAGGAAAAGCAACTGCAGCCTCAGCAGGCATCATCTTTCACCTGCAGAAAATGCAGCAGAGATTGCCATTCTAGACTCGGGCTCTATAGCCGCTCACAAAGGTCCAGATAGAAAATCACACAAAAAAACCATTTGGAAGCTACACCATCGTCTCCTGTAGATGGAAGGATGCTGATAAATACATTTACATAAATAAATGAATAAATTATACACACAAGTAATTTCTCACAGTATAAATGGCCTTTTAAATTTAAGAACGGGGGTCCCTCACACCAGGATGATCATATTTGGGAGACTGAGACCATATTCATGTAGGCCTACATGTTCATCAAGAGGACCTTCAAAGAATACCATGGTACAGGTCCATAATGCTGTGTAATTATTCTGGAACCATGTTTAAAACCTTTTTGTAACCAACAGTTGTAAATGGTAGTTTCACTGTGACTGTGCTATTGAATATGGTTTTATATGAGAAAAGGCCCAAAAGTTACATACTGTATTTTGATTAATACTGCAGTATTGCTGTAACCAAAACAGCTTTCATATCAGATCTTGAGTGGTAAAGTTTTCAGATTATATATCAATGATGCTGTATGGTAAAACTGGTTAAGTTCTGCAAATATTGCTTATGTTCAATAGATAATTTTTTTGCTCTTCATCAAACGTTATCTGCAATGCACAGATTAAAATATGTTGAAATATCCAGGTGTGTTTGAGTGTGAAAGATAGAGATTGTGATTGTCATGGTTGTCAGATAGAATCTCATTGACTGAGTGTTTTCTTCGCAGTATTGGACAAACACTGAAAGCTCTTGATGCCCCAGATCAGAACTAATGAGATCGGTGTAATGAAGCCCACAGTTCATTCTTAAGAAGGATTAAGGTAAACAGAGTCCAACGCTTTACTAGCATGTGTAGATTGCGAATCTCGGCACCATTTCATTTTTAACCACAAACTGGGGTTTTAATCGATGACATTATTATTTGAGGATTGTAGTATAATTTGCATATATGCATGGCCAAATGTGTGATCCAGACTTTTATGTGAAGGCTGAGTATATGAGTGTATGCCATGCATCCAGCTCATGTTGGATATTATTTGTTATCTGAATGTATAAATGTCCTGTCAGCAATGCCTACTGATCTGCAACCGTTTTGAACGGTGCCATCTGGAGTGCCATGCAGACATGATAATCTCACTTTAATTACATTAGCAATGCCATCAGTTAGTGAGAGTGGAGGGCTCCCCCAAATTATAAATGATTGTATTAAGTCACATGTCAGATGTGTGTCACGGTGGCTGGTGTTAGATTAATGGAAATATGATTTCCAGAAATCAAAGTTAGAAATTCAAATGATCAGGATCTTTCCTGTAAATTATGCTTTCTTTAGACTGGATGTTTCTGGGGCATTAAACGTGTGCGTGCGTGCGTGTGTGTGTGTGTGTGTGTGTGTGTGTGCGCGCACGTGTGTGTGTGTGTGCGCGCGCACGTGTGTGTGTGCGCGGTTGAGATAAACCCTATGTTATAAAGACATGTTTGTCTATGGAAAATTCCTTTTAAACATGGAAACCCAACATGTGTGTGTGTGTGTGTGTGTGTGTGTTGCATTGCATTTTGCAACTTTCAGAACTTTGGAGTCTTCTCTGAATAATGACTAACGACCGGTGTTATTTTATTATATACTGTATGTATTATTGTAGAATTTATTCATATTTTGAATTAGCTTCATTTTTTGTTTTCAGTTTTTAATTTTACTTTACTTTACACTTGTAAGTTTTAGTAGTTTTGTTATGTTTTTGTCAATTTTCTTTTTTATATTTCTATACATATTTACCCATTTTCTTTTTTTCTATTTTTTTTTTATCTGTCTACCTATTTTCTAATTAATTAATTATTAATAGAAGTGTGCTCTGCTTCTCCTCGTGTGATCCTGTTGTATGACCACAGGAGGGTGGCATTGCTACAGCGGTGTGAGATGTGTGTTCAACATCAACTCATGTGTCAGAGAATTCAGTCAGAAAAGAGAAACATGACAGCCATATTGACAGTGTCTATTCACTGCTTATCTGTGTTTTCTTCCCTTGTTTGAAGAAAAGGGTGATTAGTAAATAAAGTAGAGGATAAATAAAATGTGTACGTACCTTACTATGCGGTTGATAATGTGTTATTCAGTATAGGGTTCTATGGCATTCTGGTTTCTACAAATGACTTGGTTCCTGTCTTTAATTTACAGTAAATGGGTTATAAGCCAAAGTTTAATACTTAGGCTTATGAGTTTGTTCAAATCATTAACTTAAAGTATGAGGAGGAGTGATGCTTGCATTTTGCAAACACCACTAATGATTCTATTATGCACATATTTCTACATTTGTTTAGCCTGAAATAGTGTTATTGTGATATATACTACCGTTTAAAAGCATGGGGTTGGTAAGAGTCTCTTCTGCTCACCAAGGCTGCATTTATTTGATCAAAAATACATTAAAAAGCAATATTGTGAAGCATTATTACAATTGAAAATAACTGTTGTCTTTTTGAATGTAGGTTAAAATGTAATGTATGCCTGTGATGCAAAGCTGAATTTCACCTGATCCTTCAGAAATCATTTTAATATGCTGATTTGCTGCTCAAGAAAATAACTGTTAAAAATAGTCGTGCTGCTTAATATTTTTATGGAAACCATGATAGATTATTTTAAAGATTATTTGTTCAAGAGAACAACATTTATCTGAAATAGAAATGTTTTAAAAGTCTTTAATGCATCCTTGCTGAATAAAAGTTATAATGTTATTAAATAAATACAATCTTACTGGCTCCAAACGTTTGAACAGTATAGTGTATATCTCCTGCTGTATAATGTGTGTCTTTTTTCAGTTGAATATTGAAAAACAGCATTTGTAAAGACGAGTCATATCAGCTTGGCACAGAAGCGGTGGTGTGTGTGTAGTGTTTTCACTGTCCAGTTGGTGTGTAGGTTGTGTAGGTGCACTTGTTGTTTTCTTATTTGTTTATCTGACACAGTTCTGCTAGGGCTTCAGTTCCAACAGCATGGTTTTGTTAATGCTTGTTTTAAATGCTTCACTCTTTCCTAAGTTGCATTATTATTTTTATATTTTATTTATGTCTCTCTCTGTTATGTACTATATTTTCCATACATTGGATGAATCACTATATCACTTTCCTTGGATTTATTGGATAAAATTCACTCTTTTTCTTTTGAAAATGAAATGTCCACTGCTACCTCACTCTCAAAATGCATTAGATTTCCATAAAACCACTATTTTTTTGTAATCTAAAAGTGTTAGTCAGCAGCCAGTGGTGTAGCGGTTCAAGCTCAGTTCTGGTAACCAGATAGTTCAAGTTCTGCAAGGACTGAGTTATTAGCTTTATGTCCTTGTGCAGGGCACTTTGCCCCATACTCAAAGTCTTGATGTTGATTTTGGGCTCTACTAGAACAGGTTTTCATGCTCGAATGTTCAAAAAACACATTATTTTCCCCATATTTGTCATTGTTGCAGCTCCTCTCTTCCCAGTCTGTCAGTAACGCTCGGTTTAGTTCCTATCTCAATGAAGCCCCTCCTTCTATAAAGCTCAATGTGTTCTGATTGGTCACCTGGACAAGTGTGTTGTGATTGGTCAACTGCTCGCGTGTTTGAGAAATGTCCCGCCTCTTACCATAACCACTAGTTTCAATAAACTACTAAAGCACAAAGTCAGTTATTCTCCAGGCTATATCCTTCTAGAATCTAGAATCCCTTTCCTCATTATCAAGTGTTAAAAGTGTATTTCTTTGGTTAGTTTTTGCAAGCCTTAAACTAATAGGAGTCCACCCAAAAAATTTAAATTCTGTCATTTTCACTCTTTCCTTGTAAGCCATTGGTTATTGCATGCTTCTAATTATCACACATACATTAGCTGCAGTGAGAATGATTTTGGCGGAGGGGAATATTTACAGCGAATAATGACTTGGCTATGGTATATATAACATTTAAGTTATTTGCACTGTACTTGTATGTTGCTGTATTGTTTGCTTGCATGCATCATGGTGAAGCACACTTTGTGTGAGATGTTTCTCTCTCTCTGTAATGGGGTTATCAATCACACCTCCAGTGCCGGCTCATAGAGGTCAGAGGTCACTGCATCCCATTGCCAATGTCGACTGAACTCTGATTTGGCTTCTTTTTGTGGATGACAGTAAAGGTTTGTCTTATTGTCCGCTCCCTAAAGAAGCAGAGATATCAATGGCCAAGCAGGCGTACAATGTGACAATATTATACAATTTTGATGCTACTTAAAAATACATAATGTGAAAATATTTTAGGACAATGTATTTGGCAATGTATATGTGTTTTTCAAATGTGTTCAGTGACTTTTTTTCATTAAAAGATATTTACACTCTCTCTCTCTCTCTCTATATATATATATATATATATATATAGCCTATATATATATATATATATATATATATATATATATACACTGTAAATAATATTGTTTTTATGAAAAATGTAAAAAAAAAACACACACACACACACATACATATATAAATTCAAAAAATATATTTTTATATATATATATATATATATATATATATATATATATATACGGTATACTAACAATATTTTTTTAATTGATGTATATAAATTCAAAAATTATATATATATATAATGTTTTGAATACATTTTGGTAACTATATATTTAGTATATAACTATATATTTAGTATATATATATATATATTTCAGCAAGAGCAGCAAAACATTTAGATTTTTCTTGCTCATGTAGTAGATTTTAAAGTCTTCACAAACGTACTATTTGGAAATGCGCAAATAATCACACTCTTATTATACACAAGTGAGCACGGCTCTGTCTCCGAGGCCGATCTGTTGTTTTGCCGGAGGCTGGGAAGGTATTGTACAGCTTCATTCACCCACATTTGACTTTTTCATGCAAGCATTTATGAAAAGGTCAACAAATTACTTATGACAAGTAATGCTAGTGCACTGTTGTGTAAGTACTATACATATACAGTTATATATAGTCTTTACAATCAAGAGAGAGAGACAGATGAGGAGAGTAGAGCTAGTTGTGAATATATGATTCACCGCAGCTCATCTTTCAATAAGAATATATTCTGAATGCACAGGCATACACTTTTATGTTGCTTAATGCCATATACTGCATATAAAAAAGACAAAATATAATGCAAAGATATTGTGATATGTAAACATTTGCATGCAATGGATGTTTTATACAGAAATATTAACATTTGTCATTCCATCAAGCCAACCTCTGAATGTACCACCACCATTTAAATGTGACTATTAGTCACAGAGTGATAAAATCTGACATCACACATTCAATTGCGAGTGCTATTTCAACAACCTGCACCTGAGACTGAGCACGATGAGCCATCAACCAGACAAAATGACAGTCCAAACTGAAAATAAATGATAATCTGTGAGGAACGGGAGGGTTGGGCTATGGCTGGCGATCCAAATACTGCCTCTCACTTCACTGGCACTATAGAGAGCATCCCTAAAGATATTGATCTTTAGCAATCTGTCTGAATATACCTGTAGGCTGATTCTTATGAGGATTATGTGATCTCAGGCCGAATCCTTTTCTCCAGCTGATCTGGTGTATGAGTGTGGATGGTCTGTCTGTCTGTCAACATGCATATAAATGGTTGGAAGTGCTTGACCTTTTATCATGACCATTCTCTGTCTGTTCCAACCCTGCTCACCCCCGAGCGCAAATTCATATGCATTAGATATTGTGTGGGCCAGTGCATTTCAAAACGTCCGCGGCCTGTCAGGTTACAGGGGAAAATATGATCTGCACCATTTTTGTGGAAATGAACCGTAATAACTCTATGGAAGCGATTTCCAGGTGGAGTTTATGAGGACGCTTGTTCAAGGAACTTTTTAGCTATCAAAGCTTATTGATTAAGCTGTATTTTAAATTATAAACATGTTATTTTTTCGGAGCAATCGATTTTATGCCGTGCGTCAGTAAACGTGATTTCTGCATGAACAGCAACAACCCAATTTCTTCAAAAGATGTAAAAATGTGGTTCTAATTACTATTGAATTATGTTGAGTATTATTAAGCATTGAATTATTGAGTATTGAATTAAGTGCGTTAGTGTTATTTATTTATTTTTATTTTTTTCAAGAGACACATTTCTTTAATTATATACACATATAATGTTCACATTTTTGGGGAATGTATTTTTTTTGTGGGGGAAGAAATGAATAGGCCTGTGCAATGGCACATTTATCAAGTGATAGTAAATATATTTATAACTTTTTGTTCAAATAATATTTGTCAAATATTAGAATGTACATTATAAAAGTACAATGGTTTACACAAAAAAATATTTTCAATATTGATACTGAGAAGAAATGTTTCTTGAGCAGCAAATCAGCACATTAGAATGATATTTGATACATTGTGTGACTCTGCAGTAATGATGCTGACAATTCAGCTTTGCCATCACAGGAATAAATTACATTTTAAAATATATTACAATACAAAACAGTTATTTTAAATAGTAATAATATTTCACAACATTGCTGTTTTTATTGTATATGTTATCAAATAAATTCAGCCTTGGTGAGCAGAAGAGACTTACAAGCTTATGATCTCAAACTTCTGAATGGTAATGTATATATCGTATTTTTATTTTATTTTTTATTTTTACTTTTTCTCATATAAGAGTGTTATTTTAGGATCATTGGGATATTATTATAGCTTTTTAATGTTTTGAATGACTTTTTATTTTCTGATTTCAGTTTATGTTAGTTTGTTGTGTTTTTGTCATTATTAGTAGTATTTTTATATATATATATATATATATATATATATATATATATATATATATATATATATATATATATATATATATAAATGTGTGTATATATTTAAATTTTATTTTAGTTTTGTGGGCTCTACTAGAACAGGTTTTCATGCTTGAATGTTCATTTTTTTCCTCATATTCTCCATTGTTGCAGCTCCTCTTTTCCCAGTCTGTCAGTAACGCTCTGTTTAGTTCCTGTCTCTATGAAGCCCCTCCTTCCATGTGCTCTGATTGGTCGGCTGGAGCAGTGTGTTGTGATTGGTCAACCGCTTTGAACGTGTTTGGGAAATGTCCCTCCCCTTGCTGCATCCGAAATCACATTTTAGTCATTTAAATAAAATAAAAAAGTAGGTTCTAGTATGAATGTAATCTGGATGTACCACAGTCATTATCATGTGACCAGTGTCAGTTGCGTCGCTTCACTGTCATTCATAAATCCTCTCCTATAGCCTCATGGGATAATAAAATATCCATCATACTCGCACTTCAGAATCTCACCGGGAGTAGTAGGTCATCCGGGTACTTTTTGCCTATACACTTTTATGAGTACTGTGAATTCAGACATACTTCTTTTGTCTCTTATGTTTTTCGCCTACTATATAGTATGTGATTTCGGATACAGCCCACACGTTTCTACACACTACTAACTAACTCAACTAGGCCCCGGCCCTTTATTCTGCGTACGAATGATTTAAATGAGGAATATTGTGACGTGTTTGTTCTCTGAAGAAAACTCAAGACTACAATGGAGTCTTGAGTCTGTTTTCTTCAGGGAGTTCAGAAACAGTGACACTGATATTGAGAAGAACTCCCGCTGAAGGGACTTTGCAGACCTTTTTCAAGCTCAAACAGCAACATTACACTCTAAAGAAATGAAAAAAAAAAAAAAAAAGTATGGTTTTAGTTTGAGTTTTAGTTAGGCCTATATTAGCCCTGCTTCAGTGTGCATCACATTTTCTCTCTCTCTCACTACACTATGACAAAATCCAGACTTAGTGTCAAAATGTATGTAAGTTATTCCACTGTAACCCGTCTGACCTACATTAGCTGGTGTCTCTTGCTTTCTGACAGCGTGCTAATGCAGTGTGGAGGACATGTGCGCTCAAAACCAGAGGATTATTACGCTTCACAAAAAGTCTTTTCGTTATGCTGATTACCACATCTTCATTTCCATTCGTTTGCAGATGTTTTATATGGAAACTTCCTCGAAAATGAGAATTTATCTGCCCTTTTTCCTTCATTCCATCAAATGCACATGGAAATTGTTCAAGCGGATTTATAAAGGCTATACGTGAGAAATCAAGTGCTGGTTAAATCCATGAACTGATTTAGTTACTAGATCTACATGCATTGAGCAATGCAATAAATTTCCAACCATAATTATTCATACGACTGAAGATGGATTAATCAGTCGTTAGTGCATTTATGGATTAATCATGTAAAAAGAGTTGTGCTATTACTTTAGTGTTTGGATATTATTTTCCCTGATGGACAGTATAACACAAAAAAAAATCCCATTGACTTGTGGTAGGACTTTATTTATTTATTTATTTTTTGTTTAGCCAATAAGTGACCATCTGGATCCATGCACAACCTGTTATCCCAGTTTACAGTTTTTAATGTTGCTGGTGATTTTAGCAGGCTAATCTTCAGTTTGTAGGGTGTTCTGGTCCAAGTCTAAAAAAAAAATATTTTTATGGTCCATATGAGATTTTTCAAAAATTGTATTATTTAGAAAAGCATTAGCACACCTCAACACGTCATCATAATATCTGTCCCGGGGCAAAATATGTGCTGATGTTTGATTCTTATAAGGATAAGTTTTGATCTCTAATGGTGTGTTCACACCGAACGCGAATAGAGCGTCAAATACACGTCTATCGCGTCTAGTTAGACGCTTGAACATTCGCCTCGTTGAGAACATCCTCACAAAAAAGCAGAAAGACAGGCGAATATGAACATGCTCCTTTGGATCCCAGCACTCTTTGTTAACGTTCGGATCCTTGGTTAATGTTTGACACATAATGAGGTACAGAGCACAAGCCTATTAATGAGAATATTAGAAAAGTAGAAAAGTGTTTTTTTTTTTTTTTTTTTTTTTTTGCGCTGGAAGGAGAGAGAGCAAAGATTAATTTGGCCCATGGTTGGTCTGCCTCACTCGTAAATTGCAAAGTTTCCAGTGAGCTGGGATAATGAGCTCTACACGCCTGTCAAGTTGCTTGTCATATGCAGTAATTAATGCTGAGGAGGACTTTCTACCAAATGGAGGCAAATGCACATACAAAACAAACTCACCAAAAATCGTATTTTGTGCTTTTAGCTCATTTAGCCTAAAGAGACAGTGTTTTGGGGCACAGGCCTACTTTTCCTAAAGAAAAAAAAAGGACAGATATTTAAATGAACAACTAAAAATGTTAAAAATAAAATTTTGGAGAATTTTTAAAAAACACCTTTTTAGATAAAAAAAGGTGATGTTTTTGACCTTTTTGGACCTTCAAAACAAAATAAAATTCTTATTTTGGCATCCTCTTAATGTTTCAAGCTCATGTGACTTTCTTTCTGTCTTTAAATTCCAAAGAAAATTGCTTTCCATAAACTATTTTTATAATTTTTTTGGCTACACTTTATTTGAAGGTGCACTTGTTACAGTGTAGCTAATTATACATTTAAGCACTGAGTAATCATTAACTACGATAGGGTTTGGGTTAGTTTTGGGGTTTGGTTTAGGGTTAGTTGCATGCATCATTTATAGTAATTACTACAACATGTAACGTGTAACAAGGACACTGTAAAATAAAGTGTTATCCTTTTTTTATTTAACAAATATGATGTAACCTTTTTAGACCTTCACCACAACAGGTAAATGCATAAAAACTGGAAACTATGCTGTATTTAGAACTAAATAAAGGAAGCACCTTGGAAACACAGTGGTCGTGTAGTGTATTTATCTGGACATATTAACCCATTTATGAAGTAAAAATAAGTTAGTATTCCTGAAAAAAAGCAAGCACAAATCAAAACATTATTCTGGGTTGAATAAACAACCCAACATGCTTGGTCAAAATAATACATCTTGGGTTTGTCTGTATTTGACCCAGCAGTGGGTTACAAAACAACCCAAATTGCTTTGTAATAATAATAAAAAACAATGTTTTTTTTTTTAAACCCAACAGTATTTAGAGTGTAGAAATATGCTTTAATGTGATAAACATCTTTTTGTGCTCTGCAAAAGAAGGACAGTCACGCAGGTTTGGATTGACATCGGATGAACAAGCAAATTGATGACAGGATCGAACTGTTCCTTTAACCGCTGTTCTGCAGACTCTGGTATTCCAGAAATAGGCCTATTGCATTTGTTTCAGCGTGTACCCTAGGCCCACATGTGTAAAGTAATGATTGTGTTGTGTGGCAGGCTTTTCTATGATCATTTCCTCATCTAAGCACATGATAAATCCCTCTCCTGATTTTATTCCTCATAATGCTGTTTTCCGGAGAATTTTTGCCATTATAATATACATGTCTAATAGGCACGCTCACCCTTCTCTACAGCCCATTATCACGGGCTCCATTTATCTCTCTAATGTTGCTTTTGTTTCACCCACAAGTGTTGCCAGGTCAGTCATTTGTTTAGCAAAATAAATGAAGTTTGTTTCTGTGCACCTTTTATTTATAGCTGGAGGAGATGAAAAGTAGTCTTTCTTGTTCCCCGCAACCGCAGCTTCACGCAAGCCATGAATATTAAAATCATTTGCTTTCTGCAGGTTTGCTGAGTGGGGGGAAATTTATTTTTCACCCCGCTACAATGTATTATTCATCGGCGCACGTAAATAATGCATGACTGGTTCTCTGAGAAAATGAACCCTTCCCCTCTGAACCCGCACAGCAGCCTGGCTCTCCATACGCAATTATGCCCTTCAATTAATGAGCTTATTAATACTGCAATTGGCTTAAATACTCTGTGGGAGCCATCGATGAGTGTCTTAATTAAGGAGATTAATTATGAGTGTGTTTAGCATGTTTGCTGACAATGATTTTATTGTTTTGTTAGTCAGTGGTTATATGTAATATATCACCAAGACAAGCACAAACATCTCTTGATTCCATAGAAAAATCTTGTAAAATTTACTTTTTTAATCTAAAAAATGTAAGTTTTTTTGGTTATAAAGCATTGCATGCAACTCGCAACAAATAATAGCAAATCACATAATAGTAATAAATAAAAATATAAACATTGAAAATGCTATCATGCAAGGACTTCTGGGAATGAAGGTGATTCAAGCTATTTAGTTATAAACTAATGGTTTCATCATTTATTTTGCCATTAAATCACATGTTTTGTCTTTTTTCTCTTCAGGAAACTCAGAAGAGAGTCGCGACATTATCAGTCGAGCTCAAGATATTGTGAAGAATGTAACCGGAGAACACGCAAGACCTGGATCTGCATTATCACATGCAAGCTGTGGTGTTATGCTAATGAAACACCTGTTTGTCCAGAGACGGTAAGCTTGTCTTCTTGTACTTCGCATGGAAAGTTCTGTATCAGTTCTTTCCTCGAGCCTGATTTGGCTCTACATTGTAAAAAAAATCCCGTTGTTTTTACGGAAAAAACTGGCAGCTGTGGTTACCAGAACTTTACCGTAAAAAATACGGTATCAACGTTTTTGGTTTTACAGACTTAACTTAAATTTTACAGTAATAAACCGTAATTCATTATCTGATATAATGATAATTTACCAACCTATTGAAGTATTAATATCTGTTTTGTAACATTGTAATACACTGACAACCAACAATCATCACAACAGTGATGAGTCACATGATAAATCAAAGCTCATCACAAGTAATCTTCCACAAGAAAGTTAATACTATTATATTGAAGCTGCACAGTGTTATTCACACAAACATTAAACACCATCATGGTAACACACATGACATTTTAAAAATGCAATAAACATTAATTTAACAACATTAAATGTAACATAAAACCCTAATGTAGCTACATAACTGATTAGAAAAGAACTAAGAAAACTAAGAAGAAACATTGTTATTTCAACAAAAATAAATCAAATGTGAAGTGTCATGCAGGCAATTGTGGGAATGTCAATCTACGGTTTTTCACTGTAAATTATACAATGAGTTGTTCTTTTCACTTTCAAAAACTGTAAATTTAACGGTATTTTACAGTAAAATTACATTAAATGTACCGTTAGATCTATCACAGTTATTTACCGTATATAGTAAGGAAACGTTCTGTTAACCAATTAACAGTTTTGCACTGTAGCATTTTACCGTTAAAATCACGATAATTTTTTACAGTGTACAGTTTCTATGACCCTCCTAATCTCATGCATCGTACAAGACTTGATGCAATTTTAATAGATTTTGTTTTAGTATTTTGCAATGCGATACTCAAAAATACATAGGACACACATATTTTGGATGAAATATTGTTTGTTTGAACTATTTTATCAGTATTCAGTGTGGAATGAATGATATATTTAACATTTCTCTTACTCTGTCGGTGTAACAAAGTCCACTGAAGTCGCTTGATGAACCCATGTGCAGTTTTATATACAAACTTGACTTGAAACTTGAAATCAACGTGAACATAAACCTGGACTTGGAAATATGAGGGCTATATATAGATTTAATAAAATAGAATAGCAGCCAGTGTATACTAAAGTGTCATAAATAATGAAAGGATTTTTTTTTTTTAAGAAATAAAAGTTATTAATTCATGTCAGTGTACTGGCACTAAAATAAATAAAACATAAATTCATGTATAAAATCTCTGATCTGTCTATTTTGACCATTCCTCAATTCTACTTATTTCATAGCCCAAATAATTTGTGCTTCATATATAAATTGCAATATTGAAAAAAAACCCACAATGCATTAGAGTGATGAAAACCGCACTGGAATATCTTTACCTTCGATACTGAAGCAGTCACGGATGGTTCTCCAGCTAACAAAGTTTCGGACGTGCTTTTGGAAAAACGGATCAAGCTCCAATACAGTGCTTTATGTGAAATGTGTTGTTGTTTTTCTCGCAACAATCCTCAGAGCTCGAACAATAGCTTTGCTAAGATAAACATGGCTTGTAACATGACAATCAAAGGGTTAATGCACCGAGGTCCGAAAACCCATTGAACATAATGTATTCTGTGTAAATCAGTGCAGATACAGTCCCAGTGTTCAGCAACAGAAGGGGGACCATCATCTCTAACTCAGTTTTTACTCTCTACATTCCCCATTCATCATAATAATCATAATCATTAGTTTTACTCACGCTGCCTGAGTATTACAAGCACATCTATCTCATCTTACTACAGGGATTTAAGACCTGGGGCTGTTCGATGAAACACTGAGAAAGAGCGCTAAACAAAACAAGACAAAGAATAATGAAAAGAAAGGCGTGTGGGATCAGCCGATATTATTGTGTTATTGTTGCCAACAGATGAAAGCATCACTTTTACTGTTTATCTGCATCAGATTCTAGCATTTCAACACATTTTGTCTGTGTTTGTATTTAACATACTGTACACCAAGAAAGGAAACCATTTATTCATTTAGCAGACACTTTTAACCAAAGCAACTTACAAATGCAGAATAAGTAATCTGCCACGGAGTTATATATTCATACTTGGTTTTTTATAAAGATAGATTAGGAAACAAGTTAGAGCAAAGGTGAAATGCAGAAAAGAGGACTAAAAACTTCGAAGACTTCGACCGTTGTTTCATAGGCAAACTTCATTTGTGCTTCAAAAAAACAAAACCAATGTATTACAGCAAGGAAAATTGCTCTTTTTAATGCAGATACTTAAGTGGTCTCATTCAAATGTCCCTCAGTCGTGCCATCCTTTCTTATTATTATGCCTCTTACATTTTTTTATCAGGGTTAGTCAACTTGAAGAGCGAGAGGAAGTGATGTGTGAAGAAAAGAAAGGTAAACCAAGGTAAATATCACTTTGATGCGGTGGAAATGACTTTTTATGATGATTTGTAAAGAAAAAAATGGCAGAATTCTCCCATGATGCATGTACAGGTCTTTAAACACTGATAATAAACAAATTAAACTAGATGAGTAAAGTTTGATGATAAATTTTGATGTTGGCTTGACAAAGCCAGGTCTGAAAGTAACTTTGAAAAGCTGGAAGTTTGATTAAAATGTTGTTAGCATGCTTAGCATGTTGCTACCATGTGGTTAGTATAATTTAATACATTTTTAGCATGTTGTCATAATCGGCACATTGCATGTTTTAACATTTTGCTAGCATGAATTAATATGTTGCTAACATGAATTAACATGTTGCTAGCATGGTTTATCACATTGCTTGCATGATTTAACATTTTGCCAGCATGAATTATCATGTTGCTTGCATATTTTAGCACATTGCCAGCGTGAACTAACATGTTTTAGCACATTGCTAACATGTTTTACCACATTGATAGCATTATTTAATACTTTGCTAACATGAATTTGCAAGTTAACACATTGCTAACATGAATTATCATGATGCTAGCATGTCTTAGCATGTTGTTAGCATGAATTAGCATGGTGTTGACTTGAGTTAGCCTGATATGGTATGCTTAAGCACGTTGATAACATGAATTATCATTTTGCTAGCATGTCTTAGCATGTTGTTAACATTAATTATCATGTTGTTAGCATGTTTGCTAGCATGTTTTAGCATGTCGATAGCATGAATTATCATTTTGCTAGCATGTCTTAGCATGTTGTAAGTATGAATTATCATGTTGCTTGCATATTTTAGCACATTGCCAGCATGAACTAACATGTTTTAGCACATTGCTAACACGAATTAGTATTTTGCTAACATGTTTTACCACATTCATAACATTATTTATGCCTAATACTTGCTAGCATGAATTAGCAAGTTTTAACACATTGCTAATATGAATTATCATGATGCTAGCATGTCTTAGCATGTTGTTAACATGAATTAGCATGGTGTTGACTTGAGTTAGCCTGATATGGCATGCTTAAAGGGTTAGTTCCCCCAAAAATGAAAATTAAGTCATTAATTACTCACCCCCATGCTGTACCAACCCCGTAAGACCTTCGTTCGTCTTCGGAACACAAATGAAGATATTTTTTATTAAATGTGACAGCTGGATCACTCCTCCATAGGCTCCCTAAGGGAATGAATCCTGACTGCCCAGAAAGTCAATGAAGAAAATGTTTAAATATTCCATGTCGCAACAGTGGCTCAACTATAAGTTTATCAAGCGACGAGAATACTTTTTGTGCGGAAATAAAACAAAAATAACGACTTTATTCGACTATTCATTTCCTTCTCTGTGGGCCGTGAGATTTCATGTAGTTTAACTGCACAACGCTTCTGGGCTGCGCTGCGCTGTTACACTAGGCTACGTGAAATCCCGAGGCCCACAGAGAAGAAAATGAATAGTTGAATAAAGTCTTTTTTTTTTTTTTTTTTTTTTTGTGCACAAAAAGTATTCTCGTCGCTTGATAAACTTAAGGTTGAGCCACTGTAGTCACTCGGACTATTTTAACGATGTCTTTCATAACTTTTGGGCCGGCCAGTTTCGATCCCTTAAGAAGCCTATGGAGGAGTGATCCAGCTCTCAGAATTAATCAAAAATATCCTAACTTGTGTCCCGAAGATGAACGAAAGTCTTGCGGGGTTGGAACAACATGAGGGAGAGTAATTACTGACAGAGTTTTCATTTTGGGGGGAACTAACCCTTGAAGTCCGCGGTGATGTCATAAAAATCCGTGATCCATTTCAGCGGAAGCGAGAGACTAAGTTTTAAATGCTTATATCTCCTAAATGCAAATTTTGTCATTGTTGTGGATCACACCAGCTTATTCTAAAAAACGTTGTTTTTATCTTCCAGAAAGTCCAAAAGTGCCCTAATGAAGAGACGCTGGTATTAACGGATAGGAAGCACCTGTCCGGCTCCCGGTTGAGATCATCCGTGTTAATGCTCGTCTCCGGCTGATGAGCGCGTGAGCCTCCGTCTGTCTGGGAAGAGCAGATGGCGAGCCGTGAAATTTTATGAAACGGTTACGCTGGCAACAGTGATTGGTGAAGTAGCATCTGAAGGGAAGATGGCACATTAGCAGCACTCGCAGGTGCTACAGTCTGCCAGTAATAACATCATAGAAAAAAAATCAATTACAAGCGAACGATGAACAACATCCCAGCTGAAATGAATCAGTGTTTATGAGCGACTTGTCCCTGGAAGGCCTTTAAATTTCTCCGAACACACATGAATGCTAATACTGCACTAATTAGCTGCCACTTACTGCAGACAAAACCACTACAGTACCGCTCAAAAGTACCATTTTTTACATGTGTATTAGTGTCACGTGATCCTCCATAATCACATGCTGATTTGCTCCTCAAGAAACTTTTCTTATTAGGCAGCGGCTATCTGCACTAAGTTAGTAGTTAGATGCTGTTTATTCTTATGAATAGTGGCAGATACTATTTGCACCTCAGATTTGTTGTACATTAAACCAAGTTCAAGTTCAAGTTCATTTTATTTATATAGCACATTTTATAACAGCCACTGACTGACCAAAGTGCTTTACAGAACTACAAAATTAAAAGACACCAACACCATGCGTAGTAGCACATCATAGAACAGTACAACAAGGTTAAGAACAGCTTAAAACGGGAGACGTCCAAGCAGCCTCAGAGACTATCAGTAGTAGAAAAAATAAAAACAGAGAAGTCAGTAACAGGTTTCAGTAACAGTATCATACTCGAAGGAGAGAAATATAAAATAGACAGGAAAAAAAAAAAAAAAAAAATATATATATATATATATAAATATAAATATATCCATATATACCCCATACGCACACAGATACATATACGTATATATATATATATATATATACATATAT
Organism: Tiaroga cobitis; assembly: GCA_030578255.1. Lineage (NCBI taxonomy): Eukaryota > Metazoa > Chordata > Actinopteri > Cypriniformes > Leuciscidae > Tiaroga > Tiaroga cobitis. Next base: position 57,941,546 of record CM060595.1, on the reverse strand, counting down.
ACACACACATACACACACATACATACACACACATATATGTACACATATGCACACATACATGCATGTACATGCACCTTATTTGTAGGCCAAAGAGAACAAGTGCGTTTTTAAAAGTGACTTAAAAGAAATCACAGAAGGGGCTATCCGAACGTCCAAGGGCAGATTGTTCCACAGCCGAGGCCCAACCACAGAAAAGGCTCGATCCCCTCTACGTTTAAGTCTGCATTGAGGGACTTGTAACAGATTTTTTTCACCTGATCTCAGACTTCTTGACGGCGTGTAAGGTTGAAGCAGTTCAGTTAGGTAGCTAGGCGCTTGGTTGCATAGAGCTTTGTACACAAATAACAGGATTTTAAACTCAGTTCTGAAATGAATGGGCAGCCAGTGAAGAGACCTCAGAATTGGGGTGATGTGGTCACTTTTCCGACTATTTGTGAGGAATCTTGCAGCGGCATTTTGCACCAGTTGAAGACGAGCTGTTTGCGTTTTCGAGATACCGCAGTAAAGTGAATTGCAGTAATCTAAACCAGTATCCAATAACAGAGTGTAAATTATTATATTTATTAAAATTATATGGATGCTGCCTTATTGGGACAATAAAGCCCTCCCTACACCCCTAACCCTAAACGCTTTATTATCAAACACACATTAGGCACTTTATTTCCACCTTTTGAATATTTTCTTCATTTTTATTGAAAATAAATGCCTTTCCGATCTGATGTGATGGGAAAAGTGAGTGGAGCGAGTTCGGCAAAAGGCGGATTTGAACTCGGGTCGATTTGCGTCAAAATTGTTTGCTACACACCCTTCCCTACACACTATTGACAATCCAGCATCTTTATTGTCTGGCCCAACCAGACGTCAGTGGGCGGAGTTACTGTACTTACTGTAAATAGACACTCCGTTCTTATTATTATTATTATGGATTTTGAAACCAGTCGTGCTGCTTAATATTTCTGTGTGAAGGAAACCATGATATTTTTTTATTTAGGATTCTTTGATGAATATAAAGTTCACAAGAACAGCATTTATTTGAAATGGAAATCTTTTGTAACATCAGACGATAAAATAAAAAGCCTAATTTGGTTCTAGTTGAGTTTGTGAACTTGCTAGGAAAAGTCATGTGGAATACTTTTTTGCTGCCGAACAGTGTCAATTTTGGACATTCTTCAAAATCTATCCTTTTGTGTATTTTAAAGGGATAAATCACCCAAAAATGTAAATTCTGTCATTAATTGCTCATCCTTATGTCATTCCAAACCTGTAAGAATACACAACTACCACTTTCAAGGCCCAGTAAAGTGATAAAGACATGATTAAAGCAATCCATGTGACTCCAGTGGTTTAACCTCAGTTTTTTGAAGCGACGTGATTCTTTATTTGCGCAAAAAACCATAATTTACCACTTTATTTACAAAATTTGAATCTATAAAGCGCGTTTACGAAGATGAACGAAAGTCATACAGGTTTGGAACAACGTAAGGGGCAGAAAATTATGACAGAATTTTTGTGGAAAAGACCATTGAGAGGATTAAGAGCGCTGTAGCGCTTAATGTCTTTTGGGACTTTTATTATGAAAGTGCGACGTGCACGAGCCCGGAAGCTAATAATCCCTCACGGAGCGAAGCACATCACCTCAGATATCAGTTCGCATGCACGGGCGCTGGAGAAGACGAATAACATTGGTTATTGGCCTCGGATCGAGTGTAGGCTATATTGTGCTGCTGTGCGTCTTATAAGAGTGAGTATAGGAATCCTACTGTTTGCTGATCTACGTTCGTTGTGATGTTATGATGCAATGTTGCAGTTAACGTCCGTGTGGGCCATGGCACGATGCCAATTCGCCCGTGTTATACCTCATAACTGTCGTCAGTGTTCATAGATGATGTTTATAATGTTTAATAACTCATGTTGATAAATAATAAACACAAAACGATGGATGATATAATTGTCAGTTATATAAGTAACATAATGCTTGTCAGTATTATGTTATATCTTGTGTTCATGGATGGTTCATGTATGAGGGGAGGAGTCAAATAGTTTGTGTATTAATGCTATGATAATGTGGCATATGTAACGGAGCTAACGTAGTCATTTGTAATAGCGTTGCTGATATTAGAGTGCTGTTCTTTGTCTTTTACAGGAAAACCACATCAAAATACCAGCACAATTCATGTTACACTCCCGTCAAATCAAGACTTAACACCTACTCATTAAGCTTTACTTCATCCTTTCTTCCACCTGTGCCTTCTGTGCCCACATTCCAATTATTGATTGCTCGCTGGACATTCTTCCACACTCCGTAACAACTGTTAATTCCTCAGAATTCCGGAACAACCTGCTTTTGCCAGAGAAGGCCCAGATAATTCACTGTCACCCCTAAAGCCCAAAGGGCCTATTGCAGACCAAAGCCGCCTCCTCCGTCACTGGACGTTCGGTAGGGTGTATGTTAGTGGTTGACTCCCCCCTCTGATGTTCATCTTGATATCCTTGTCATAATAAAGCAGTTCAAGTTGATCACTTCTATCTCTGTCGTGTTCTGACCGACACACCTAGTACACTGCTAAACACACCTGAAACCAGTTCTTATCATATATCAAGGTAGTCTTCACTACATTTGTGGTCCTTCGAGCCGGATAGCAGCTGTGCTGGGAGCATGGAACAGAGAGAGGAAGCATCGTGGGCCCCATCCTCTAGGCCCAGACGGCAGTTAAGGCAGCCATCCTATCTGAGGGATTATGAGGTCAGTGCAGCGCGACCGAAGATACGTGGCCCACCACAGGTCAGCCCGGTACCACACACGCCTAGAGGGGATGAGTGGAGTTCGCAGCCTCATGTGAGGTGGAGTAGGCGCCCCAATGCACAGGACGATTATTCCACAAGCCTTGAGGAGAGCATTAACATCCCAAGCCTAGGATGGCCACATACCCCTATGCCCTACACGGAGGATGAACCGAGCAGGCTACACGGAGAGAGCATGCGGTACAGTTTCGCCTCACCACATGATAACAGAAGGGAATCGCGTGAGTTAACAGCCTCAGCCAGAGTGCTAGGAGCAGTGCAGCAGGATCCACCCTCAGAGCCATGGCCGGTGCCACCCCTTCCATTACCGGGTGACTCATTAGTGCTTGAGGAAGAGGAGTATGAAGAGGGATTGCCACCTCCACCATGGCCTTCGCATGACTTTCCTCCACCGCCTGTGGCTGCCGAGGAGCAGCGGGTGGTTACCGTCATAGACCGAATGATGAGCGAGTTACAGCTAATGAGGGACAGTATGACTTCCAGCGTCACAGCCCACACTCGACCACAGTCTACCCCTCGTAGCCGGAACCACCCTCAGCCTAAACAAGGTCCCGAACAGCACCACACCCGGTCCTACGCCCCGGGGCCAGCACCCTACATGCCCATCTCACGTCCGCAGCCCAGTATGTATCGCACTGATGCGGAATCCTCCACTCAGTACCCAGCCGGGCCTGATACGAGCCAACTACACCCTGCTCGAGGCAGACAGTTCTCGCCAGCCTCAGTGACTCTGGGAGGAGGAGAGTACAGGGGGCCAGCGCCAAGAATTCCTTTCTTTGTCCATAAGGATCCGATGGAGTTCTCTCGGCTTAAACTAGCCCTAGCAAACCTGCTACCTGCCGAAGCTACAGAGCTTTTTAAGTATCAGATTCTGGTGGATCACATGAAACTTGAAGAGGCCTGTCTCATTGCTGACTCCTTCATTAACTCGCCTAGGCCATATTCTGACACCATGGCAGCCTTGACAGAAAAGTTCGGCCAGCCGCACCATGTAGCCTTGCAGAGGATAGCTGCAGTGATGGATTCATCTGAGATCAGAAGAGGAGATGTAGCTGCCTTTGAAAGGTTCTCCCTGCATGTACAGTCACTTGTAGGTATGTTACAGACACTGGGCCCAGATGGAGAAGTTGAGCTAAGGTGTGGCTCACATGTGGCTAGACTTCTCACCAAGCTTCCGATGGAGATGAGAGCGAACTTCAGGCGTCAGATGTTCCATCGTCCTGGACACACTCATACGCTGTTCGACCTGGCAGAATGGCTTCGATACGAGTCTTGGTGCCAAGGGTACGACAACCCTTCAGACATCCGTATCCAAGGGCTGGCAGGATACCGAGCCGATAAGCGACGCGGCAAGCCAGCAGCTACAGTGCTACACGGAGCAGAGGGCTATTCGTCTAACCGAGCAAACAGACAAGAGAGTCAGAGGACATCTACAGCCAGGTGGAAGAGCAAAGCAAAACCCTACTGTCCATACTGTGAGGGTACAGAACACTTCTTAAATAAGTGTCCTGATATTCAGAAACTCACCCGAGAGGAGGTCATAGAGTGGATCCGAGTCAATAGGAGATGTTGGAGATGTGGGAGGGCACATCAAGCGGCCCAATGTGACCTCAAGAAGCTTTGTGATGTGTGCCAAGGAAAACATCTGAAAGTTCTGCATGACGCCAACGTACGCTCTAAGGCTGGGCAGCCAAAGGCTGAAAGTTGTCTGGTAAGGACCGGTACAGAAGTTCTTTACCTGGACAGACCATCGGCCCACTCTCGTGTTCTGTTGAAAGTCGTCAGAGTTCTTCTGCGCAATAGAGACAGGACACTAGACACTTACGCAATTCTGGACGATGGTTCCGAGCGCACAATGCTCCTCCCCGAGGCAGTTGATATATTAGGCCTGCAGAAGAGGCCTGAGGATCTTGCTCTCCGCACGATTAGGCAGGAAGTCCAAACTCTGAAGGGTGCTGCTGTCTCGTTCAAAATCTCATCCTCTACTAATCCCAAGGGAGTATTTCGGATAGTGGAGGCCTTCACCTCTCAACGCTTGGGTCTAGCGGACCACTCCTACCCCATCGTCAGCTTGAAAAGGAAGTACAAGCACCTGGCAGATCTCCCCCTCGAGGCATTCGATCGCGTTAAGCCACTTGTATTAATTGGTGCAGACTACCCCCATCTGCTTAACCCTATTGAGCCGGTGAAGATGGGCCCTCCTGGAGGTCCGGCAGCCATTCACACGAGACTGGGATGGACGCTTCAAGGACCCGCACACCTTACCCAGTGGGCATCGAGCACCCAGCAGTGTCTTTTCACAAGTGTCTCACCTCAGACAGCAGAGCTGATGCAGAATGTGGAGATGCTCTGGAAGATGGACACACTGCCATACCAGAGCTGTAAACTAGTAATGAGGTCGAAGCAGGATAAGGAAGCAGTGGAGCTCCTGGAAGCCAAGACAAGGCGAGTACAGGTGGCAGGTATCCACAGATATGCCACGCCCCTGCTACGGATGCGAGACATTCCCCCGCTCCAAGCTCCTAAGGAAGCTGTCCTACCCAGCCTCAGAAGTCTGGAGAGACGCTTGGCCCGGGACCCCCGGCAAGCCGACGAGTACTGTGGAGCAATTCGCAAGTTGGTGGAAACTGGAGCGGTTAGGAAGATTGACTTAAGGGAAGCCTCGCCCACAGAGGAGTCGTGGTATATACCTCACCACTTAGTGAGCCATAACGGAAAGAGTCGTTTGGTCTTTAACTGCTCCTTCCAATTCCGAGGTCGATGCCTTAATGATACCCTCCTTCCTGGACCAACATTGGGAGCCTCTCTTCTGGGCGTTTTACTGCGCTTTAGGGAACATGCCGTAGCAGTCAGTGGGGATATCAGAGGCATGTTTCACCAGGTTCAGCTCTTACCAGAAGATCGGTCGCTCCTCAGGTTTATCTGGAGGGACATGAAGCGAAACAATCCCCCTGATGTCTTCGAGTGGCAGGTCTTACCGTTTGGCACTGCGTGTTCACCGTGTTGCGCTACCTTCGCTCTCCAAATGCATGCAAGGGATCATGGAGGGCCAGGGGAAAGGGTCAAGCATTCAGTGGAACACTGTTTCTACGTGGACAATTGTCTTCAGAGCGTGCACACAGCGGATGAAGCTAAGGAGCTGCTTGACCGGCTCAGGGAAGTGCTAGCATCTGGAGGATTTGAGATCAGACAGTGGGCCTGCAACATACCTGATGTCCTCAGGCACCTACCTGCAGAGGCGAGGTCCGACAGTATGGAGCGATGGCTTTCGCACGAGGAACCTGGACATTCAGAACCTGCCCTCGGACTCAGCTGGCACTGGGAGACTGACACCTTAGGCTACAAGAGCCGGCCTCTGGAGTATGGAGCCCTCACAATGAGAAACGTTTACAAGGTGCTGGCCCGACAATATGACCCCCTGGGATTCATTGCACCTTACACGACCCGCGCCAAAATGATCGTCCAGAGCATGTGGGACAAGCCGTGTGACTGGGATGACCCACTTATCCCTCAAGATCTGCAGAAGGCATGGAAGGAGTGGGAATCAGAGTTACACCTGCTGTCACGCATCTCATTATCCCGACACTATGCCTCGGCCCAAGCCGATCAGATGGTTGCTTCTAGACAGATCCACGTGTTCAGCGACGCCTCTGAAAGGGCATATGGATCAGTCTCTTATCTGAGAACAGAGGATACCCAGGGACGGGTTTACTTGGCATTTCTGGTGGCTAGATCCAGGGTAGCACCCCGACGGCAACATTCCATTCCCCGTCTCGAGCTCTGTGGTGCCTTGACAGCTGCCCAGTTGGCAAAGACGTTAGAGAGAGAACTGACGCTGAAGACAGATCAGACAATCCTCTGGAGCGATTCGACAACAGTGTTAACCTGGTTACAGTCGGAGTCATGTCGCTTCAAAGTCTTCGTGGGTACACGTGTCTCTGAGATCCAGGAGCTAACAGGAGAGAGTACCTGGCGCTATGTCGACTCCGCACAAAACCCGGCAGATGATGTGACTCGTGGGAAGAAATTGGCAGAATTGGCAATGCCTAATCGCTGGAGCCAAGGACCGACCTTCCTCCTTAAGGGACCTGATGAATGGCCATCCTCACCGGGAGGGGCACCAGTAGAGGATGTCACGGAGTACAAGAAATCTGCTTCATGTGGAGTGGTATCTAAAGCAGATAGACATGAGATTCAACTGGCCCAACCATACGGGTCCTGGAAGGAAATGGTTGAGGCCGTAGCGCAGGAGGTAAGTGGGGCGGCAGACCGTGATGAGTCCGTGATAGCGGAAGACTACCGGCAGGCTGAGATGACTATCTACCGAAGAGTTCAGGCTGAGTGCTTTCCGGAGGAGTTGCGTCACCTAAAGGCCGGGAAAACAGTACTTCGAAGTAGTCGTCTTCTTGCCCTGTCCCCGGAGCTGGACCCCGACGAGGGAATCATACGAGTTGGAGGAAGACTCAGACGTGCTGAATGGTTAGACCCCGCATTCAAACATCCTATTGTCCTGGACTCTTTGCATCCAGTAACGAAACTCCTTATCCAGGATTATGATGCACGCCTCTGTCATCCGGGTCCCGAGCGAGTATTCGCAGAGATGCGCCGGGTCTTCTGGATTCTCCGTGGCAGGGAGGCAGTTCGGAGGGTGCAACACCAGTGCAAGGAGTGCCGGAGATGGAAATCTAAGCCGTTGATCCCGAAGATGGCTGACTTACCCGTAGCCCGTCTACGCTTATACAAACCGCCGTATTACTCTACGGGTGTCGACTGCTTCGGGCCTTTTCAAGTTAAAATGGGACGTCGCTCAGAGAAGAGATGGGGCATCATCTATAAGTGTCTGACTACACGGGCTGTGCATCTGGATATCCTGCACAGTATGGACGCAGACTCCTTCTTGATGAGCCTCAGGCGGTTCATCGCTCGCAGAGGGACTCCAGCTGAACTCTATTCCGATCAGGGTACAAACTTTAAGGCAGGGGAGAAGGAGCTCCGTGAGTCTTTTAACAGCATGTCTCCCGACCTCCAACGACTCCTAGCCAAGCAGAAGATTGATTTCCACTTTAACCCCCCTGCCGCTCCTCACTTCGGGGGAACATGGGAGAGGGAGATCAGGTCTGTCAAGACTGCACTGTACACTGTCATAGGAGTTCAACCTATCTCGGAGGAGGTACTACATACTACCTTACTGGAGGTGGAGGCAATACTGAATACCAAACCTTTGGGCTATACCTCATCCAGTGCAGCTGACTTGGACGCTGTGACTCCTAATGTCCTCTTGATGGGGCGGCTTGATGGAGCGCTACCTTCAGTTGTCTACCCTAAGAGCGAGGGACTAAGCCGGCGGAGATGGCGACACAGCCAGGTTTTGGCAGATCACTTCTGGGCACGGTTCATCAGGTGCTACCTGCCAACCCTCCAATGCAGGCAGAAGTGGCATGGTGCCCCAGTTGATCTTACAGTAGATTCAGTAGTCCTGTTGATGAACCCCCAGTTCCCCAGAGCACTTTGGCCAGTGGGCAGAGTGGTTAAAGTACATCCGAGTGCGGATGGTCATGTGCGGTCCGCGGACGTACAAATCAAAGACAAAGTATATACCCGGCCAGTTGCTCGGCTTATTACTCTTCCCGTCATCCCAGATGGTGAGGAGTATGAGGAGTGCCCTCCGGCGGCTTCAAATTAGGATGAGTCTTTTACATGAGCAAATTGCACGCAATTTGGGGGCGGCTGTGGAAAAGACCATTGAGAGGATTAAGAGCGCTGTAGCGCTTAATGTCTTTTGGGACTTTTATTATGAAAGTGCGACGTGCACGAGCCCGGAAGCTAATAATCCCTCACGGAGCGAAGCACATCACCTCAGATATCAGTTCGCATGCACGGGCGCTGGAGAAGACGAATAACATTGGTTATTGGCCTCGGATCGAGTGTAGGCTATATTGTGCTGCTGTGCGTCTTATAAGAGTGAGTATAGGAATCCTACTGTTTGCTGATCTACGTTCGTTGTGATGTTATGATGCAATGTTGCAGTTAACGTCCGTGTGGGCCATGGCACGATGCCAATTCGCCCGTGTTATACCTCATAACTGTCGTCAGTGTTCATAGATGATGTTTATAATGTTTAATAACTCATGTTGATAAATAATAACCACAAAACGATGGATGATATAATTGTCAGTTATATAAGTAACATAATGCTTGTCAGTATTACGTTATATCTTGTGTTCATGGATGGTTCATGTATGAGGGGAGGAGTCAAATAGTTTGTGTATTAATGCTATGATAATGTGGCATATGTAACGGAGCTAACGTAGTCATTTGTAATAGCGTTGCTGATATTAGAGTGCTGTTCTTTGTCTTTTACAGGAAAACCACATCAAAATACCAGCACAATTCATGTTACACTCCCGTCAAATCAAGACTTAACACCTACTCATTAAGCTTTACTTCATCCTTTCTTCCACCTGTGCCTTCTGTGCCCACATTCCAATTATTGATTGCTCGCTGGACATTCTTCCACACTCCGTAACAACTGTTAATTCCTCAGAATTCCGGAACAACCTGCTTTTGCCAGAGAAGGCCCAGATAATTCACTGTCACCCCTAAAGCCCAAAGGGCCTATTGCAGACCAAAGCCGCCTCCTCCGTCACTGGACGTTCGGTAGGGTGTATGTTAGTGGTTGACTCCCCCCTCTGATGTTCATCTTGATATCCTTGTCATAATAAAGCAGTTCAAGTTGATCACTTCTATCTCTGTCGTGTTCTGACCGACACACCTAGTACACTGCTAAACACACCTGAAACCAGTTCTTATCATATATCAAGGTAGTCTTCACTACAATTTTCATTTTTGGGTGAACTATCCCTTTAGTAACTGAGTGAGCTAATCCTTTAACGAAGTATGCCTTCTTTGGTCAAGGAAACACATGTTTTTTGTTTGATGATTATTAACTAATCAGCTGATTTCATCCCAGTATAGACTTGATGTAGCTCCGCCCCTTTCCAGCGCTGCACTTGTTGTGTGAGAATATGTATGAAGATCTTACAGATTTATAAATGAGCCGCTCGTTTGCAAATCTTCCCGGTCTACTGACATTAGCTACAATGCTCATGATAACTTTCGTTAACTTTACAATAAGTAAATCCACTTCCACAGCGAATCAGGCTACTCTTTGACAGCGATGCCATGGATAAATACAGAGTTCAAGCACAAAATACTAAAGATGCACTTGTTTCTCTGGCAAGTAAGCTACAGTTTTTGCCGTGGATGGTAAAAATTGCTAAAAAAATACATTTCATCACTCACTAAATCTCATCTTTTGTCCGTACATATATCATATAAATCTTTTTTCCAGCCCCACAAAGTCATTATTTTGGCAATCATCTTCATCTTCTCCTTCAGGATATTGAAGCTAAAAAATGGCCTTGAGCGCAGCCTTACCGACAGATGCTGATCGTATCATTTGTGGGGCCGTTTTTCTCTGAAGACGAGACCCCGTGGCCATCTTTATCCCTGATGAGTTTCACAGGGCGGTTCTGTTCAGCGGTGACTGATTGGATCTTCTTCCATGGGATCTGGTGGTCATTCATTGCTGGTCCTCATCCCTAAAGGAACGCGGCAGGAATGGAGGATCCCGTAGAAATGAGGGGTCAAGAGGAGGTCAGTCTAAAGCGCTAATCAAATGCCCTTTGTGTGTAGATGTAAGATCTGCAGTGTAAAAAATGACCTGCACACTTCTCCAACACACAGCTAAACATCTCAGGTGCTCGCTGAGGTCAGTATTTAGCACAGGTCCACTTATTTACAGTGACCGATTATACATTTTGGAACAATTCAATGTTTTTAAAAGAACTCTAACTTAGGAAAAACTTAAGTTAGACTCTAATAAATGCTCGGAGTTGTTTCAACCCAAATTTGGGTCAAATGTGTACAAACCCAGCCGTTGGCTTACATTTTTTAATTACATTTTTAACCCGTTGTTTGGCTTTGTTCATGTTTGACCCAAAGTTGGGTTAAAACAACCCAGCATTTTTAGAGTGTATGCTTACCAAGACTGCATTTGATCAAAAGTAAAGTAATATTATTACAATTTAAAATAACTTTTTTTCTATTTAAATATTTTTTAAAACATAATTTATTCCTGTGATCAAAGCTGAATTTTCGTGTCACATGATCTTTCAGAAATCATTCTAATATGCTGATTTGCTGCTCAAGAAACATTTCTGATTATTATCAATGTTGAAAACCGGTTTTGTGTAAACTACACTACCATTCAATTGTATAAGATTAAAAATAATAATAGTAATACTTTTATTCAGCAAGGATGCATTAAATTGATCAAAAGTGACAGTAAAGACATTATAATGTTACAAAAGATTTCTATTTGAAAAAAAATGCCGTTCTTTATAACATTATTCATCAGAGAATCCTGAAAAAAATGGTTCATGGTTTAAAAAAAAAATATTATGCAGCAAAAACATTGATGATTATAATAATAAGGAACCATTATTAATAATTGAGCAGCAGAACAGCAAATCATCAAATTAGAGTGATTTCTGAAGGATCATGTGACACTGAAGACTGGAGTAATGATGCTGATATTCAGCTTTGATCACAGGAATAACAATACATTTATTTTAAATTGCAACTAAGCCTCTAAAGTTTACAGCCTCCTCTGTGTGTGAGCAGAAGAGACTTCTTTTAAAACATTTAAAAAACGTAATTATTCCAAACTTTTGTCTGCTGGTGTATATTGTTGTAGAAAATAGCAAAGAAGAACAAGAATTCTGTTGCAAATGGCAATAGAAATTAGTACTTTGAATAAGCAGGACCTTTTCTTGAGGATCAAATAAAAAAATGAAGCGTGCAGCGGCGTAACGCAGATTGAGTTGACAGGAGATATAAAGCAAAGCCCATGGCTCGAGTCGTCCCACACCTCCAGCAAATCCCCACACACTCCTCTCCTGGAACGCTCCTGATTAACATAATCAGACGCATTAATTATTCAGGAGGTGTGTGAGCCGCTCCAGGGGTCAGGCTTTTGCTCCGTCTAATAAGCCATGTTTAATATTAACGAGGCAGACAGGCGGTGTGATTTGCATACTCTTTATGATGCCTGCTGGCTGCAGAGATGCTTGCGTTGGGTTTCACCTCATGCGTTCCCTTGCTTTATATCAGCTCACCCTTTTTATCGTCCACCTGACAAAACCCAATCCTGAACACCATTATACAAAAGTTGCATGCTTTTTAAAGCTATAAAGCCTTTGGTGTCTTTAACCTCATACACATTTTACCTTCATTTCCTTAACGCACAATGCTGATATGTATAGCTCACGGCTAGAGGGAAAAATGCCTGGTTTTTGTTTACTTTTAATGGTGTCACAAGCAGCATGGTGAACACTAATGAGCAGATACTGTCCTCGGGCTGTGTGTGTGTGTGTATGTGTGTGTGGCATCTCTATTCCACAGAGACGTTCTGTAGCCACAGGGGTGGTCAGATAATATGCTAATAATATAGTTTTTTTGACTCTACAGAAGGTGATCTGACATGTAGTGTTGGCGACTAAGTAAAAGTAGCGATGCTACACTGCAAACAAAGAATTATATAGTTTATTATTTTTGTCTCGTTGTCCAATAAATATATAAAACCTTACAAGACACATTAACTTTATTCAATGGGGAGAGCACATTTTTGTTTCTATTTAACTAGTTTTGTTAGCTTATAGTCTAGGCTAGTTAAGAGTAGCTTATAGTTTAATGCTAGGTGTAGCGTTTGCAACCAGTTTATATTCCTTAATGTGGCTTTTTTCTGAGTCCACTGTGATATTCAGCAAGAAAAACGACTTGGTTTTTATATGGGAATTGATTCGACGTGTCTCAATACGACAGGAGGTTGAAAAACAAGAGGCGGCCGAAAGGAAAGTTGTGCCAGAGACAGAGTAAGTTATGACTTTTGATTAAATGTTACAAAGACAGCTTTTTTTCCCCTTCAGAATAATGTGCAGTGCTGAGAAGGACTCGATTTTGTCATGACTGTATGTGGTTTCCAACGCTCCTGTAGTAAATGTAGATCACATGTTTCCTCCACCACCAGCAGAAGGTTATTTAGATGCTTGTCAAACCTGACACATTATTTTGAGAGGGCAACAACTTGTGCTGAATTCACATCACAGAGAAACAAATCTTTCACCCTAAATAGGCTATTGAATTGCAATTAGGCTGCGCACAGAATCATACGCTGTGGACGTTTCATCCATGGCCAGATCCAGCCTCCTGTGTTGTTTTGATCTTCATAGGAATATTTCATAGAAACTTCCCATTAATGCATTGGACGCGTGCCTGACCTCTCAGCCCTTTAACTGACAGTGGAGGGTAAATAAATAATTAAAGGGCATTTTGCCACTGTCAGTGAGATTGCATATTGCACCGTTGACATTTTGAAAACAAATCTCGGATTCATGAGCTATCACTGTGAGGGATCGGCAGAGGCTATTAGTTCGACTGACAGAAATAGACGTGAGATCATGAAATATCGTCCTGTAATCTCACTGATTTATGAGGGTGTGTTGCCGTTTCATCGAGAACCACCACAGATTTATTGCCACTCAGGTGGAATTATTAATGAACCTCGGTTTGCCAAAGCTGACGGCGCCGTCTCTCTCTCTCTGTGTGTGTGTGTGTGTGTGTGTGGTTTATATAAAGATGTTAACCAATCAAACAGATCAACTCAACACAAGCTTTTCAAATGCTTGAGTCTTTCTTTAACCCCTTTGCGCTTCATTTGTAGAGGTTTTGCAAGCATTATTGTTACTATTAGGACAGTTCTATTGATTTTATCACATTTGTTGAATTAGTTTTTGCACAAACCCAATACAAACTTTGCAGCATAAATTCTATTTCTGAATCAAATCACATGGCTAGTTGGGGAAATGTGGCTGCTATTTTAACGTTTCCTAGGCACTTCTGTCTGGCAGATGATAAAATTGGCAAAAAAAAGAAGAGAAAAAATTGTGTCCCAAATGACGCACTATGCACTTTTAGAAATGTTGTCTGATAAAGACATGTTGAAAAGCAGAAGTGTTTTTGGCTGTAGTGTCTCATTGAGTCTGAAGGTAATTGCTAACAGACTACAGCATGCGAAGTGAAATACATATGAACATTGAACACAGACAATATCATTCATAATGCTTCAACAAGACAAAAAAACGTACCCATTAAACATGAATGGGGAAAACACTAAAAATGGGCGTCCAGTTAGATGTCGTGCATGAGTTTATATAATATCAGACTAAGAATCTCAATTCAAAATGTTTATTGAAACACTTGTTTGGCCAGAAATACAAGTATTTCCTTTATCAAAAACTAATAATATTACATGAATTTTTCTTCATAGAGAGTTGCTCAGTGTAAATTCTGTTAATACATTAGAACATATTTTTTTTAAATATTACAACCTTTTTAAAAGACATTGCAAATTAAAAAACTACCCAAAGAGTAGTAAAAAAGTAAAGCAAACTTGAAAAGAATCAGTATATTCTGTCATACGGAGCATGAATGTATGGAGTAAGGGAAAAAAAAAGATTTGATTCGATTATGTCTTGTCGCTTAAATGCATTATCAAATACAAATCTGGTTTGCATGATCTGTCAACGGTAGCTCAACACTCTTATAAATAAAAGTTCTTCGATGGTTCCGTTACTTTGACACCCATGGGACCTTTTTTTTAGTGGGAAACGGTTCTTTAGAAATTTAAAACGTTCTTCACACTAAGAAAAACTTGACTGAAAGGTTCTTTGTGGAACCGAAAATGGTTCTTCTATCTGGCATCACTGTAAAAAGAAAAACAACTTTTTGAAGCTTTATTTTTAAGAGTGCAAGAATTTATAATTGGAGAAATGTTTCAGATGCAAACTGTTACTGGTAGCATAGCTGAACAGAAGATTTCAGAAGTAAATTTTCCATGCATTTTCTCCATTTCAAAACATTGTTCAACGAGGAGTTGTGAGCCAACCTGGACCTGAAAGAAACCAATCAGCTCCACAGATACAGATACAGTCACTTCATACAGTATACATCTTCTTTATGGACATTATCAGAGGTATTTTACTTCTGCTTTGCTCTTTCGATGTAGTGATCTTGGTACATTGTACCTGAATATAAATAGCTGAAATATGCATGACAGCAGTGTTGATGTCAATTATTGTCATAATTTGTTAAAACTAACATGTCATTGACCTTTATTACTATGAATAACATTAATGCTCAAGTTATATCATTAAAAATACAGTTTAAAAAAATCAGTTTCTCCATGTTGGTGATCTGTAAGAGAAAAATCACACTTAAGAACGAACACACTGTACTGTGCAAGAAGACAGTGATACAAGTCAATTTAAATCATGATCTATTTTTAAACCTATTCAAAGATGTTCACAGAGATTATGACAAAAGCATCCCTTGTTTCCACAATCGTACACGCTGGCCATGTTTATTGAGGCATCGCCAGTTTTGGAAAGAAAGCTGGTACCATCAATCCTGTTCTTTGAGTCAAAGTACGGTACTGAAGAACCAGAGCGTTTTCACGTCTGTGTTTCATTTCCGTGTTCTCGCTGGAGATGTTGAGTTGTGTAGGTTGTCCTGCGGGTTCTCAGACGGGTCAGTTAGAGGTGTCCGAGTGAACGCTGTTTGCTCCCTCTATAGGAGACGTCACCGAAGACGGAGTGACCGCATCATGCCAGCCACCGTTACCCTGGAAAGAGACACGCAAGAGACTATTTGAGAGGTGTATTGATATTGGTATTGATTTTTGAGAGTAAGATCAGATAAAACTCTCTGTTTGTATCCATTTTGTCTAAACTGTTGTTCGCCATGCTGAAACAAAATCCAGTTTAAACCAGCCTAACCATGTTCAGGCTGGTCTATTCATATGGTTTTAGAAGACACTTAGGAGACAAGTAAGTCGAGTAATGTAATCAGATTACTTATTTTAAGTAACTATTTCAAATAGGTATCGCAAGTTTCCCCATGTATTGACAGCTCTCCTGTTCCCATGTTGAGAGAGATGGTAAGTGCAGAGGTGTCGTGTGCGTTGTGTGAACATGATGCTAGTGTAGTTCTAGACTAAATGTGAGCATTTACTCGTCTCACTTGCACAGATTCAGTATTCCTCAAAATGGATAAAAAACAGTGAAATGCAAAGTCCGAATATTACACAAACAGGGCCTTTGTTTAGTCGTTGTTAAAAACAAACCAGCAAGACCCGCCCAGACGAACAAAAAGTAACACAAAAATACTGTAAAGCATTACTTTCCATTAACAGTAACTAGTTACTTTCTACAAAGTAACGCAATATTGTAACAAATTACTTTTAAAGTAACTTTTCACAACACTGCTTAGGAAAGCATCTTAAACCAGGCGAGACCAGAAGATTTCTAGACTTACTTGTGGAAATAAATAAGATACATACTGTTTGATTTAATTAACTGATTGATTTAATTGAATTCTTAAGCTAAGTTTAAACATTCAGGTCAATATTTATGTTCTTTTTTGTCATGTTTAGTCAATCTAACTCAACATTTGTCATAATTATCTAGGCTGGAAAGAGTCAACTACAGCTAGATTCTACATTGAAAAATTCCTATTCTTGTTTTTTGGGTAATTTTTTGGTCTAATTTTACGATGTTGTTATTTTTATTGTTATTTACACTGGCAGATTTTTTCCACTTTTTTTTTTAACTTGTTTAAATACAAAAAAAATCTATAACTGGTATTAACAAGCCTTGTATTTGGGAAAACAAGTCTTAATATCCCATACGGTACTATCAAAATCTCTCTAATTTCAAGGATTTTTAGATATTTTAACTGTAAAACAAGACTTAAACCAATTTGGAAATCATTGTTTTTGTAATGTGAAGGTTGTGTACAAATATTAATAAGTGTCTATGACATCTGAAGCTATTCATACTGCCCTTAATGTCTCTGTGTGATAAGGCTATGGATGATTCTTTTCCTCTCGCATTAATATTATGCGTTCTCCTCGACGTGGCTGCCTCCATAGATACATGAACCTTTAACGCTGTGACTCCATTATAAAGCATGTCTTATCAAACCTCATCTGGGAAGATGCTATTCACATCTGTACAAAGCTGCAGGCAATTCCAGTTTCATATTTTATTATAGTGATAAGGAAATGGACCGCAAATTCGCTCAGAGAGAGAGAGAGAGTGTGTGGTTCAATATATACTGCCAAGAGCCGTGAATGTCGTTGTGTTATTAGATGCATTTTTGGAAAATGGAAAGAGAACCTGTTTGCTTTCTCTCCCAGCAAACAGCCCTGTGTGCGTGTGCGGATATTAATATGAATCCATACGTTTATCTTTCCCTTTTCACAGAAGCAGCATCACCTCTCCCAGTCTTAATCTCGGCTGTCGTCTCTGTCGCCTCATGGAGCGACGGTTTGATCATACAACGTCTTTCTGAATGACTCCAGGAGACCTGCTGTGAAGAGATTATTCCTTCGCCACCACATGAGACGGTGTGTGTGTGTGTGTGTGTGAGTGATATTCAGACCCTAAAGCACTTTTACACTAGAGCTTTTGGTGCAGATTTAAGTCTGTTTGACTTTGGTTTGTTTAGTTGAAAGTGTCCAAGCATTTTCATCTGCATTTGCATACTTTGAAAGGTACATTAAATGTTTTACTTTCGAATAACACACTTACGTTCAAGCCATGAGGGCTGTAAAGTGGGTTTCCCCGCAGACCATCGCTGTAACCCAACGACTGACCGATGGCGTGACGTATGGAGTCTCCCTGCGGAGAGAGAAAGATAGGACAGGAGATCATAAGCGGTGAGAAATAATGAAAGACTGGCTGTGATATTATTGGTATTCTAGACACATATTTCATATATATACAGTACATACATACACACTACCATTCAAAAGTTTGGGGTTCGTAGGACATATTCAATTGATCAAAAGTGAATAATTAATAATTTACAATATTACAGCAAATATTTCATTGTTCTTTTGAACTTTCTATTCATTTAAGAATCCAGAAAAAAATTATCACGGTTTCTACAAAAATATGAAGCAGCACGACTGATTTCAACAGTGATAACGATAAATGTTTCTGAAGAAGCAAATCATCATATTAGAGTGATTTCTGAAGGATCATGTGACTCTGAAGACTGAAGTAATGATGCTGAAAATTCAGCTTTGATCACAGGAATAAATGACATTTTGATCATATATTCGAATAGAAAACAGTTGTGTTTTTTTATTACTGTATTTTTGATCAAATAAATGCAGCCTAGGTGAGCATAAAAGACATTTAAGTTATATTATGTTGTACGTTATAGTATATATTGTGCTCTTGCGTTGGTGTGTGTGATACCTGTGTCTGTGCTGGGACGGGGACCTGGGCCGGCTGGTATGACCCGTTCAGACTGGACATGCTCATAAACATGTCTCCTGAACCTGGCAAACTATACGAGCCCGAAGACCCTGCAGAGAGACGGAGGAACATCTTTTTTCTGCATGTATCATATTACTGTATCAAATTTCTAAGGCCTGCAAATGATCAACATGATCAAATCCGTTGCACACAATGTACCACATGCCTTCTGTCGTCTGATTCATACATTTTTAGCAAGTAAAAGGCCTTTTAGTAGTAATTGTAAAAACGCCCCCTTCAGGTCCTGGCTCACGTGTCTTTCTGCTGTGAAATCTGCACTGATTTTTATACAATAAACATAAGAATATCTTTTTTATTGTTAGTAATATTTCTAGATGGACACAAACTGGCAGGACTGAAGCAACTTCACTTGATTATCCAGACATTATTTGTTAGAAAAGATGTGAGTATCAAATATGATCCATCAGGATTTTGAGGAACTTTTATCACTCAATCATCATTGTATTGCATTGCATTATATGTTTTTAAAATACTACACTTTGATAATAAAACTAAGCATGTAAATATCGCCTTACTATTGTATATTGACGTTTTTAAGTAGTCTGCTGTACTGTTGATTTACATTACAAGCGATCAGAATTTCATCTTACTTTCTGGCCGTATAAATTTCCCCATCTGCAAAATTGCAAATTTTTTAATGACATTGAGGTATTTTTTTATCCTCGAGTATGAGTTCCATGTTCTCTTTATATCATACTACAGTATATGAGCCACAAAAGCCTGATGTATCAGATATGATCCTCTATGATACTAAACTGTTTAATAAAGCGTTCCATTTAAAAAAAGAAAAAGCTTGTCAGTCTTTACAGGGTTAAAATAATTATCCAAATTGATATTTTTTGGGGTCACTGTATATGCACATACACAAATGAACACAGAGACAGAGAAACATCAAGTCGCCGTACCAGTGAAAATATTGTTTAACAGATTGTTTTTATCTTCTGTTGCATCCAATTGAAAGTCTTCATCTTTCATCTGAAAACCTGAGGAGAAAATGACAGACGTTTGACACAGAACAGAACCCATTTAAACTCTTAAAGGTGCAATGTGTAATCATTTTGAGTATCTATTAACAGAAATGCAATATGCCTTCCATAACTATGTTTTCAGTGGTGTATAAAGCACTTACTTAATAAACCGTAATGTTTTTATTACCTTAGAATGAGACATTTATATCTACATAACCGCGGGCACCCCCTTCTATGAAGGGCGACATATTGTGACGTCATGTTTCTACCGTAGCCGAACGCGAACACACAGCGCTACAGAGCGCGTTTCGTCACTACCTTGAAAGAGAAGCCGTCAAGCCGCAGAAAGCTAGAAGCTAGCCATAGACACCGTGAGTAGTGACTTTTCCCTTGTCAGTGGTGTAACATATATAGTTGGATAGTTTCATGTGGTTCTTCTCCCTCGCTGTATTATGGGTTTGCTATGTGGGGAGAAATGTGCTGGTTACATTCGTGAGACAATCAGCTGATTAACTTACTATTATTATATTATATATTAAGACCTTTGATCCTCACCTGACTATGGCTTTGTAAACTTTATCCATGATGTGGTTTATAATGGACTGTGGTACAGAAACAGTGACAATGTTACACACTCTTGGCTTACTCTGGCTATTCTCTGCTGTCTCAGACGAGGATATGTTTGTCCCATTTAAGCCACCGTAGCTTCTTCAAAAGGGAGGGGTGAGCAGTGGGCTGAGCCCTTAGTGCAACTCGCAACCGAACCGCTAGATGCCTCAAAAAATCACACACTGCACCTTTAAATGACTAATTTCAAATAATTAGACTAGATCTGCTGTATATGGAATATAGGGGAGAACGGGGCAAGTTGTCACAATTTTTACACAAGAGAATGTTTCACAGGGGTTTGTTTTCTTTGTAGAGACACAAACCTTAAAAGTTCTGGCTACAAAAAAGCTATTAAATATGTCCACTCTTACTGCCTAGGAAAAAAATAGTTAATTTAACACCTGTTGACCCCTATAGCAGGACATGTGTCACAGTGGGTTATTTAAGTAATTTACCTGTTAATAATTGGCAATTAATTTAAGGATACCACTGATTTGGGCAACAAAGGTTTATATTTGAAACCAACATGCAAAACTGCTACTAAAGAAAACAAGTATTTGTGCACATGGACTCAAAACATTAGTGACAACTAGCCCCGGTTGTCCCATCCATAGAGTGTGTGTGTGTGTGTGTGTGTGTGTGTGTGTGTGTGTGTGTTTGTACCAGAGCTGGGCGTTGCGGGCGAGTTGGTCTGGCTGTTGTGTACAGCGGCCGCTACGGCCTGAGTCGCCGTCACTGCTGTCTTCGCTGCGTACAGATTCGCCTCTTCCTGGAATTTACCAATGTTCTTCTTATAGCGAATACGTTTATTACCGAACCAGTTCGACACCTGAGATAGAGAGCAAGAGAGAGGCAAATGTGGATGACTCTCATGAGGAAATGCTATAAAAATATTATATTATACATGATAAAATATTATAAAAGTATTATATTATACATAATAAAATATATTATAATTTTTCATCCCAAAATCAACAACAACAAACAAAAATTATACACTACGATTCAAAAGTTTGAGGTTGCTATGATTGTTTTATGCTTTTGAC
Source organism: Tiaroga cobitis (assembly GCA_030578255.1). Lineage (NCBI taxonomy): Eukaryota > Metazoa > Chordata > Actinopteri > Cypriniformes > Leuciscidae > Tiaroga > Tiaroga cobitis. The sequence goes on along the minus strand of CM060595.1, from coordinate 57,920,654 downwards.
AATGTCTCTTCTGCTCACCAAGGCTGTTTATTTGGTCAAAAAACACAGTAAAAACAGTAAAATTGTGAAATATGATTACAATTTAAAAGAACTGTTTTCTATGTGAATATATTTTATAATGTAATTTATTCCTGTGATCAAAGCTGAATTTTCAGCATCATTACTCCAGTCTTCAGTGTCACATGATCCTTCAGAAATCACTCTATGATGATTTGCTGCTCAGTTATTATTGGTGCTTATTAATAATAGATGAAAGTTGAAAACAGTTTTGCTTTAAAACAGTTATTGTAATAATATTTCACAATGTTACTGTTAAATAAATGCAGCCTTGGTGAACATAAAAGACTTCTTTCAAAAACATTAAAGAATGTTTTAATTTAATTGTCATGTTTTAATTATTCCAAACTTTTGACCAGTAGTGGGTTTTTTGCATAAAGAGAATGAACCCTCTTTAAGGAGCATTAACATTTTTGTATTGTGACATTTATTTAAATTAAAATTAATAAAAATGTTCTACCACAATGAACAAAAAAGTCACCCAGACACGTTCCTGACAGTTTTCATGACATTTACCTGTCGCATTTATAGAATTCATAAAACATGTTCATTGCATAGTCCAATGAAATATATGCTGCAAACAAAACATTTACAGGTTCTCCGAAAACCATGTTTATATGTGTTTTACAGCGACATACGGTTGTAAATGGACCAACCTTTTGCAAAAGAATATTAACGTTGCTACAAACCCAGACATATTAATAAAATCACATCCACCCCGAGCAATGGCTCCTTCATAAAATATCTCCAAACAGGCTTTAAACTGCCAATGTGAGGCGGCACAGTTGAAGATGCGCAATAAAAACGCCTCGCTGATGTCATAATCTCAGGAGCCAATAAAAGTCAGCCAGAGGACATGATCCAAGTGCAAAAAGGCATGTAACTGTTCCCAGTGGCGAGGAAATGTATGCATTGTCTTATGGCCGCTCATTTCCAGCGCGGTCTGTAAAGAATGATCGTCGTTCAGTACACAGAGACACGGTTGCCACTGCAACCAACATCGACAGACAACACACAGGACAGACGGACGCGTGTTTTAGTGACATACCTGTGACACAGTGATGGTGCTTCCCTTCCCCTAAGGGCACAAAAAGAAGGGGCTTTTTTTTACAGTAACGATTCCTGTACACCCCACACACCCATCCATTACACAAACAACACCCGCTCCCATTAAACAGGCTGAATAAAGGATAGACGTTCATCACTAAAGGGTTAGTTCACCTAAAAATGAGAATGATGTCATTAATGACTCGCCCTCATGTCGTCCCAAGCCCGTAAGACCTCCGTTCATCTTCAGAACACAGTTTAAGATATTTTAGATTTAGTCCGAGAGCTTTCTGTCCCTCCATTGGAAATGTGTGTACGGTATACTGTCCTTGTCCAGAAAGGAAATAAAGACATCATCAAAGTAGTCCATGTGACATCAGTGGGTTAGTTAGAGTGTTTTGAAGCATCGAAAATACATTTTGCTCCAAAAATAACAAAAACTACGACTTTATTCAGCATTGTATTGTTTTCCGGTTCTGTTGTGGATCCGCGTTCAGTGACGCCGCTGACGTAAGACGCTGGTGACGTGTGTGTGGTGCGCCCGAGCTTCGGTTACAGTCTGAGGGAGACGCACGCTGGAAACAAAACAATCTTCACAAACATGTCTAAGGATTTCCACACAGAGGAAGACTTTTATTTTTTCGCCCAGCCATATTTATTTGAACCCGAATACACGGACGCACCAGAGACACGTCAGCAGCGTCTTACGTCAGCGGCGTCACTGCGGACTCGTGAACGCGGATCCACAACAGAACCGGAACACAATACAATGCTGAATAAAGGCGTAGTTTTTGTTATTTTTGGACCAAAATGTATTTTCGATGCTTCAAAACACTCTAACTAACCCACTGATGTCACATGGACTACTTTGATGATGTCTTTATTTCCTTTCTGGACAAGGACAGTATACCGTACACACATTTACAATGGAGGGACAGAAAGCTCTCGGACTTAATCTAAAATATCTTAAACTGTGTTCTGAAGATGAACGGAGGTCTTACGGGCTTGGGACGACATGAGGGAGAGTCATTAATGACATCATTTTCATTTTTAGGTGAACTAACCCTTTAAGTTCATTTGAGAGCAACAGTCGGCCTCTGGAAGTAAGAATGCCATTCAGAGAGATAATGTATAAACTGAGGGTGTTATACGATTCTTCACTGAAAATAAATTTGGTGTAGAATTTACTTCGACACAATTGCTAGTAAATTTCAGATATAATTACAAAGAGACTGCAAGGAACACATTGATTTAAACATGAAATTTAGAAGTAGAAAGACTGAAAACACATTATCTTTATTTACAATTTAAAAAAATAAATAAAAGTCAGTTCTTCTGTGTCAGTGTGATTACTACTTAATATTGTTTCTAATTGCAGAATTTTCTGTAAAGAACTACATTACCCACAATCCTGAAGTAACAACTTAACCTATAACTATTAAAAAGTAAGAAATAAATATAAGATTAGAACTTAAGTTAAACTAAATAAAAATTAAATGCAGTTAAGTTTAAGTACTAAAATTACAAACTGAAATAAACTATAAATGAATTAAAACTATTTAGAAATATTTTTTTAAAAACAAAAACGAATAAAAATATAAAATTACTAAGAATTGAACTAATATTGAAAACTGAAAATATAAAAATACAAAATATCTTAAAATATGAATGGATATGGAGGCTTGTTTCCGCCACCGGGTAAAAAATAAAAAGGTAATTGCGACTTTTTATCTCACAATTCTGACTTTTTTTCTCGCAATTGCATCTTTCTTTTCTCAGAATTGCAAGATATAAACTCACAATTGTGAGGAAAAAAGTCAGAATTGTGAGATTAAAAGTCACAATTATCTAATAAATTGTTTTATTCTGCAGCGGAAACAATCTTCCATAAATGGACACTGCAATAGTGCATAAATAATAAAAAAATAACACGGTCTACCAGTCTCGTGCAACTAAAATTCATTTATGTGTCATTTTAGGGGTGGATTTATCTAAAACATTTGCATAATTAGATTTTATGATTTGGATTCTGTGTCCAAAAGTAATGATTATTGACTAGTTCAGTAAACAGAATGGAATATACAATTCTGCACATAGATATCTATACAGTTTACTTGCTGCTAAGGTGTACGTGCTGAGGCTGAGACTAACTAGCTACCTACTTAACGTTAGTTAAAATGGGAAATTGGAGCATTAAAATCAGTAATTGTCTTCTCTAATTAGATTAAACACAACAACCAATTGAATAGATTAAATTGTTGGTCCCACTTTATATTAAGTGTCTTTATCTACTAGTATGTACTAACATTTGAAGTAAAGATGCACGCCATGATGTCGTTACGAGATTTCAACTTGTAAAAAGTTGTAAAAAAACTCATCCTCCCTGAGCTCGTAATTACAATTTGTAATCTGGGAATTTTCTGAGAGCTCCTACTTGTACCATGTGACCACTTTCGTCTTCAGTTAGGAACCTGGGTGTCTCTTTGATACCAATCTTTCAGTTGAAAGCCACATTTCTAGCATCTAGCAAAACCGCATTTTTCCATCTTAAAAATATATCTAAATTACAATGACAAATGCGTAACAGTTAGTTCATGCGTCCATGACATCAATGCTAGATTATTGTAATGCTCTTATGGGTGGTTGCCCCGCACGCTTAATAAACAAACTCAAGCTGGTCCAAAACGTTCCTACCAGAACCAGGAAGTATGACCATATTAGCCCGGTTCTGTCAACATTGCATTGGCTCCCAATTAAACATTGCATACATTTTTACAAAGCACTAAATGGTTTAGCTCCGCAGTACTTGAGCGAGCTCTTAACACATTATAGTCCGTCACGTCTATTCCGATCTCAAAATTCCGGCCAATTGATAATACCTAGAATATCCAAATCGACTGCTGGCGGTAGATCCTTTCCCTGTTTAGCAGCTAAACTCTGGAACAGTCTTCCTAACATTGTCCCGGGAAGCAGACACACTCTGTCAGTTCAAATCTAGACTAAAAACACATCTCTTTAACCTGGCAAACACAAAACACATTATCACATTTCTATAATCCACTTCCATTAAAGGATTGTTAGGCTGCAAAAATTAGGTCAGCCGGAACCGGGAACACTTCCTATAACACCTGATGTACTCGTTACATCATAAGAAGAATGGCTTCTACGCTAATATTAGCCTGTCTGTCCCATCCTTATCCCGAGGTCACCGTGGTCAGCCGGATCCGGGCCGGATCCAGATCAGATGGAGGACCTGAACTAGGACTAGACACGCCACAACTCAGTCCTGAATGTCAGCAGAGATCCTGTCAACTAGACTCTCGGTCTCCCCTGTGAAGGCCTCATCGACACGACAGACATCGACACAGATCCTCAGCACAGACCGCAAGAACCAGACAAGTCCTCAGCACAGACCCTATGACCAGCTTCATCTCAATACTGGCGTGAAGAATGCGATCTTCAAGCAAAGGGAACTGGATGGAATATTTGACCGGTTCTGAAGAGAACTGGCCGACTGATCCTGGTTTCTACCAAGTTTTTTTCTCCATTTCTGTCACCTGATGAAGTTTGGGTTCCTTGCCACTGTCGCCTTGGGCTTGTTTGGTTGGAGACACTTAATATTCAACAATATTATTGATCTGACTGTACTGACACTATTGGATGAGAACTGAACTGAGCTGGAAGACGACATCACTGTTTTTCTCCAGAACTGCTTTACAGATGAAATTAACTATTAATAATTGCTGATATTTACAACAGAACTGAATCAACACTGAACTGACTTCAGCTGAAGGACAATTTTCTTTTAGAGCTGCTGTACAGTCAAAATGAACCGTTTGCATCATTGAATCATTTTCCTGTTATCACTGTAAAGCTGCGTTGAGACAATCTGTATAGCATGAAGCGCTATAGAAATACAGCTGACTTGTCTTGACTAGTAGTTAAAGACACCTAATATATACTTGGACCAAATCGTTAGCAATTCTTTATGGTTTTTATAACTTAGAACAGTACATTTTCAAAAACAGACCTTCTCTTTAAACTCTACTAAACTCTATTTAAACTTTATTTAGACGTTTTTTATGGAGAAAAGCAATGGGAAAAATACTTCCAGGATCCATGCTGCAGAAAACTGTGCGCTCACTCTAAATCACGCCCATTTGTTTGGAGATGTCACTTTGCTCTGCTCCTTCACTTGTATTTTGAGCCAAATTCTCTGCACCTTCACAGTGTCACAGACCACCGCTAACAAATTTGTGAGTGATTTTGCTCAGATTGTGAATAAAATCTCCTCTTGTTTCGCAGCTGAAGGCTCGTGTGCGCAGTATCGTCTGAGAACTGGACTCACCTGCGACACTGTGATGGCACACTTCTTCGCCAGCTCCTCTTTCGCCTCCTCGCTGGGATACGGGTTACTGAGGTGAGAGTAGAAATACTCATTCAAAATCTCTGTCGCCTGCTTGCTAAAGTTGCGCCTTTTCCTCCTGGAGAAGTATAAAATGGAAAAAATACATCATTGGTATTGTTAGATCCGGAACCATTTCTATATCTTTATATACTAAAGGTTATTAAAGTGTGATATTCACTAGCAACACCACAGAATTTCACAAATAATCATTGTTTTTTGAAATGGAAAATCAAAGTTTGCATGTGTTATTTTGTCAGATTTGATACATCAGGCTTTTATGGCTCAGATGATATAGTGAGAACATGGATCTCATACTTGAGGAGCAAAAAACACCTCAATTTTATTCAGAGGTCCAAACTTAGGCAAAATATGCAATTTGGTGCAGATGCTGATATTTATATGGCCAAAAAGTAAGATGAAATTCTGATGCTTCTAATGTAAATCAATTAGATCTTTATTAAAGTATAGCAGATATTTTCACAAAATGCATATAAATATCAGTCGTCACTCTATATCTACCAATAATATGTCTTATTAGATGACATTTAAATGCTTAGTTGTATGATGTCATCAGTGAGCCCACCAATCGCTGTTTGCTTCATTTGCATGCATTTGAATAATTCCAAAGAATCATTTGAGTAATTCTCTGACGAGCAGATTTATGCATAATTTACTCTCAGCTTTAAGTAACTGGACCAACCAACTGGAACTAATTGGCAAATTTCCTGTGCCCACCCAACTCATCCCTCAGCCAGTTTAGGCAAAATACTCCAGAGGATTCACAAGACATTAAAACATTACCACATCACCCACTCGTTCACACATGCCACGCTTTCAGCACATCCAATACAACGAGAAACAAACCCACACTAGCAAAAACACCTACATGTGTAAAAACAGACACACAACCAAAGATCATTTTTCTTTAATAAGCAAATGCTTATTATTTACAGTGCATTATAAGTAGGACAGTCTCTCAGGGGCACAAACTAACCAGTTTTGTGCTCTGTATTTTAGAGCAAAAACCTGGAGCTCATTCACTAACCACAAGAAGCCGAAGATTATGCTCGGAAAGGAAATGACGCATTCTACGGAGCCCCAAAAGGGACATGCTGATGGAAAAAATATGAGACTGGAGGAAAAAAATATGTTTCAATTAGTTTCATCTAACATAAAAGTTTGTGTTTATATATAATATATATGTGTGTATATATATATATATATATATGAATGTGTGTGTGTGTACACTGTATATACATATACACACACATATGCATACATCTGTTGCGCACCAAATCCTCCATCATCGTCCTGTCAATCATCTCTCCTTCCTACAGTATCTTCACGTGATAAGTGAAATCTGATGGACTGTAATGTAACCGAGTACGGCAGCGAGCCTAACCATGTCCCTTTCGTGGCTCCGTAGAATGTGTTATTCATTTTCCGTGCCTCTACACAACCTTTTCTATGTGTAAATTAGTGCTGCCACTAACGACTAATTTTCTAACGACTAATCTTTCGACTAATTTTTCGATTAGTCGACTAATCTAAACGACTAATTAAAAAAAAATCAAGTGTTTATTTCGTTGTGTCCATTTTATTTTGAACTCAACTGAAGGGCCAAAACATAAAATGTCACCTGTTCAAAAACATTATGTATTAACAATCTAAGCATTAAGTATCTGCATTTCCATTAGGCTATACCATATTAGTCAGAGTCCTAATCTAATCCTCTAATAACAAACATGTATGTATTACTTAAATTAGCTCTTTGTTCTGCCTTAAAAAATGTACAGTAAGCTAATAATGATTAATTTATGTACATTTCTGAAAAGCATAACTGATAACATCACTCTGAATAGTAAAGTAGATGCAATGCATTTTCTGTGAAAAGCGCTATACGAATAAATTGGAATTGAATTGAAAGAGTCTGGACTAGCCCACTATGAGTCGCGCTGAAAGCAGGCAGGCACGCAGTTATGTAGCTCGCGTTTACACTTGCGTGCATGGCGGGCCCGTGCCGCGGTTCGCGTGAATGTGAAAGCAACACGGACTCGGGAGCGCTTGTTCAGGAAGTTAAGTAACCTGCCCATGCGTTTTAGCTGATTATGATGCATTTAGTTAAATAAAACACATGTAAGGGATGATAGTGTTGATGATTTACCTTGGATACCCGAGAGTTGAGTCTGCAGTGTATTCGCGCATTGCGCGTGCAATCAGGGCAACACATTTGGAAATCCACTGTCTCCTCAAAAGAGTCCGTTTGAAAAACACAATATACTATTGACCCGCGTTCTGTTTTCTATCATGCGCCGTGCACGTTTGCGATGGCATAAGATGCACGCAAACTCAACAGGGTTCGAAAGAATTGAGTGTGAAACCAGACCAACGCTGCGGAGGGCGCCGGGAACAATCGCGCTCGCGCTCGGACTCGGACCGCAGCAAACGAGCCCACTGTGAAAGCTCCGTCACCTGCCTCCGCAATTTTTCATATCAAAGCAGTGAAGGTGGGCGGGAACGTGAAGGAAAATGATAGCAGATAAACCAGCAGGGCGCGCACGGCACACAGACTGGTGTGTGGAGGTGAATTACAGTGAGCTGTTTGTGACGGGAGACCAAAAATAAATAGCGGTCAATAGGTCGACACGTCGACTAAAAAAATTGCCGTCGACTAATTTGCATGGTCGATTACGTCGACTAAGTCGACTAATCGCGGCAGCACTAGTGTAAATGAGGTGTATTATGGATTGCACCTCATTCAAATAAGCAGATACAGTATGCTGGACAAATGCATATACAGTAAATTAAAGCAAGTTGTTTTGGATGAAACTAAAAGCATCTGACAAATGCATGAAAGTAAACGTGCGTGAGTTTCTGACCTGGCGTCGAGGAAGCGTGACCTGAGGATCATCACAGCCTCACAGGTGCTCTGCTTCAGCTGCATCTGGATGGAGCTGAACTTGCGGTGGATGATGTTCACCATGCGCTCGATCTCTTTGGGTGAGATGGGTCGCGTGCGAGACTGTTCCCTCAACAGGTTCATCACATGAGTAGTGAACTCATTGCACGCCTGTGAACCAATCAAATGACTCATAACTGATAGTGAAAGCAAATTAATATCTGTTTATTCAAAATAAAGCTGAAATAAATTATAAATATTAGATAATAAGCACTGAGTTGAAGCACTAAAATTAGTATCCGGAAATATATAAAACAAAAGCAAATAATAATAATAATACATGTAAAAAAAAAAACTTTTTTAAAATAAATATTAGATGAAATTTTTTAAAATGACACCGTGGCAACTAACTATTCTAAGCACTAAAATCTGGGGGGGGGGGGGGGGGGGTGGGGGGGATTTAAACTAACAATACAAATAAATTATCTAAATTAAAATAAATAAAAAAACGTAACAATAAAATAAATAAATATATTTTAAAAATATTTGAAGAAAATTTGCTAAAAAATAAAGTAAATATAAAATGAAAACATGTTGCACGCCAGTGAACCAATCAAATTACTCATAACCAAAAAATAAACCAAACTGGTAGCACTTTACAATAAGGTTTCATTTGTTAACTATATTACTTAACATGAACTATAATGAGCAATACTTCTACAGCATTAATTAATCTTTGTTAATGTCAATCTCAACATTTACTAATACATTATTAAAATCAAAAGTTGTATCTGTTAACATTAGTTAGTGAACTGTGAACATGAATGATTATTTCTATCAACAAACGTTAACAAAGGTAAATAAATAATGTAAAATATATTTCTCATAGTTAGTTCATGTTAACTAATGCATTAACTCATGATACCTTATTGTAAAGAGTTTCCATAAAGCTAATAATATAAATTAAAATACATCAAAAACTTAACAAAAACTGAATCTGACATAAACATTAAATTGATTTATAAATTAATAGATTTAAAAAACTTGAACTAAAATGAAATAAAAACTGAAAATATATTAAAAAAAAGTTAACAAAAAATGCATTCAAACTACAACAGTACATAAA